>VWZN01003872.1:371-36618 GCA_013396955.1 Regulus satrapa
TTTTTTTTTTTTTTTGTCCACAGCCTCCTTCTTACTTCATATAGAGGCCATTAGGGATGGTGATGAGCCATGCTCGTCCATTTCCCAGCACAACAGGAATTATTAGCTCTAATAAATATATTATTATGTGGCCATTAGGTATCAGTTATAAAACTGCTTGATGTCTGCATGATTACTTGTAAGTGGATTTGGAAAGCAGCTAAATTGGTTATTTATTGCCCATACTGAACAGCATTATTTATTGGCCTGGCTCAGTCAGTTTGATTTTTCAAGCTAAAATGAAATTTTAAGTTTATGATGAGCTAACTGGGGTGTAAGTGGATTCAGGAAAACTACATTTTTCTGGAAAAGTGCTAAATTTAATGGTAAATATGAATCTGGAATTACCTGGGTTCCTCTTTCCTTTCAAGTTCATTAACTAATTACTTTTAAATGTGCTCCTGAGATGAAAGTCTGAGAAGCCAGGGAATTTAATACAATTAAAATGCTGATTCCTAGCCCTGTGAGTCAGGAGCTCCCTGCCTGGCAGATCATTTGCTGTACCAACACTTAAAAATTTGCTGCTGAAATACTTTAAAAGACTGAAGCAAGTAAATAAGTTTAATTTCATGGGATGTAGTCTTCTCACTGAAGTTGATCCTATTTATCTCCCCTGTGTAAAAACTAATATTTGGCTGATTATTTTTCTAACAAAGAAAGTCTGGGGGTACAGCCTGCTGATTGAATCGACGAAGAAAGGCAAGGCAAGAAAAACACTGAGGCAAAGTCACCAAGTGATATTTAATAATATTTAATGCAGGTTAAAGACTTGTTCCAACAGACAAATGGGTGAGTTGCTAGAGCACCAGAAGAAGAAAGAAGCAGCACTGTAGCACTCCTGAAAATACCTTGGATTGCTTTAAAATGCAGAAGACTGCTGACTTCCATGGCTGTAACAGGGACTTTGAGAAGCCCTTGCATTTGTTTGCTCAGGAGTGAAAAGAAGTTCCTGCGAAGCAGATCAGTATTATTTGACTTGGTGAGTACAGAGAGCTCAGACTTCTCATTTAAATGTCACCTAAAACCAGCCGCAGATTGTGGTGGGAGGGGCAGGGGGTTGGAATCACAGTGGGAAGGCTGCAGTGGCCACAGTTGAGAAAATTAAAGCCCTCCAACAGGTTGTAGGAAATGGATGTGGCAGGGGGAAGGCACTTTTCCCTCCCTGCAATCCCCTGGGGATTTTTGTCTCCTTGCTCCTGCCTTGCAGCAGGAGATGGGGCAGAGGCTGCACTGCAGTGAGCTCTCGGTGCTTCCAGTAGGGACAGGAATTTTGTTTTAAATAACACTTGTTTTAGGTAGCATTTTGTTTTAAAACAAATCAGCCAGGATAATGATGCCTTAAGTTCTAACTTTTCTCAGACTCTGTGTGTTACTTTGGTCCTGGGCTTCACAGAGTGGGTAACAAAACAATTCCTTCTCCAGCTTGGGACCAAGGATGATCCATGCAGATTTCAGGCCCAAGAAGCACAAACAATGGTGAAGTGAAGAGAAAAACAAGAGGGATGGAGCTTCATGAGCTGAACAATTAGCTCCAACACGCTAATGGACCAAAACTTATAAAAATGTGATAGCTCATGACCACTCATCCATTTTTTGACCATTTTGGGCTCATCTTGGGTGCAGCCCTGCCTGGGCTCCTGCACTGGCCAAGGTGTATCCACTGAGTTCTTTTAATAAATCCCTATTTTATCCTTTTACTCTGTCTAGTCTCTGTTCCAAGCCAGCCTTCCGAGGCAACAAGAACAAAAGACCAAAGTTATGAGGCTGGTATCATGTGATGGGTGCCTTTTGATTTCACTGGGCTGCAGACAAGGTTGCAGAAGATGACCCTGACTCATTTGTAAAGGCACAGCTCCCTGGGAGGGATTTGAGGGCCTCCAGAGCCATTGCTGAACCTCTGAGAGTATTTGGCCTTTTGCTGGCTGAATTTACCAGTATTTAGGGAAAGAGGGAATAGAGGTCTGGTGCTCCAGTTGTGTCAGACTTAGAACAACTGGAGATTTTTCAGCCAAATGCTTTTTTCTTCTCAAGTAAAGACTAAGCTTTATACACAACAGAATTAGCTTCAACCACCGATAAAAGAAGAAATTTTTATTTTTAACAATCTTTATGTTGAAATCCACCCCCTACCTTCTTGAATGGAAACCTCCTGTTATTTGCAATGAAAAACCCATATTTGTCTCAGTGTTGAATCAAACCTAGAGGGGAAAAAAATGCATCAAAACCACGTTTTCATGTAATTGAAACAGAATACTTGTCTAAAACAGCACTCTTCCCACCTCAGCTTCTATTTTCAAAATGCTTGAATCATCCAATTTTAACACCTCTTAAAAGCAGAATGTCAGATACTTAGGCCATGGCTGAGGTTTTCTGATGGTTTTTCTTTTCTTTGAGGCTTTTCTTCGCGTTCCAAACGTTTGATTAATCGTGAGTGGGAACTGAATTTCTGTCGAGGAGACCTTTCCTCCCTTACAGACATTCCCAGGCTCAGGGCTGAGTGCAGCTGGCAGCTCTGAGCTGCTGGATAACATCTCTCCTCTCCCAGCACAGCCTGCTGCCTCCATCTCTCAGCACAGAAGAGTTACCTAGCAAATGTCCTGTGAAATTTGCAAAAATGCCAGGAGGGAAGGAGAAATCCTAGACAGAAATGGCAGGATATGCCAGAAACAGTGTTCTGCAAAGGGGGAAAAAGAAAAAAAAATGCAGGTAGGTAAAACATTGATATTTAAATGGAGTGAAAACAGTACTTAAGAAACATTTTGGGAATGATGCACATTGCCAGCACTTTGTGTCTTGTACAAAGAGTTACAGACATTAGAAACCTCCTTGATTCTGTAAATAAAGAAGCGCTAAGTGATTGCAAAGAATATTGGCTTTGCTTTACTCTGGAGGTTCCTTGCTAGGTTCAGTGTATTTGTAGTGCTGTTTTTAGCTCCTTTGTGCTGTCTTCTTTCTGTTTTAAATTGACCAAAACGTAATAAAAACCACGTGGGTGCTCCCTGCAGATGAAAGCAAGGGCATCCAACATTAGTGCTCTAAGGCTCTGCCACCAGAATTCCAGGCAGAGTCGTCGTAGCTGGAAATCAGAGTGGTCAGATTTTCCTGACAGGAAAATGTAACATATGCTGTACTTCACACATATTTTCAATCCTGCATCACAGCTTGTTGCCCATTATTTCCTTGCGGTTCACTGTTCAAGCTGGAGGAACATTTTTCTTGATTTACAGCTCTATTAAACTGATTAATCAATCACCTGTGTAAGGGGAGGCAGTTTGCTGACATTTGCTTTGCCAACACACTGCCACCCACAAGAGCATTCACAGGTCCTCAAGGATATGGTAAGAGGGAGGAAGCTTTCCCTGTAACTCAATTTTTAAAGCATGAAACCTGATTCTGGTGCTCTGAGCAACTTCAATGAGAATATTTTTGAAGAGCTGTCACTTGCTAATCCAATATTTAACTTGTTTGGATTTTTTTTTTTTTTGTTTTGGTTTGGTTTTTCTTTGGGTTTTTGTTTTGTTTTGTTTTATTTTTTTGTTTTCATTGCTGTGTAACAAAATAGCTGCAGTATTGTTCAAGGTTTAAAAGACTTTTTTTTTTTTTTTTTTAATTACCAACTTAGGCTTTTTAAAATTTTGATTACCCAAAGGAAAGAAAACTGAAAACAAATATTTTGAGGAGCTACACAGATTATTTCCCCCAGTGTTTAAATTGACAGCCGTACTCTGGGATTTGCTCCTCTTTCCTTGAGTGAAACAAAAGTGTCAAGGCAATTCTTTTCAGAATAGTCCGGAGACTTCTGTGTGTGGTGCATAAGTTGCTCTGTTATGTCACCATTGGTTTAAGCAGTGATAGACCTTTGATTTTTATTTTTTTTCCCTTAAACCAGACAGTGGTGAGGTTACCTGAATGCTGCAGGTAGAGCTCACTGCACCATGCAGAAAAGTTCCAGCCTTTAGTTATGAGCTGCAGAACAGTGCCAGGGTCTGAGAAAGGGGTGGGAAAATCAAAATCCTTGTTGGAGGTTGGTTTCAAACAGGGGACAGCCAAGATAGAGCAGAACAAAGATCCTTTTTTGTTGTCTTCAACTGAACAAACACAGCCAGATTCCTCCTGTTAACACAGGTAGTTTTGAACAGTCAAGTAGAAAGAATCATACATACTCTGCTGTTTTAAGACTAGTAGTGTTCTCCTTAGGCAATACAGATAAGTTTGGGGTTAAATTTTATTATTCTGAGCTTGTGGTTTTGTCAAAATCAGCTTATTAATACATACTGCCTCTTTGTTTGGATGATGAATTTATACAAGCTTTATTGAAGTTATTCTTCTTTTGTATGGGTGTAATTGATGGGACAACTGGCTGAGTGTCTTGGAAAAGGGAATGTGAAAAAATAAAATGAAGAAGCATGCACTCTGTCAGCAGCATTCCTCATATAAATAAGTTTATGCTAATTTTATGTTTCATCATTTATCATAATGCCAGGATGAGTACTTTCATGCCTACATAGGATTTAAATAAAATTAGTAAGAACTTTTGAGTAACTTCTGCAGTAGCACTGAAGGGAACAAGTGAACATAATGTGCATAATTATTTTGCTGGTTTTGCAGTGAGAGACTTAGTTGCTGGCCTTTCATTTGCATTTGCAAGTTCCTTGTCCAGGCAGCCTTTCAGGACACTGGGATTGTGTCTGTAGGCTCTTTGTATGATGAAAGCAGATTCTGATAAAAATTTAGCTGTTTCAAGATGCATTCTGTATGTACACACTGATGAATTTGGGAGGTGGAAGAGAGGAAAAAGCACCTTGAGGAGGAAAAGTCAAGTCTGGGTGGAATCCAGTGATGTTTTGTACTGCTGTACTTGTTTGGCTTTCAGATCCAGTTCAACCTTGTCCTTATTCAGAGAAACTCTTCTGGGCATAGCAGAAAATTCCCAGCACTTTTGAAAATCAGGAACATGAATAAAATTGTGTCTACTTTAGAGTAGCCAGCTGTGAACCACACAAGGATCTGTGGCAGTCTGTCGGACAGCTTCACCGAGGACACAGCCAGGGGGATGCAGCTCACCCTCAGCAGCTCTGGAGACAGCACCAAGCTGAGTGGGGCACTTGGAACACCCGAGGGACAGGATGCCATTCACAGGGAGCTGGACAAGGCCCTCTGTAGGGAGCTTTCAGCTTCTTTCAGGGCCAGGACTGATGAGTGAGAGGCAGCATTTCGTGTTTGGGCTCAGGTATTTATTATTTCTTATCAGTGCTACAGCCTCACGAGGGAGTGAGCTCTCAGCACTTCAGCTAACAAGACAGAAATGGTGATGACAGCTTCTAACTTCCAGGTCTTTTAAGAGTAAACATAACTAATGAATAATTGCCAGCTAAATTATTTTTACTTTTAACCCAATAACTAGACAGCTTTGACCCAGAATGTGGAGTTTTGCACCCGATCATACATCACCCAAACCCATGAAGAAGAAGAAGAAGGAAGAAGAACAAGGAACCAACACCCTAGGGCCTCCATCCTGCTCCATATATTCTGCGATATCCCAACACGTAAGACTGTAAGGTTTTCACCCTGTGATTTCACACACTTCTGTTAAAACTACACACTCACAATCCCAGTTGTTCCATCACTCCTCAGTGTGGGAAAGATGTGGACCTGCTGGAGTAGGTCCAGAGGAGGGTCACAAAAATGACCAGAGGCTGGAGCACCTCTCCTGTGAGGAAAGGCTGAGAGGGTTGAGATTGTTCACCTGGAGGAAGATCTCTTGGGAGACCTCATGGCAGCTTTCAGTCCTTGCAGGGGGCTGCTGAGGACAATGGGGACCAGAATTGCAATTAGGGACTGTAGTACGACACAGGAAACGTTGTACAGGGAGGGTGGTGAAACACTGAGGTGGGTGGCACGGAGAGGTGGGGGATGCCCCATTCCTGGAAACCCTCGAGGCCAGGCTGGAAGGGGCTCTGAGCAACCAGAGCTAATTGGAGAAGTCCCTGCTCATTGCAGGGCTGTAGGCTAGGTGAGCTTTAAACCTCCCTGCCAACACAAAGTGCTCTGTGATTCAATGGTTATGAATTCTGAACGTGCCTCGTTTCACTGCATCAAAATGCATCTTTAGAGGGAGTTGTTTTTAAACTCTCTTATGTTCTGCCTCTTCACTCGGCTGCTCTGTCTGTCCTAAGCTGACTCTCTGTACACTGGGAATTATATAATTGTTCCTTTTCACTGCGTATCAAACATAAGAAGCCCTATTCTCCTATATTTAAAAAATCTGCCAGGTTCTCGTGTGCCTTTGCAACCACCAGTGAAACTGTCAGAAGACCACGGTGTGGGAAGAGCTGCATGTTTTGCCATCTATTCTACTATTAAAACCAAATCTTTTCCTTTCCCAGCATTACTGGAGATAACATTTCCACAGGTGAGAACTTAACATTGTCCAATCACAAGACATCAGTTTATAAATTATTTGCTCTCATTAAATGTTTAGGCCATGGTGTCCCACCTCTTTGTTGCAATTTCTCTGGGCTGAAAGAATTGAGCCTCAATTACTTCATTTCTGTTGCTTTCTTTGTGCTGGCCTCAGCTTGTGTGCTATAAATACAGTGCAGAATAATGAATAATTTGAAAAATCAGCTGAGATATTTGGATGTTTAATTGGCTTGACCTCCCTTCTCAGCTGTGGAAATGCTGGAGCCTACACAAAGAAAGGGATGGGACTGAGGCAAAGGGCAAGGGATGGGATCCTGCTGCTGGAAATTGTGTCACTGTGGATAAAAAATTGCAGTGTTTGGCTGGGTGAAGAAAGATGCTGGAAAGAAATAAGTGAAAAAGCCCAGGGTAATGAATATCAGTGGTTCTGAATGCCACTAACAGCTTCAGGTCAGACAGCATGCAGAAACCATGCTTGGATTTTGAGGGATATGCAAGAGACCTAAATCTGGGTAGGCAGACTTAATTTTGAGAGAGTGAGAGTTGCTTATTGAGGATAAAATGGATATTGCAGAATGACTGAAAACCACACTGAAACCTTCAGCTCGTTAAAGTCTAAGACATTAATTTCATTCTTTGGATCGATATGTGCACATCCAAGGAAATCCTTCCCTTCTGATGTATGGGTGCGCTGCTAAAGTCAAAGCAGAACTGCTGTGTGCAGGCCATGCAGAACTGAGAAATGACAGAGGCTCTGAGCTCCTTTTTGATTAAAAGTGTGGTGCTGGAAGGGAAGGGGCTGGGGCTATGACTGTTTTAATGTTCTGGATGAGTATTTCCCTGCTGCACAACAAGCCCTTCCAAACTGATCACTCTTCCAGGTTTCACACTCACCCCTGCTCAGTGCACCCAGCACTGCTGGCAGTCACCAGCCTGGAAAAAGCCACTTTTCACAGACATTGTCCCAGCTCATAAATGAATCAAAGCACAACCTAATCCCTTCAACACCCGAAGCACCTCCCTGCAAAACTTTTTGAAATTGTCCTTGGCCCGTGAATGCAAACTGTGGCATTAAGACAGAGGCTTGGTTTCAAGGTTATAAATACCTTAGTTCTTACTGTTGTCATGGAATCTGTGGCATAATCCTGTGAGGAGTAATGAGGGCTTGTCACACCAGGCAGTACAATCAATGTTTTGTTTACCCTTTCCCCATTCGGATTCCCAGTTTATAGCAGTGCCAGCTGCAGGTATGATGGAGGCTTTATGACATTTCTCTGACATGAAGCTGAGAGCATTAGTTCTGACTTCTCTTTCAGGACACTTTCTGCAGCTCTGCTTTACCTGTTTTCATTGATTGCATCTGGCTGCTATGAAAATCCTTTTTATGTTGTAACATATACCCAAAACCACAAATAGTACAGATCTGGACCATGAATTTATTCATTCCTAGTGTTCATCCAGCCCTTGGCAGTTACCATATGACTGAGCAGCTCTGGAAAGTGCCTGGAAATTTTAGAGTGCTGTACTTTCTGTTGAATTGGTGATTTTTGCCAGATACCTTTCACATCATAAATATGCCACTGTACATGGTTTGGTAAAGAACTCCAGAAAACAAAATAAAGGGAGGCAAAATAACTTTCTTGTTCTAGCCATAGGAAGGCTTATTCTTTCAAGAGGTGCAGGATTTTTGTTTTAAAGTCAAATTGCTGCTGACTATGTGCCATTACTGTTTGTGGCCTGCCTTTGTGTAGATTCTATACCTGAACAGGCTTCCCTCTGCTGAGCGTGCCTGTAAGTTCAGAATTCAGGGTCCAAATGAGAAAGGGAATGTACAGCAGGCTAAAATGTATCTGCTCTGCTCTTAACAAACCGTTTCTGGGATAGGATGTTCTTCTTTTTCTTCCACTTCAGGCCATTTCCTTTGGGTCTTGTCACTGGTGAAGGAATCAGTGCCTGCCCTTCCTCTTCCCCCTGTGAGGACACCATGAGGTCTCCCCTCAATCTTCTCTTCCCCAGGCTGAACAAAACCCAGAGAAACTCAGCTTTTCCTCACAGGACTTCAGACCCTTCACCATCCTCGTGGCCTCCTTGGGACATTCTCCAATACATTAAATGTTTTTTCTGTACCGTGGCACCCCAAACTGCCCCCCAGGAGTCGAGGTGAGGCCGCCCCAGTGCAGAGCAGAGCTGAAATCCCCCTGCACACACACACTGGGGTGTGTTTGGGGCCCTGCAGGGTGAAGCTGAAGTGCCAGGGAATGTGGTTTTTGCCTGGTGTTTATCTGAACTTTGCAAACAGGCGCTGGTGGTTTAACACCCTATTATTCCCCAGTTCTGGATGCTGCCCTGTATCCTTTTCTCCCTCTCTGAATCATTATCCGTAAGAGCTGGGCATGAATGAGGCTTCATGAAACCCATTACAATCCCTTTTCCCTATTGGAATTTCTCCTGGGCTTGATAGAAATAAATAAATAGAACTGCATAGGAGAAGCTTGCAATGTAGTGTTGATGCTGTTATTGTCTGGATAAATATAATATTCGAGCTGCCTGGTAATAATCTGGCAGCTGCCTGTTAATAACCTCTTATAAAATAAAAACATATTAGAAATTCTGTGCTCTGGTAGCAGTCTAATCTGTAATAGGAGAGTTCTTAAGAAAATGATGATCAGTTGGTGTTCATGAACAGAAATTAACATAATATTCAGTTAGAAATTATTTTGTTTAGATACTGGCAGAAGAGATTTGCATACATTAAGGGAATATTTAGGAAGAGGAGGAACAAGGAACAGGAAGGAAGGGTTAAAACCTTGGCTAGAAGACAGCCAGGCTGATGGCCCTGAAGATATAAAAAAGTGCTATAAACTGTGAGGAAGCTGTCAGGCGTCAGAAGTGTTTGGTCCCCAAAATGCCCATGGACAATGTTCAGTGCATGTCTAAAAATTTAGAGCACTGGCAGAGTAAGGGCAGGTATTAATATGGGGATGTATCAGCTACCAACAGAAAAAAATGTCTCATCACCTATGACAGGACATAAAAATACAATTTTTGGAGGTGCTTTATCAGCAACTGGTCTACAATCACAGAAAATCTCTGGCCTGGCTTTGGTCCTGAGCAGTGCACAGGACCAGGTCGGAAAACATGTGGGAGAGCTGATCTAATTCAGCAACTGCGGGATGATCAGGCTTAACCCTGCAGCAGGAGAGACAAAAGGAACAAATCCAGAACACAAGTGCTCAATTTAAAGAAAGGGAACTGCATACTTATATGGCAAGTGGTTGGAAGGAAGGAACAAAAAGGATTAAGGAGGGAGCAGGCTAAAAAGCAAAGCAGCCAAGACATTTTTGAAAAATCCCGTATTAGCATTCAAGACAAACTCTGTGCTGAAATTTGAAAAGAAATCAGAGTGGTCCAGCAAAAGCCCCACAGGACTAAATAGAGAATTAGGGTGATTTTCACATAGGAAGGATTGGCATTTGTAACAGGAACTTTGTCCTTCAAAATAGAGCAGGAAGCTCTAGGAAATAATCAGATCAGATGTAACCAGGACATTAGGGGAGGGTTAGGAAAGAGTTTGAGGAGCACCTTGCACAGAATGGGGGGGGAAAAAAAAGAATTTGAAAAGGTAAAACTTATTTCAGTAGGACAAAAGCAGGAATGTTGCAGAGGAATGCAGAAGAATGTCCTGTCATCAGAAATAGCTCTAGAAAGAATGCTGGAAACAATGGGCCACCAATCTGAGTGCCATCCTTGAAGAGGTGATAAACCTGGCAATGAAGATTAAGATCACTGAGCATGTAGATAAAGTGTTGGAGAAAAAGATCTCTATCAGAACAGGAGGAACATGAGAAATCAGAGCAGTCTGAGTGTGCCAGCCACTCTCAGTTACCAGAATTGGCCTGAGGTGCCTGTGGCTGCTCCACCAGGGACTCCCAGCTGTGGAAAGGAAGGGCTGGGTGGCCACAGACAGACAGCAGAGGGATTTTAGTGACTGTCCCCTACACAGGAGGCAGCAAAGCAGCTGGAAGGGTGGCTGGACATACAGAACTGGGTGAGTGAAGTGCCTGTGGCATGAGCAGGGAGCACGGGAAGGAAACAATTCCTCTGTCAAGACGATTCAGCTGTCCACCTGAGGATGTTAAAGTGCAGCCCCCCTGCCTGCTTCTTTCCCATCTAACTCCAAATCCTTGTTACTGCACACATGCAGGGAAGACAGAGGATGGGCAGGAGGGATGGGCAACATAAAGCAGAGACTGAAGGTGACTTCAAATTTATGGACAATAAGAGCTCTGTGTTCTTGGGTCTTGGGTATTTCCTGCTTTGGGCTTAGGAATAACATTTCCCAAAACTGAGAAAGAGGCTCTTTAAGAGAGAACATTTTTTGCTTTTGTAACTGTGGAGGCTGCTGTGGTAACTAAATATACAATGAGGTCATAAGGTCTAAACAGAGCTCAGAATCTCAGTAAAGATGATAAATTTAAAGAAAGCATAATTGTGCAGTGTTTGAGCAAACAACCCAAATATTACACTGCAGTTATTAGGGAATCATCAAAGCTAGCATTCCTCAGGGGAGGGCTGAATAGCAAATTCATTTGTGACTGTGACCACAAGCCTTCCAGGAAGCCTGGATGTTTTTCAATTGTCTGCATTATTATTCTTATCTAAACGGATCTATTGATCATTAATGATCTAGAAATGCTTAAGGCGTGACAGGCGTCTGAGGAAAATCCAATAAGCTCCCCACCACTGCAGAATACCAAGAAGTGAGAATACTCCTGTTGTGTCCTTCTGGCACGCTGTGAAACACTCCATGAATTAGTAAACAGGATCGTCTGGATGCTCCAGGCTGACCCTCAGTTCTGAGTGTACACAGAGATCTACTGAGCACAGCCTTCTGTGCAAACAGAACCACTTCCAAACAGTAGCTTATAAATTAAAAATAGATTTTTGAAGACGGTGGAGTGTGCAACACCTAAAAACATGCTGATTGTTATTTAGGGCTTTATGAATATATTTAACATGGACACAACACACCCAACATTATTACTATTATTACTATAATTATTATTACTATTATTATTATTATTATTATTATTATTATTATTATTAGCCAACACAAGCATTTTTAACAAATGGGTATGTACACCGTTGTGAAATAAAGACACTGCCAGTGAAGACAGAGCCAAATGTCAGAGTTATTTTCCCTGTCTTACTGAGGTAAAAATCCTGAGGTGTGACCCCTACTATGTGACAAGGATGAGAAAAACCTGATTTGATTTTTTTCATCATATGTCACCAAAGATGGTAATTTTCTATTGGCTTTCAGACTTTTAAGCATGTTTGTTTATTTAAAAGTAAGAAGTTCCCAGTTTAAGAAACTGCATGAATAAAATAAACTTAGATTTCCTAGTAGAAGGGTCTGGTATTATACCATAGGCTGTGATATCAAGAGGAATTGCTGGTTAAGGGTATCTGGTGCCAGACAAAGAACCTCAGCTACTGTCTAGTGTCTATCCAGCAATTTTTCATGTGTTTTAGACCAATAAACCGAAGTCTGGTTCTGGAGCTCCTCTGGAAAATGTCACCTCTGTGGCATCGCTCCCACCAGAAATGTTTGTGCACTAAGCTGCTTTAATTAAAGCACACTAATTTCGATACCTTCCTTAAATAATGCTTTTGTTGTGGAAGATTTTTCTCTGTAGGTGTCAACAGTAACAACTGAGTCACTCGAAGAGTTTTAGGGATAAAATGTTCTGTAGATTTCACACGGAGGCATGAGGCAGAGCCCAACAGCCCTGCCCGTGTCAGTGCAACCCAGCAAACATTTCTCAGCCTCTCTGGCAATGCAGAGAAATCAGCTGGATGTAGGAGCTCAGCGAGCAAGATTCACACCCCCTCAAGTCCAATATTGCTCCTTTAAAGCAGTAATGGAACAGCGTGTGCTGAGTACAGGGCTGGCTTTTGCCCAGTGAATGAGTAAGAACAAAATCAAATAGTGGAGAGTGGGTCAATAAGAGAGCAATCAATCTGTCTTAAATCTGAATAAAGCACGGCTCACTTAGAAGAAATAGTACCTGTGCACGCAGTAAAGTTGTAGATCATAATGAATTTGTGCAGTTTTAATCCTGGTATCTCCTAATTCATTAATTTTTGGCTGTACTTTTCATATCCTCATAAATTGCTCTTACAAGTAATATATAAACATATTTAAGAAATCTTAACTTAATGGTACTGTATTCTTCATAATGCTTTAGCTTTTTAATAAAGTTTTTGAATAGTAATTCAAAAAAACCATGTTTTTTTCTTATACTCAGGTGCATATATATTCTTATAGTATATGTAATAACAGGCTCCCTGCCAACTTCTGTAGCTGTTCAATTATGTTGGCGTATCCCATACTTTTTATTTGTGCTAATTGTGCTGATTGTCACTCACTAAGTGTTCTTAGTGATGCCTTACTCATTTCAGTGGCTCCAGGTAAGCCAGGTATGAGAACATGAGAACTCCTTTCCATGCTGCAAGAACCAGGTGGTGACTGGAACAAAAATGTTCCCTCCATTGGTTGTTCTAGCTGGTGAATATTCCTTTCTTCAGCTGGCCAAGTTGGTGGGTGGCTGTGCTAATTATTTGGCATGCCACACAAGCCTAAATAGGCCTTTTGGTTTATTTGGGGCAATAATGAAACATTCTCTTTGATTAACGCAGATTGCTAGTTAATTAATGCTCATCCATTGTTCTGTTTTAATAAAAGTGTGTGATACATCAAGATTTCTGCTTCTTGGGAAAAAAACACAACCATTTCCTTTCTTTAGTATTTCCTGATAAATTAATAATGATCATTTTGCTACCTCTTTGATGTTGCTGGCATCACAGTCTGTGTGGCTTTCAGTGGGACCACTATATTTCAAGTCAAGTTCATATTGTTTTGTCTGATTCTGATATAATACAAATGTTTTCCCTTTTAGTCCTCTCGTAAGTTGTTCTTTTCTTAGGCCATCATCTTTTTCCTGCTTGCATTAGGGTAGAAATGCTGCATTTTAAGAAATCTACACCTTTCTGCCAGTCTGGCTCGTTATAACATTACAAATCATTATTAATTCAGTGCTTAGCAGATTAAGATAAATCACACACTGGGCATTATGAAGAATCTTCAGGATCTGAGGATGTAAGGTGAGGCTGGCACCTCCTTAGGAGGAATTATTAGGCTAGAGGGGGGTTGGTTACTAGAGATCTACAAGGAGCCTGCCTGAGGCCAAACACGTGAGGCTTTCATTAATGACCTCTCTGAAATAATGAAGACTTTGCTAATGAAACCCCCTGTAGGAATACAGCTGGGAAACACTGTGACTGTGCAAAAGAACTGCAGTACCATAAAGAGGAGCTGGATAACCTTGAGGACAAGCAAGAGATTAAACAGAAGAAATTCAGCAGCTGAGAGAACAGGCTCATGCACTTGGAGGTTTTTTTATTTTAAAACTGTAGCTGCCACCTGACCCAGTCACAGCCAGGACCCACTGAAGCTTCAGCCACTGTTCATGTGAAAAACTGCTTGTAGCTTAAACATCATGGCACTTCTACCAAATCAAAGCTAATGCAAGTTTTACAAGTTCTGTGTTTTCCTGTCTTTCCCACTGGCACAGCCCTCCAGAAGCACCAGGGAGGTGGGCAGCACCAAGGCTTGATTCACTCCTAATTCACTTGTCCATCCAGTTTGAAGGCAGAACCTTGACTCTCTCAGGAGAGTGAGTTAGCAAGTAGGATCAAGATCAGTTTCAAGTTGTCTGCATTCTCCAGCTGAAATATTTACTATCCCCCTCATCTCCTGCAAGCTACTTCTACATTTTACACCACATTGCGGTGAAACTCGACCAAATGAAAAGCTCTTGCCAGGTCAGCTGACAAATGTTGATATCAGAACCAGAAAAGGGGTGGCAAGGTCTTGCAGGCAGAGTGGCACTGCCCTGTGGGCCAGCACTGGCCTCAAGGATGGGAGGAAACCACCCCTGAGATCCCTGTTCATCATGAATACATTGGAAGTTCTGTGCTGTTTATGATCCTGTTGAATTTAGACCACAGCCTTTGCACACCAACTTTAATTTAGAAGAAGGGAAGACTGATGATGACAATGCCTTTGAAGTGTCTGTAACAGCATCAGTGGTAACTCATAATCACTGCCAACAATAAATACTCTATTGATCCACAAGGATTGGACCCTGGGAACAAAATGCTTCCCAAAAGCTGAGCTCTCACTCTTCTGATACTCTCCTAAATGTCTTCCAGCAGTGGTCCTGCAGTGGCATCTCTCATTATTTGTCACAGTTGAAAGGCTGCTTCTGCTTGTCATTAAATGTTCCGTGCTGCACAACAGGTCTCAGGTTTACTGTTGCTTGAATTTCCCTCGTGGATTTTTTTTTCCTTTTCAAAGACTTTCAAAGTAGTCCTTCTTTACTGATCTTTTACAATCACTAAAACATTGGAAGAGCACACACACTGTGACAGAAAACAATAAAGTTCAGGCAATTCCCAGCTGAGGGTGACATGGCACTGTATATCCATCACATAGATTTAGGCACTGGAGAGAAAATTAAGCAGCTTGTTGACGTTGTGGCACCGTGCCTGTGTGTTGGAAGGAAACACAACACTTCCCATCATTAAATGAGGATTTAATGTTCAGGGTGCTCAAATGTTTCTCGTTTTTTTCTAAAGCAAACCTTCATTAGCATGGTTATTTAAGCAGCACAAACTATCCTGTCCTGGTGGCCACAAGGCTGCAGCTGCCAGTCCCTTCTAATGGGCACTTGGACATCATCTGCATGTGTCTGCTTTGTTTTGTACTGAGAAAACATGATTTTTAAAGGGTCAGATTGCTGACTGGTGAAAAGTGGAAATAGGTTCAAAAAACCAGTGGTAACAGGTGCCAAACTGTGTCACTGTTTCAGTTCTTTAAATTTTAAAGTTAATTTAATTTCTTTTCCAGAGAGTTTTATTTCTGCTTGCAGGGCATTTTTATTCAAGGGAGGTTAAGATTCCAGAAATCAGTGTTTGTAATGTAAATTGTGACCTGACTTTAATGTTAGCCTTGATCATTGTCTGCTGAAACAGCTGTGCCTTAAGAAATACTGACTGTGATAAATCCACCTCTACAGAGAAATGTAAAAAAAAAAAGAAAGAAAATACACATACAAAAAATTATTTACAGAGTCTGATCTGGGACTAGTACAGCAGGAAACTCAGGGAGGAAAACCTGAAAATTCTCCAGTGTCAGCTCCTGGAAGTCAGAAGCAGCGTTACCACGTTATTGAGTCCGTGCAGGCAGGCTCTGTGGTCTCTACAGGACCATTTATGGGGCACTGTCTTGGATTTAAAAGACAAAGGTGTTTATTAATGAAGGTAGGAGCCTCCCTTGGAAATGGAAAATGTAAACCACCTCCTTCTTAATTATTATAATCTTGAAATTAAGAGGCTCTCAGGCAAAGATATCAGGATGGGAATAACAGTGCTTTACTAGTATGAAAAAATGACAACTTAATATAAATATTAAAATAAAACTCAGTAATGCAGAAACAGCGCCAGAGTGAGGATCCATCCTGGCCCCTGTCAGTCAGGGCTGGCACAGTCCCATTCCATGGTGCTGCAGCCCTCCTGCAGTGCCAAACGTGGCTCTGCTGGAGCAGGGATCCTGCAGAAGGGCTCAGTCCTCCTGCCAAGCTCCAGGGCTGCTGGGCAAGGGCTGCTCTTCCTCTGGCCATCCCCTGGGAAAGGCTGCCTGGGCTGTTCTGGATCCCAGATGGATCCAGCTGGGAATGCCTGGCTCCTGCCCTGGGTGCAGCATTTCCCATGGGATGATGGAATTGGATCAGTCCCTGCATGGCCCACGAGCAGAAGATCTGTGCCTGGGCAGGGCTGGGTGGTGGGAGAGATAAAGAGCAGTGCCCCAGCTGGTTCAGAGCTGGGACAGAGCACACAGCCTGGCACTGCCTGCTCTGCAGCCACAGACAGGTGCTCACAGCTCTGGCCTCAGCAGCTGCCCAAAGCAAACAAACAAAAAAATTTTTAAAAATCACCTTATCAAACAACTTTATATTTGCTTTGCCTTCCCTTGCAGCTCGTTAAGTGGCAAGCTGTGCCTGATTGGAGACATCCAGCTAAGTGCCAGCACCTGTGTCTGGGAGCACCCACAGCTGGGCCAGGCTGAGCCTACCTGCCCAGAACCTTCTGGAAGGAGGAAAGGCTGGGCTCAGCTGCTTCTGGCTTTTGGTCCAAAAGGAAGTGTGGACGTGGGAGACGTGGTTGGTGGAGGTGTTGCTTTGAGGGATGTTTCTGACCCAGAATGACGGAGCCACGCTGATTTCCCAGGAGAGACAGCAGCTGCACCACCTGGGGAAGCTGCTGGTAGGTGATGAGGATAAATTATGTGGGTGGTGAGATCAGTCCCTAGAGGGGTGTTGTTTTAGTGTTTTACATTCTGTTCCTGTGTTTGTAGCCAGGCCTTTTCCATGGGCAGTGGGTGGAGGGCAGCAGGGTGAGGCTCTATGTTCCATCTCTGCCTCTCATTCCCCAAATTCTTCTTCCCCTGGCGCTGTAAGCAAGCTGCTTTGGGAGGGATTGACAACACAAGTGCTTCATTTCCTCCGAGCCATGAAGAGCCCTGGCTTGCAGCTTCAAAGCAAGGCTTTCCTGTGTTGTTTGTCCTTCCACAAGGACGTGGGAATAGCAGCGTGCCCAGGGTGGCTCTTGGAGTATCCTGGATTTGTCTGGTGGTAGGACGGGGAGAAGCATTTTCTGGAGGAAAAAAACCAAACCAAAACATCTATCTTCTTTAGTTTTAATTCTTGAACAAGCTCAGGAGAGAAGAAAGGTGAAGAAGGGGAGGTTCTTCCCTTCGCTCCCAAAACTTTGTTTCTTTTTGTTTCTCTCAGGAAAGCGAAGAAATTGGGTGCATAGTGTGAGTCAGGGGCTCAGCGAAAGCAGGAAGCCTACAGGGAATTTGGCTTTGTTCAGTCTGCAAAGAACACTAAACCCGAAGATTTTAGTCCTTTTCATTAACGTAGTTATCACCTAAAAGGCAAAATAGTGCACCTTAGTCTCTGAGGGAGTTTGCTCCCCAATGTGGGGAGCCACAGCAGAGGTTATGGAGTTACTGCCTCTGAAGTACAACCCATTTTAGAGCTGGGAAGGGTGTGAGGAATTCTTTCAAGCTGGCAGGAGTAACTGGTCTAAGGTGAGAATAGCTTAAAAAAAAAAAAAATCTCAGTTATAGCTGCTGGAGGAACACCTAGAGCACTTTTCTGATGTAAGGAGAATGTAGAAAACTTCAGCTGGTTAATAATGTCCAGTCAGTTCTTGAAAGTAATCAGAGTTACTGTGTCTGAACCAAATTTCCTGGATCTCTAGAGAATATCTTTTCAACTCTTAAAGCCTTATTTTAAGAATTAACATTTCAAAACAAGCTGTTGGAATTTCAGTGGTGCTGCAATTTGCCATCTGCTATTTTTCTAATTCTAGCTTATGCAGAGATAAATTTGGCTCGTTTTCACAAAAGTATGTTCTAGGACTTGCATGTTCTGGCACTGTATGATCCTCTTGGGTTTATTCATGGATTGCGTGGGTACCTGGGGATGGGGTCTCGCAGCTGAGAATGTTTCTGACATCTGCTCTTAACCTTCCCTTCTTCAAATTCAAGAAATGCTTCTAAGCAACACAGGTTTTATTATTCTGAAGGGGAAGTGAGAGGAGGATCAGTCATTGTAGTCTCTGCTTGCCTTGGTGCAGTTTGGGGTGACTTGACTTCCAGAGAGAGTGCTCTGCTATCACTAACACTTATATTGTTCTAAATAGAAGATATGCTCAGGTTTGCTCTCTCTTTTTTAGGTGTTGTTCCTGTTAAAGCACAATCTCCATAACTGATGGGCAGATTTCCAAAATGTGTGAGGGCTTAGCAAGGTTAGCATTCCAGAGGAATAACAATATAGAGCATGTCTTGATGCTGGTTAACCTAGCAGTTGTCCAGGGCTGGGCCTTTTTTACATTCCAGGCTACTGTAATAATTTCCTGTATTTTCTGGGACATTTGCATGTACCACCTTTTGAGCTGGTTTTCCAGTTACTGTCTCCAATTACATGTAGGTTTATGTACTGAAGTTTCCCACAAAGAATAGGGATGTTTGGATCAGAGCTCTTCCCTTTGGTGTCAACTTCCAGGTGACTCCTGCCCCTGTCTTTTGGATCCCCTGCTCTTAGTGTAACTTAATTCTATCACTGTCACCTGCACTTCACCAGAGAGAGCTTCAGGAAATGCTGTATGAAAGACATGCTTTTATTCATTTATGGGCAGAACACCTAATCCTGTTTCCAGTCACACAGCTAATGTACTTCAGGCTGCCTGGGGAATGAATCACAGCCCTCAGAGAGCCAGGGAAGGAGCTCCAGTTCTACTGTTGTACTATTAAGCACTAGGTGCATTATGTGGGAACGCTATTAATAGCTAAAAAGCAATTTAAGAGTAAACTTTGTTGTACGACAAAGCAAAACAAGCCTATTTTCTTCTTCCCCTTCACAAAACCAAAACTGGATATCTGGAGACTTCTGAAACGAGATGGTATTAGCAAGTTTCTTGAAGAAAAATTAAATGTGGGGTGACTAATAGAATTTAGTGAAACTTGGGAAATTATATTGCCTGTTCTCAAGCACAGTAAGCTGTAATATTCCATAAGAGAGCACTAAAATCACACGACTGTTACAGGCTCATGTGATAGATGAACACGATGGGTGAACTTCTTGTCTTGCTGCAGAGCCACAGCTGACTCTGTACCTGCAAACCCAGACCTTTTCAGCCCTGAAAAGGTCAACCATTAGCTTTATTTGTAAGGCAGCATCTGAGATCACCTGTGATTTACACCCACTCACGGATGGGGTGTGCTTGTCATCCATCAGGTTCCAGAGCAGTTCCTGTCTGCACAGTACCACAGAAGCTGAGCTTTTTTGCTGCTCAGAATAATGCAGCCTCACCCTCTCCTGTGCCTTGGTCAACTCAGAGGGGATCTGCCTGCCAGGAGCCCTCCTGAGCTGGCTGCTTGTTGGGTTAGACAGGTGCCAGCTCTAGGAAAAGAGCTGCATGCACAGCCTGAAGTAGGCAGGCCTCGCTTTCAGCCACATCTGTCTGCCCCGGACCTCACACCTGCTGGGATTTAACCCTCTGGAGTGCTGAGTGTGCTTTAGCCTGGGATAGGTAACCTCTGTACTTCAGGCATCCCACATGAAGCAGGTGCCTGTAGGTGTTACAAAGGAAGCAAACCTTGGCTACAAGAAGGACAAAAAATCCAGTATATGCCTTTCCTCCCCCCCCTCTCCCCCAAACACTACATTCCTCATTTTTTTGAGGTTCCTATATAACACAGTGCCTATGCTTTATATATGGATGTGACCTCTGTGGGCTCAGAGAAAACATAATTTTGAAGTGTACATCTCAGTCATTCTCAGTACCCAAATGGAAAGGTGCAAAACCTAAAAAAAAAAAAGAGAGAAATGAGGATAACAGCCTGCCAAATGCTGCTCATTTGTGCTCTTTGTTAGGGTGATTTCTTTAGATGTTGACCTGTCAGCAGGTATTTTGAAAGAGGCCAGGATTTTGGTTAGCCAATGTAAGGAGACCTAATGCTTGCAGTCAGCAGAAGGTTTTCAGTGTCAGGCTACTGGGGAGCAAAGATTTCAGTGCTATTTATATTCCTTTTCAACTATGAATTTTCAAGTACTTTGCATCATTTAGGTCTGAATATTGACAGATGTTGAATATTTTCAACTAGCAGTGAAGCCACAAGGATGTGAGATCAAATCTCAGATAATGAGCTGAGCTCATAAAGTCAGCCCTATCCCAATTATTTGAGGAAATTTTACTGAAACACAATCATGCTAGTTTAGTTCTCATCTTCTCCTGTATTTATTAAAAAGACTACTTCCAAAGCAGAAAAAAAAATCTGTACAGGTGATGGGCAAGGGATAATGGTTATTAAAGAGTGGTTATTAGAGCGTTGTCTTGGACACCAGAATGGTCTGGATCAGCACAGTTGTGTTGTGATTAATGGCCTTATCAAAACTCAGAAAAATTACAGAACTTACACAAAGGAATGCAATATCCGCTACCAGCACAGAACTTAATAATGAGGCAAAGCATGAAACCGTTTGATGTCATTAATGAAATCTATCATGGGATGCAGGAAAGTATTTGCAATTGCACCAGTCCTCGAGAAGAAGGCAGACAAGACAGCTGTGGCGATGGAAAAGATAATACATTAAAGAAAAAATTAACATATCTTTGGGGATCTTTTTAGCAGGAGGTGAAGGGAAGATTTTCTTCATTAAGGGAGACTGCTGTTGTCTGAAAGCATAGAGAACATAATGGATAGAAATCTTCACTATTACAGCAAGCATTGTTAAAGTGGACCCCCTTACAGGTGCCTGGGTGTTTTATGGTACCAATGCTGTTTCTTCAAGTGGAAGATTCAGCTGCAGTTGTGTTTTACCTTGGTGTCAGCTAATGAGTCCTTCTGGAGAACGCACCCAGTGCTCCTCTCATCTATTTCAGCTAATGATAGCAATGAAAATGCAGTGAGTGTTAAAGTTCTTCATTTCAGCTAAGTCACACTGTAAAACTCCTTAAATTGTCAGAACCTGGAGCTGCTGTATTCTTTGCTTGCTTAAATTCTTCCCTGGCTTTGCCTTTCCTGGAGCACTGAAATCTGCAAGCCTTGTGGCCTGTTCATTCCGTGTTTGCTTCATCCCCTTGAAAGATGGGGATGTTTTTATCATTGCACACTCCTGTGAAATAGAAAACAATAGGCTTCCAGTCACTGGGCAAAGATGCAAACACTGCACCTAGGGATTGCCTGAGAGCCTCTCAGGAAGGTGGCTGATTTTGTATCCTGCTCCTTTACAAGTTGGAGGAGCAGCTTGAGGGAGTTGGGCTTGTTTAGTCTGGAGAAAAAAAAGAGGCTCAGGGGAGACCTTATCACCCTCTACAGGAGGATGGAGCCAGGTGGTAACAAGTGATGGGATGGGAGGAAATGGCCTCAAGTTGTGTTCAGGCACCGCAAGAGGCTGGCCAGGGAAGCGGTGGAATCACCATCCCTGAAAGTTCTCAGAAAACACGTGGATGTGTACCTGGTGAGTACATCCTGGCAGAGCTGGATTAGCAGTTGCACCTGATCACCTCTGAGGTATTTTTCAACCTTAACTGTTCCATGATGCTACATACAGAAACCTTGTCTGTCCCTTGCATGATCCCATGTCCCTTTCTCCTCACAGCACAGCCAGCAGGCTCCAGCTCCAGCAGAGTGCCCTTGGCCAGCTAAACCACTCTTTTTTAACACTTCTCACAGCACGGCCAGCAGGCTCCAGCTCCAGCAGAGTGCCCTTGGCCAGCTGAGCCAGTCTTTTTTAACACCTCTCCTCACTGGACAGGCAGGGCTGTCTCCACTCTCTGGTAATTAGCACAGCTGTAATTCATCAGGCACGAGAGTTGCTTGCAATCCATTCTCCTACAACGCAGTCACTTGCCAAATAAATTGTGCCCAAACTTGAGGAGGAGGGATCCCACGTTGCCACGGGGATTTGGTCACTTGAAATCTGGCAGAAAACAGAGAGGCAGGGTTGAGAGAAGCAGGAAGGTCTGCAAGATAGCTACAGATTTTTAACCACCAGACACTGATATGAAATACTGAGCACGGACAAAACTCCAAGATGCCCTGTGAGAGGCTCCTGCTCTTGCCCAAGTTGTCAGTGACCTGCTCCCCATCTGTTAGTTCTGCTGACAGTGATGGTCACCTGGCACTGGAGTGAGTCTCAATTTCATAGTTCTGAGTGTTGATGAGATCATCTTGATTGTGCTCAGAGGAGGAGCAAAGGCCAGATTCCAGGTTTTTCTTCTGCCAGCAAACTGGAGATACTCTGTTCTTCCCAACGCTCTAAACTGGCACTTAAACACCTAGTTCTTCTTAATGAGGAGATATTTTCATTGCTGTGGCTGAATGACTTAAAATAATTGAGAGCTCACTGGGCACGTGGCCAAAGCTCTGAGATAGAAAAATCAAGTCATTTATGGATTTTTCTCCTTATTCAGCCTACTTGAACCACATAGTGATGCAAGGCCTGGAGGTCACAGGTTGTCATAAAGCTGAATGTGAGATTATTTTAAATGAATCTCATTGACTTGGCTTAGATTCATATAAGACTGAGGTATATTCATTTACCCTAGCTAAGCTCATCTTTTCACAAGGTTTTCTCAGCTTACACTTCTTTTTTTCTGCTCTCAAATTTTTGTCAGTTTGAACCATCCAGTCACAGAGGACTTGGAAAAGACCCACTCAGTGAGTTGTATTTTGAGCAAGAAGCCTCCAATCTTGGTAGTGGTCAAGGATGCTTCTCTCTTGGTGTTGGCTGCATCTGCTGCTTGCTTCTTGAAATGTTTCTCCAACTGCAACCTGTTCACTGACTTCCAAGATGCTTGCCACAAAAACCCCTTCCAGGTGCTTCTAAGATCCTGAAGAATGCACATGAACTGCCTGTGACAGGATTTACCACATGTGCATTTATTTATTTATTGAAAGAGGAACATCTGTCTGATGGTAACTGTGTTCCTCCAGGCAGCAAAGTCTTGCACCTGCGTTGCTCTGGCTTCAGAAGATCTCTGCAGCCAGGAGCTGGTTCTAGCTGGGGTGCTGAGTGATGCCAAGGTTGCTTCAACTCTTATGCTATTACCATTATTATTACAAGGAGGAGCAGGGGACGGGAGCTGTGTGCTGACCTGAAAAGGAAAGGCCTGGATGTTCTCACTTGATTCACTTGCTTTGCCATAAGTGTGGGTTTAGTGCTTTTATAGCATGGCACCATTCTTGGGTGCTGTTAAACACAGCACATATGCCTGTCAGCAGAAGTCAAGTTTGTTCCCTTTCAATCCTCCTGATTATTTTTCAGGAGGTTATTAAAAAAAAAATTGAAAGGAAAACACACACCTGCTAGGTGAGGACAGACTATTCAAGTGTCAGGAGAAAAACCTCCTCCATATGCACTGTAATGAAAGCAAAGGCTTAAAATAGACTTCCGTGGCTTGCATAATAATTGGAACACAATTTACTGTGGAGACAGCATCAATGTAACTAAGGAAACTTTCCTGTCTGATGGTGGAGGACGAGGAAATGGTATATGAAAGTTCTTCAATCACTGCTTTAAAACTATAATCTGTGTCAGTCAGATTGAGAACACATTATGTGTTCTTTCGCACCATCTGCCCAACAATCAGTTGAACTTAGTCTGAAAGTGATGGAAAAGCAGCCCTCAGTAACTTGAGAATACGACATTTATCACATTTAATACCTACTGAAGAAAATGTCTCTTAATAAAAGGGTGTGCTAAAATAATAATGGAGAACTTCTTTGGGTTTGTATCTTCATTTTTGTATAAAAGTGGCGATGAAATGCTACCATCTTGCTTGTCAATGTGTAATTGTCTTTTAAAGGTTGGCTGCTAAGTGGTAATTTTTTTTCCATTTGCTGTTTTCAAAGGGAAAATCTTTTGATAAGACTTTCCCAGCCAGGAGGAGGAGGTAAAACTGTTTTACTGTCTTTAATTGTAGATGTATCTTAGATGCATCCTATATTTAGGTGAACCTCTCCTACCCCATCACCTCCACTCTATCCTATGCACAGGTGGCATTTATTTAAGTTCACCATAGTGAATTAATTGTGTGTTGCCTGATGTCTTGGTTTTAAAAGACAGAGCTGTCCGCTAAGGAAGGCAGNCCCCTGGGAAAGGCTGCCTGGGCTATTCTGGATCCCAGATGGATCCAGCTGGGAATGCCTGGCTCCTGCCCTGGGTGCAGCATTTCCCATGGGATGATGGAATTGGATCAGTCCCTGCATGGCCCACGAGCAGAAGATCTGTGCCTGGGCAGGGCTGGGTGGTGGGAGAGATAAAGAGCAGTGCCCCAGCTGGTTCAGAGCTGGGACAGAGCACACAGCCTGGCACAGCCTGCTCTGCAGCCACCCAAGAACACCTGATCATGAGTGAGGGCATGTGCATTCATAGACCTCGGTCATTACCATATCATAAAGCCAAAACCAGAATAATTTGGAGTGTGAGGGAGCAGCCCGTGCTGGTTTTGCATTTGTCAGCTACGGCTTTCTTGCCAAGAGTTCAACTGGCCTGAAACCTTCATTGTGAAGCAGTAGCACAACGCAGAGATTCTTCTTGTGGATGAAATCTTTTGGAAAGCAGGGTATGTCCTGTCTCTTGCCTTGCTAAAGAGTGGTGTGGTGACCTCCTCTGTATGACAAAAGGCAGATGTAGACATTGCTCTGGACTCTGCCAGTCAGGAATTAAGAAAGCCTTTGACACTGGATATATGTTGATGCCATCCTGTGCTTAACTGAGTGGTTGGTTGGTTTATTTTTTGGTTAGGGTTTTTTTTTTTTTCATTTAATTTCTGAGGATAAGTTCCAAATATTTTCTGTAAGCTAGTTTGTTTGTTTATTTGGTTGTTTGATTTGTTTGTTTTGTTTTTTTTTTCAAGTTCAGAGATGAAACTGAATCTTGATGGCTAGTATCAGATCCCCTTAGATATCTAAAAATCACATTCTAGAGGGCAGGGAAGTTGTGCTGTTTTATCCCATCATTGTCTGTATTAACAATTACAGAAGAGGAATTTTTTTTAGTTTTATTTTTTTTTGGGGGGGGGTTTGTTTGTTTGTTTGGTTTGTTTTTTTTTTTTTCAAATCTTAATCAGATGACAACACTAACCAGTCAAATCCTGAAATTCTAATGGGACCGTGGACAAATGTTCAGCGTGGTGGTCAGAGCATTTATGAATCCCTCACCAAGACTAGCAGAGTGTAAATCACAAAAGCCTGTGCTTGAGCACACTAATGTTAACTGGAGCCGCTGAAGTGTTCCTCTGCACAGTGGAAATTTTCTCTTAAATTGCAAAGAGACTTTTCTCTTTGCTTGTGTTACAGGTAATCTCTATATCACAGTGACTTCACAATATTGAATTTTTATTTTTTTTTGTCCTGTGAACCTGACATTTTTAATGGTCTTTTTTTGCCTGTGATGCTTGTCAAAAATGACAAGTGAAGGGAAGGGGTGAGGGAAGTCTGAAATATTGAGAGAAATCCAATCTGAGTGACATGTTCATCTTCCTATTTCTTTTAAATGAGGAGGGTAAGGGTTCTCTTGCAAGTGAAGAAAACTGAGTTAGGCTCTGTGGGTTTGTCAGGCAGGGTCATTCCTTGCTGTGTGTCTGAAACTGGTTCAAGGAATGAAGAGCTGGGTATTCTGGATCCTTTGGCCCTGCCCTGCTCAAAACACAAGTATTCTCCAGGACAGACAAAAGTAAAAATTACTGCATTTTTGCCTGAATGTGCAGAATACCAAATGCAATAAAAGATAGGAGAAGCTTCTTTTCATTTTGTAACTTAAATATTAAGCTCCCAAAGTTCTGTGAGTTCTCATTTTTTCACTTGAGCCACTTGAGCGAAGGTGTACATTCGTGTCACAAAAAGAAAGATGGAAATCGTGACTCTCTTGCCTTTTTATGTACTATCTGTGACGTGAAAGGCTTGCTCTGAAAGGGCATTTCACTAAAATAGGTTCTTGTTTTTTCTGAGCGACCTCAGGTTTAACAGTATTGCAGTTCTCTATCAGACAATGGTATTAGTCTTCAAAAAGAAAACTTTTCCAGTTCCAGCCATAACTAGGAGAGAAAAGTAGCAGTGTTTCCAGCCAGTGCTCGTGAATTTAATGTACACACGTGGTTAGTGGAAACTGCCCTCTGGGAAAGACAAGTCTTTAGTTTCTTGCACTACCTAAAAAACCTCATAAAGTGGAAGACAAACAAGACCTGAACAGTGCTTTTCCAACAGAAAAGTACTATTCCTTAGTGACTGCAGCCCTCACTTCTTCGTACTTGATCTGTCAGCTAACTGTGTCTGAAATTATTTTTTCTTTAACTGATGCAATAAAATTTACACTCCGTTACGTTTCTTTATGAATGAGCTCTGCTTCCATCAAAGAAAAATGTGTAAATTTACGCCCCCTAATTTACAGTTTTGCCAAATAGTTCATGTTCCAACCCAGCCAGCTTGGACGTGTTGATGAAATTGTTGGTCTCTGATGCAGATACATTCAAAGAAAGTAGTCTAGTGAAATGCAAAGGCAAAGCTCAGCAGCAGTGATGCATGAAGTAGTGGGGTTAAGCCTCCTCTGGCCTCCATCTGTGTTCTCTTTCAGCTCTGCTAGATATTTATTTAGCAGGAAGGGAAAAAAAACCCTCAGCTTTTGGCGATGGCATCTATCGAGATTTCCGTCAGGGTTCTAGATTTCTCCTGCTAGTGATAACAATTTTGGGAAACTCAGTGGTTCTCCCATCTTATGAATTAAAATAGAGAGATAATTGTAGTTGCAGGATTTGAGAGGTTTTCCCTGGCTTTATTATTTGTCTTCACTTGGCATAGTATTTTATTACAGTTAGATTTAATCTGATTTAGCTGCCCAATGAACATGTTAAAACTTGTAAAACATTGCAGGAGCTCTTAATGGTGATGGTGGGGAAAGTGAACAATGGGAATGAGAGAGAAGAGGACTTTAAGGGAAAATCCTCCTCTTTTCGAAGGACAACTAAAACCAGAATCTCTAAGCACATTTTTTTTCCCCAATTCTAAAACTTTAGATTTTTGGTGTCAGAATTCTTTTCTAGTTAAAAAAAAAAAAAAAATCTTCACATTTGGTAGTACTACTGTAGCATACATTAATCTGGGGTATCATTCCCATAGTAAATGGGACACAGTCAAAGATTTATGTAGGAAAACAGTCAAATTTGTGGTCTCTTACATACATGAGGCTATAAAGCCTTCTGTGGCAGGTGATAGCAACCTTCACTGTTATCATTAGAACTAAAAAATAAATTATAAAATAAATAGTGACACCAGTTTTCCCCAGGGATGGTAAGCTGTTGGTGACACAGGGTTTCTGTGCAGGGGGTGGCTGGGGCTGGACTGTGGACAGGTCACTCTGCCCTGTTCTTCCAGTGCTCTCAGGTTGCTTCTGGTGCTGTGGTTGGTCTGAATTAGTGATCCCTGGGATCTCTGCAGTCTGGGATGATCCAGCTGCTGCTGCTCCCTCCAGGGGAGCTCGCAGAGGGGGAACACTCCACTGCCTATTTTACATTCAGGTTAACATGGCTTTGTCAGCCTCACAAGCTGTTGTTTAAGTCTCTCTCTGCTATTCCACATGGTCTTGGTTTTAAAAGACAGAGGTGTCTGCTAAGGAAGGCAGGAGCCTCCCTTGGAATGGAAAATGTAAACCCCCTCCCTCCTAATTAATATAATTCTGAAATTAAGAGGCTCTCAGGAAAAGATATGAGGATAGGAATAACAATTTTTTACTAGTCAGAAAAAAACCCCAAACTACAACTTAATAGGAAAATTACGATAAAATGCAGTAGTACCAAAACAAAACCAAAACAAAAACACCAACCAACCAACCAACCAACCAACCAAAAACATGAAAGAAAAACCCCCAAAAAACCAAACCAAAACCAACAGAGTGAGGATCCATCCTGAGCCCTGTCAGTCAGGGCTGGCACAGTCGCATTCCATGGTGCTGCAGCCCTCCTGCAGTGCCAAACGTGGCTCTGCTGGAGCAGGGATCCTGCAGAAGGGCTCAGTCCTCCTGCCAAGATCCAGGGCTGCTGGGCAAGGGCTGCTCTTCCTCTGGGCATCCCCTGGGAAAGGCTGCCTGGGCTCTTCCGGATCCCAGATGGATCCAGCTGGGAATGCCTGGCTCCTGCCCTGGGTGCAGCATTTCGCATGGGCTGATGGAATTGGATCAGTCCCTGCATGGCCCACGAGCAGAAGATCTGTGCCTGGGCAGGGCTGGGTGGTGGGAGAGATAAAGAGCAGTGCCCCAGCTGGTTCAGAGCTGGGACAGAGCTCACAGCCTGGCACTGCCTGCTCTGCAGCCACAGAGACACATTTTTTTTGAAAACTCTGCCTAAGTGGCATTGATGGGTTTTGTGCATTTCCCTGTGCACCATCAAGCTTCAGTGTTTCCTAAATTCTACTCTAAAACCTGAGGAAGTTTTGCCTTTTTGGCGTTTTTTTCAATTTCTTCTTACCTTATGGAGGAACACCTGCTGTCTTTGGTGACCCCATGTGTGGATTGGAGCGGCTGCATTGCTATCATGGAATCTGTAATTCTGCTCCTTGTCCAAGAAACAAAGCAAGGAACTTCCAGATGTGTTCAGTTTGGTCATGTTGTAGAACAGGGCAAGAACCTTTTATATGATCTGGTATGAAAGATTCTCTGTTTTTAGATCATGAAGATGGATATAAATTATGTGACATCTTATATCTTGATTTAGGCAATTTATTAAATCTGGCTTAAAGGTTGAAAGTAAATGTTTCATTTATTTTCTAAAAGCTTAGGCTTTGAGCTACAGGAAAGTGTGGGAGTTTTTCCCCTTTCTGACCGTGTTGCTTAGTTTTGTTTTTGAAAGCATGACAGATTTACTATGGTTTCAAAAAGTCTTGTTAATATCTTACAGGGTTGTGAGCAGATTCTTGGATTATTATTTTTCTAAATTAGTCCATAGGTTCTTTCCTTTTTGCTAGAAGAAAGGATGTTTTTGACTGGTTTCTTTTATTTCACTCTAAGAATGTCAAGAATTTAGAAATAACACAGCATTAGAAGTACCACATCATTAGAATGAACTCTAAGTTACAACAGTAATCAAATATTTTTTTTTCTTTAAATAAAAATGCTTTTTTTCCTACCAAAAAAATCCCCAAACAAACCCTTTCTGTGCAACAGCTTGGATGGGAGGGGAAACATTTAGCTTTTAGGCGAAGGCTTTAAAGTCAGATTAGAGACAAATGCTTTTCATCTTTGTTGAAAGGAAAGAAATTAATATTTCTCAACTAGTTATTAATTATATTTGGGCTGCTGTTGCCCAAAGGTATTGGTTTTAAGGAAATAACATAATTATTTGAGTCATATTTGTGTCTCTATATTTTTTTTTTAAAACATGATTTGTATAAATTGGTATCTTCCTTATGGTAGACATAAATTAGTCTGAAATATTTTCTGCTCCCTATTATACAGATATTCTCTAGCCTTTGCCCAACAATTGATGTTTTGTCTCTCTGTGACAGTGCTGGAGATAAAATTTGGATCTGTGAACCAGTGGAAGCTATTTGCTGCACATTCCCTCACTGCAGAAAAGAAAGAATCTTCTTTCTTGCTGCTGGATTGATGTGTGTTGCCTCATTTAAACAAAACAAAATGAAGCATTGCTGGATTGCAGAGATATTCCAGGGCTCTTTTACCAGACACAGTGAAGTGGAAAATGGGCTTTAATGAAGGAAACTGGTGGAAACTTTACTTTTACTCCTCCTTTTGTGTTTGTCACAGACATTAAGTTAGCTTGCTTTAAGAAAACAACAAAAAACCAACAAACACCTCCCCCACAAATCAAGGAAAGTTATTTCCTGTAACTCTCTAGAACAAAAAATAACAAAGAAAGGGAAAAAAAGGAAGTTTATAAAATTAGTCCAGGACGACTGCCTCACTTTTTAAAACTATTTTCTCAGGGGCTTGGCATTTATTTTTGCCCTTGAAGATTTAAGGACATTGAACTTTTCTGTTCAGGCCTTGTAAAAAGGACCTTGAAATGGTACTTTCAAGATGGCACATTAGTTTGACTCTCCTGAAAAATAGGAGAAATCCAAGTTGTTGGGACAGTAAGAGAATCATTGCCTATTTCATGAGCTCTTCTCTTTGCTACAAACTGGCCATAAAACATGTTCCCAAACAGATGTCCTATTTCAAAACACCAAACCTACCTACTTGCTGTATGCTGAGGGTTTCCAATGCCATTTGATTATCAGAATGTGTCAGAGTGCCCTTTACAAGCATGAAAACATCCACTGATAGAAATGGTAAATGATGAGCTCATTCAGGGTTTGCATAGGAGTTTGCATAGTAAACAGGAGGTCCTGTTTAATGAAAATCCCAATGGAAATAAATCCCAAATGATCCCTACCCTTTTTTCATATAATCAAAATTTGCAACTGGAATTAGCACTGCTCTTAACAGCCAGCAGTGTGTTCTGCATCTGTGTTCTGCAGATTATTTCACAGAAATATTATTTGACTGATGAGTCATCCTCAGAACACAGCATTGTAATGAAATAACTCTTGGCATGAGATAAATCTAAGTTAAAACTGGTGGAAATTGCTTGAACTGGGGGGAAAATTACATTGAAACATGTTTGGGTTTTTTTTTTCCCCCAAGTCTTTTACACCAAGTAGCAAAATAAATGAGTATCACCAGGAAATAAATATCAGATTAGATGTTTCTCTTTAGTTCTACCAGGGTTCCTTCCTTCCTCTTAAAGCAAAAAAACCCAAAGCATAGAGTTGTATCTTGTGCCACAGGTGAACACTTAATACTGAATTTAACATTTCTGTTGTGCTTTGCTTTTTCCCTTTGCTTACAGGTTGAGTTGTTTTGCTATCTTTTCCCCAAAACCTCCACCTTCAGTCTACCCTTTGCCCTTTCAGTTTCACTGCAAAAGGTTAAAAGGTTGCTTTTTGGGGTCGCTTCCCATACAAATCAGTGTGGGGATCCTGGTTCTGCATCATTTTTTTTCCTGAGAGACTTCAGCTGAGAAGTCCAGATGCAGGAGAACCAGCTGAAAACTGACGTAGATTCTTAGAGTTAAAACCTTTGTTTCTGAAGCATTTGCAGCAGAACCTTTCCAACGCCCTGGTGACAGAAACTGAAGCTTGTTTGGGCAGGGCCCTGCAGGTAGAAGCTGTAAATAACATGAGCCTTGGGCGGAATTTCTGTTGCTAAAATAACTGTATTAGTTACAATCTACAGAGAAACGGTGTCTTCTGAGATTTCCACACTTTGCAGTCCATATTGCACGTTTTCATCAACAACTAGGTAGAAACAGCATCCGGGTGATGTTTAGGGAAATTTGTGTTTAGCACGGGGCAGTTCGCAGATGTCACACTGCTGAAGTGGCCTCAAGATGTATGTCAGCTACAACTATTCTGTTGATGGCTGTAGATGTCATCTCTTCTAGTCCAAATGCTTTTGGCAAGAGGCCAGTGGAATGTAATCCTATGGAGGAAATTATCTAACAAAACCCAGGCCATAAAGCTGAGTAGGTGAAAATGTGCAACTGAGATGTTCTAAGGAGGAGGAGGCGTGGTGCAACTTGAGCAGATTGTGCCTTACTCTTAAACCCTTGTGGTCTTGTAACTTTTTTGAACTGTGTAGGTTCAGTGGGATGAACTAGGACTTCTGAATATCTTTTATTAATACTCAATCCATAGTAAAGCCACCGTGCAATTGACTTTATCATTTAAACCCGTGATGTTTAGTATTTCAATAACAGCAAGAATTCCCAAAGTATTCTTGAGCTCATGCATTCTGTTCCAGACTCCAGGACCCAGTCATGTTTTTAAGGAACTTTTCTGTGGGGCAGAAGAGACTGTTACAGCAATTACAGAGCAAATAGCAAAAAGAATAGGAAGGTAAACTGGAATATCTACACAGGGCAATTCAGCTGCTTGTTTCTTTAGATTATCTTGAAGTGTTGCTGCCTGGTGGTTATTAATCTGTGAGTGAGCATGGTGTCTGTTAAACTTAGAGAGGCAAATAAAAATTCATGCCCTTTCCTGTCTTGAGCTGTATAAAAGTACGTGATATTATAAGGGATAAGTATTTTTCTTAGTGTGCAGGTTACTTAAGACCAAAAGAGGAATAAACAATTTGGTATTTTTCTGGCATCTGGTATTGAAATTGGCAATGAACAAACCGCTAGCAATAATGACCATGTGAGTCCTGTTTATTCTTGGGCGTGACTAGAAAAGACAATACAAGGAAGGGTGAAACCACTTCAGCAGATTAAAACAATTCTCCCTTGCAGTCCTCCTGTCAAAAATGGCTCGACATCGTTGTACTCTTGTGATGTGATCATTAGAGTGAAAGTTGTGAGTTAGTAAATTGCTGGGTGCCTCTTACAAAATGCATTTTGTAGCTTTTCTTCAGCCTAAAGGAGGTGTGGACTGTGTGTGTGTGAGTGTTGTGCTAAAAAAACTCAAGCTATAAATTAAGCTGTAAAAAATGTTGCAGCTGGAGGCTAGACCTGGTTGTATGTGAAGCCAGCTTCTAGGCTGGAAATCTACCACATTGTGCAATGGCAACTTGTTTCTATTTCTCGGGTGCTTGACTGGTGCTGCTGAAGACCATAAAGTCGGTGCATCCCACAGGAAAAAAAAAATTGAAGGACTATGGGAGTTGCAGACAAGAAGAGTATGTGCATGTGAATCCAATATATACCACAGGGAATATTATTCTTTAGTAAGGAGAAGCACCTGGTTGGAATTTCTTGGGGACTTTAAAAGCAATTTTAATTTTTTTTTTCCTTCTGTACAAGCCATTGTTTAAAAATAAATTTTATATGTTGTCTCAAGATTTGAAATATTATCCTCACCAGTTCTAAAATCTGGAGTTCTGCTGGACTCCAGACATTACCAGAAATTTGTGAATTCTGAATGGGGTGATCTCCACTTCCTGGTACCACACGGGTTGTTAAAAAACCTCTTGGCTCTCATCCAGGTCTTCCTCTGAGGGCTTCCTTTTCCATTCCTGCAATAACTTCTGTAAGCATCTCTCTTTAGTTGGTAAACAAAAGGAAAGTCTTTTGCAAGTTGCAATATGTTGCTCCAGGAGTGCTGGTGTGGAGCTCCCCTGCAAACCCATCACAGGGAACAGTGAAAGCCCTGAGCAATGTATGGAAAACCTGAACTTGATTCGACTTCTTGAGTCTTAAAAGCTACAACTACTGGGGGGGAAACAACTGCTAGGACCCCCTTGCCTATAAAACATGATCTTTCTTAAATGTGGAAGAGTGAAAACATTCTTACAAACCACAACTAAAACCGCCAAGGCAGCGTGCCAGGAACGTGGCACTCGGCAGCGTCTTCAGGGCTGAGCAGGTCTGCAGAGGGTGGGCTCTGGGCCCGTGAGCTGCTGCTCCAGCTCCTCAGGAAGGATGGCATCCCCCTCGAGACGGCTGGAAGGGTCTTCCAACCAGGAGCAGGAGCACGGAGAGCTGCAGGAGCCTGGAGCAGCTGTGGCCAGCTGTGGTGCTGCTGTGGGCCCAGCTGCCACCCCTGCCCATGCCAGGCACATCGCTGACACACAAGCTCGGCCACGGGCTGGGGATCCTTGCCAGCCACCACCAGGCCCCAAAGGCTGAGATGTCCCAAAAGCACCCCATCCATTGGCTTCCAAGAGCCTTCTGAGGTCACAGAGTCCAGCCTGGCACCCTTCCCCAGCACAGCACCTGGAGCAGAGCACTCAGTGCCATGCCCACGCTTTCTGTGAACGCCTCCCCCTGACACGGGTAGCTAAATCATAAACCTAACCACCCTTTCTGAGATTAATGTCCAACCTAAAGATCCCCTGGCACACCTTCAAACCCCTTTGGCTTGCATCTGCTCTCCCTTGTCCTTGCCCACCTGGCAGAAATCTGGCACCTACGAGCCAGCAGCAGAAGAGGCTGCGCCAAGTGAGCGCTGCTCAACTTTCAGGATGTTCTGAGGGCTTCCTCTCCTGATTCTTTCTATCAGTCCATTAAATAAGAAAGCAACAGCTCAGGAACGACCTGTTGGTTCGTGTCACAGACAGTTGGTCCAAGAGGAAAGGTCAAGAAATGGAGCAGGAAAAAGGCTGAGGCTGAAGAGTTGCAGACTATTTGTTCTGGAGGAGCTTTCCAGGAAGCACAGCCTGCCCTTTGAAGATGCACCCGGAGCAGCTCACACGTGAGCTGGGGCTGCTGTGGCTGCAGGACGATCTCCAGGCCCCCTCCAGTCCTAGAGCCCTCAAAGCTCAGGGGAATGGAGGTCCAAGCCAACAGAAATTGAGTCTGAAGAGCAATTGCAGAGAGAGAAAGTGAATATGCAGTCTGCTGAGACATTTCTGAAGAAATTTTCCCGACAAGCAACACACACTAAAATGTAGCCCCACGCTCTCTGTATCCTCTTGAGAGAAATCAGTGACACAGGATTGCAACAAACAATCAGAGGAGTACCACATATCCCAGTGATATTTGTATCTGCTGCCCACTAAGTCACTCTGTTACGGGACAGGTGAGAGAATAAGACTTGCAAGCACAACCAGCAGGCTGAGATAAGGCAGATTAGAGATGGAAAACAACAAGAAAGAATCTGTGTGTGCATAAGCTAAGGATGAAAAGGTCAGTCTCTCCCTTGGCAGCGAGTTTTGGACTCTTCCTGGGAAGCAGCATGAGGAATGGTTTCTCCATGAAGCAAACGCTGAGGAATCATGAATGCCCTTCCCTTCCTCCTCCCTCATAGCTTAGATACCTGAGCTGATGCCACATGGTGTGGAATATCCTTTTGGCTAATTTGGGTCAGCGCCACTCAGAAGTAGCCAAAATAATGGTCTGTCATCACACCTGTCCTGCAAAGCCCAGCTCCCTGTGAACTTCACCTCAGCCAAACCCAGCACGAGGGGCTACACAAACCCGAGCTGCCAGCGTTACGAGGCCATTCCCTCTGCAGTTCATCAGAGCAACTCCGCAGCACGGCACAGGTGTTCTGTCAGACGTTCTTGGAGCAGTGTGAGATGTATTCCAGGCCTAGCCAAATGAAACCTTCCATCTCCTCTCAACTCAGCTGTTATAATAGCAAGCTGGACTGAAAGCTTTCTTGCTGTGGAGTCAGTTTTGTTCCAAAATGGCACCAAAAATGGGTTTCTTTTGTGTTTCTGGGTGGTGGTGGTGGTGGTAATGTTTGTGGTTTCTATGCAACAAACAGATCAGAAAAAAGATAACTTCTAGACATCATCAAATCCTTTAGAAACCAACCAAAAAACCCCATATCCAAAGCAGAAGACAATTTAATCTAAGAGAATTAATTACTAACATACTCTAGGTATTTTAAGATTAATTGTTTGTTTGCTTAAGCTGTGGCTGCAGTATCTGATGAAAGAAGGTGTCATACAGAAAATTGTCTCAGCAGTCTCAAATTATAGAAAGTCATTGTTTCAGCTAAATTACATATTTGGATGCAAATTTGGCAAAAGAGCATCAACAGAGGATTTTGTGCATTTACTTTAACCGCTAGCTGAAGGACAGCTGGCCAAATCTCATCTTTGAAATGACTTGGATAATGTTGATTGGGAAATGGAAGCACTAAACCAATTGATCTCACCAGCGCTGTCCTTCAGTGGTGTCTGCCCTACCTTATATTAAACCAGTAAATCAGAATCCTAGTGTTTTTTATCATTTCTGGTTAAATAATAAACAGAACCTACAGAAGTAATTAATTCTTTCTAACCATCAATTTGAATTAAAAAGGACAATTACTTTTTATGTTCCATTTTCTCTGATCCCTGTTTTGAGTTTATAGTTACTTCTGAGGTTCTACCCTTCTAAACCTCAGTGTTTCCATTAACTCTCTTTACTCTGGCATAATGCTCTTGAATGCTTCAGTGTCTATTGATCAGAAACTGTATGAAGATTCAGGCCTTCAGAAAAGAAAGAATTTGGAAGAAATAATCGCCCCCTGTCTTGCAGGAATGGGAACAAAATAGAGTATTGCAGATTTTCAGGCTTCTTTTAAGAAATTTCTGTCTAGAAAAGTAATTCTCTCATGAGCAGTTGAAAGAAGTCACTTTCCATCTATTTACAGATTTTTTTT
>VWZN01003872.1:43048-76553 GCA_013396955.1 Regulus satrapa
ACCACCTCACCCTCCCCCCCAACCCGCTTGCTCGCCCTCCTCTCTCTCACGCCTGCGGCTCCATCCCCCGTGTGTGTGTGGTGTGTTCGGTGTGTGTGCTGTGTGTGGTGTCTGTCGCCATCGGCCGAGCCGCTGCCAGCCCGCAGGAGGTGCGGGGATGGCCGGGGAGCCCCTCCCGGAGCGGGGGGACCCGCGGGAGCCGCCCCCAGCCCGGGGCTGGATGGAGCCTCAGCCCCTGCCTCCCCCGAGCCGGGCTCCGCGGGGACGGCTCGGAACCAGGAGCCGCTTCCCAGCCTGCTGTGTTCGCCTTTTCAAATTTATTTTTTAAATTTTTTTTCCCCCTATCTGTTGTTTTTCAAGATGGTTTTCTGCTAGCGGAATTCTCGTTCTCCTCCCTCTTAAAGGCTGACTCTGCTAATCCGTGCTGAGTCCCTGTGTTTCTTGGGATGATGAAGGTTTTTCCCTCAGTGCCGCTCCAGTGCCGGGAGCCTCTTGGGATTATAACTGGGGCAATCTCTCTTTGTGTAATGCCTTTTAATTTGATCGTCTTTTAATGGGTGCCCCGGGAGAAGGGTTGAAGTGGGGAGGCGCTGGGAGAGAATATGATTATTTCCTCCGAGTTCGGGATTTTCTGTGAGTTTTGCTTTACTGGGGGATCTTTAGTGCCTTCGTTTATATTCTCATAATCTGCATGGCATCATTCGATCACTCTCAGCCTGCCAAGTGAAGTGGAGGGGAAGGAGCCTTGGGGGTAGGTGAGAACCTGTACAAAATCTAGAGGCACCACCTTTCTCTACTTCTGCATAACCCTCACTGAGCGCTCAAACCCCAGTTCTAGTCTCTCCCAAATCTGAAAAAGAAGAGCGGACCATGTAGTGAAGGATATCTACCACCAGTGCAAAAAACCTTGCCCACTTCCAGGCAGCTTTGACCAACTGATCTTCCGAGAATATGAAGCAAATGGAGCGAGCAGGGTGGGGAATCCCACATGAGTTGGGCTCTCCTGCTTGTCTATACTTGTAACTTTGTAGTGCTATGAAAGCCCAGCTACTTTGCTTTGGCTTGTGTTAATGTCTTTCTAAATATGAGCATATCATCATTCATTTTGTACATGCACTCATTTCTCTGATAGTCTTGTCATCTTGCTTAAAGGAATAAAATCCTGCTTTTTATAAATATATATATATATTTTTTTTTTTTTCCCCCTCCTTTCTTCCCTGGAGAATGAGTTACAGCAGCTTCTTCAAGTTTTAAGTTCTGTCATGCAGTCCTTAAGTTTTCCTTGCCCGTGTGCCAGTGGAGTGCACTGTGGAAGCACATATGAAGGCAGGGATTTTCCAAAAGGCTCTGGCTAAAAGCGAGATACACAAACTTCATGGACTTCCTTATGAGGCTGGAGCAGAACTCCTTCAGGTTTGTTGGTGTGAAACTCAAACAGCCTTGTTTATTTTCAAGGAAACTAGCAACTGTTTGCAAGGAAACTAACAACTGTTTGCAGGGAGACTAAACCAGATTGGTGCCTTCGCTCACTAGTTCTTAGAGTAGTGAAGAAAAGGTGCTCTTAAATCAGGGGAGAGTATAGCATGGATTAGAGCATAAGCTTCTTTTTTTAAATGACTATCCATAAGCCAAGCCACATGTTTTTTCCAACTAATAATGCTTTTTTTAAAGTTGAAGAGGGTCTTTCAAAATTAACTTAGTGAACGGTTTGGTGATAAGTATTAAATGTTAGGGGGTTAAAAAAAAAAAAAAGCTTTACAAGCTTCTCATGCCTGATTCAAATTACTTAGTCTTTAAGATAAATAAATGAATAAAATATAAAATTGCAGATCCTTAGCTCCAAGTGGATTTTCTGTACTTTTATTTGCTAGTAATTATAACTGGGGTTCTCACAGGAATTCCTGTGGCAGATACTGCAGAATTAATCAGATTTTGGTTAGAACTGTGAGATGCTGTGAATTCTGGGTTCACGGTGCAAAACTCACTAAAGTTATTGAAATAAATATCCCAAGCTTGACTGGGTATGTTTGAACTTGAAGGTCAGCTTTAAGAAATTATATGTTTGAGAGTTGTTGCCAGAAATGGAGTTAACCAGCTGCTGTAGTGGTGCTAGGCATGGTTATAAGGGTTATCTCTAGTTTGCTATTAAACTTTTCCTTGGACCAATTATTTTTTGTGTTGGAGAGAGATCTCAATAGCTCAGATATTCTGCAACGCTGAACAGGCATGAAATTAGCAGGGGTAATGGAATTACATTCCACAGGATATCCTGCAAATGCCAGAGAGCTTTACTTGCTGCATTTTACACACGGGGTTGTGCTAATATTTCATTTTGATTTGCTTTCTGATTGAATTGTTTGATTAGATGCCATGTGGGAATTCCTTCAGCATATATGTTGCAATCCTGTAATATTTTATCAAGTGTCCTGGAAATAAGAAGAAATACCACGTGCCTTCAAAGAAAGAAAACCCTTTTTAAAGTACGTATTTTTAAAAAAATATATTTTCGCGGCAAGAAAAGTATCAGACTGAAAAGAGACTTCCAGATAAGAGAGGTTCAGAGGGAATCAAAGCTGGGATGCCTTGTGTTTGGAAGGACTGGTATGGACAGGGAAATCCCTGGCCGCAGAAAGAAGAATCTTGTGGAGCTAAAGCTCGATGCTGAAACTTGAGCCGACTGAAACCTGGGAATCCTGAGCTCCTGGCTTGTGGCCTGGCACAGCTCACAAGATGGTTTCACCTTTTTGCCGTGCAGGATTTTCTGTGGCAGTGGGATGGCGGTGTTGGTCACATCTGAAGGCTCCCCAGCCAGTACCAAGGAGATTCTCCTCCTCTCTGCAGCACAGGCAGATGCTCCATGCTAGCAAGGCAGCCCACTTTAGAGAGAAACTTTCAGTTCCCACCTCTTTTCGAGTTTGCCAACAGGACGGTGCCTTTTTTTTTTTGAGATTAATTGTGTGCATGTGTTTTATGTGTCCTGACTGAAGGACCAGACGGGGTGGCTTGATGGAAAATGCAGCCCTCTTCATGCCTGGTAGAGGTGTGTGGCACATGGACTCTGTAGCAGCACTGAGCTTTATCCCCAGAAAGTATTCCTTAGAGGATGGAGTTTGACAAGTGTTAAATGGGATTAAAAAACTGTTCTGTTGAGTTCACAAACAACTGGCTTGAAACACCCCCCCTCACACACTCCAGTGTTATTAAAACCACTGCAAGAGTGCTTCTGACAGATCACAGTGATAATGCATCACTCATTGGCTCTGGCACCGAAAACTTTCCCCGGGTCATATGTGCAGTTGGAAGATCAGGGGAGTGGGCAGGTTGCTCTTGATCTGATAACTTGGTTTGTATCAGTGAGGAAGGGAAAAACACCAGCCAGGAGGGAGAATTGGGTTGTTTTCCGCAGCCTCACTTGAGGCGATCATAATTCATTCATAGTTGAATCTTCCTTGAAAAGCTAAATGATTAAACCCATATCACTCCAAACACTGCTGCACATCATCCTGTCTGTCTTACTCTGCAACGTCATTTTAGTATTTTTTTCAGCCTTCCTGGTTTTAACCGGATGATGTTTTTGTTGTGGAATTATCTTAAAAAGATTATAGGCTGGGAAGTCTATGACATGAACTTGCTTCCTTTCCTCCACCCCATTTGTCTTCCCAACCCCTTGGGCCTAAAGAGAATTAGCAAACAGTTAAGCCATAGGCTACATCTAAATTGAAGTTGTAAGGCAGTTCATTTCTGGACTAGCTGAATTTTTAGTTATGGTTGATAAATGGTTACTAAGACATCTGTGTGCTGCTAGGACTTCGCTCCACCATCTCTGCAAGCTGCAGCATCTGTTCTTACCAGTGGAATATCAGGCCCTGTGTGGACTTGGGAAAATTTGTGAGAGGAGGGTTGTTTACATTATCTTTCATTCTGCTGCCTAGAATGATTTGCTGTGTGGATTTACTTGAGCTATTATTAGCTGTCCCACAGTTGGATATCTGATCACCCTCTGTGGTCAGCTGGGTGAGGGAGAGGTCTCCAGGGTGTGATTCACTCAGTCCCTGTGTCAGGTGGTAGAGGGAAATGACTTGCTGTCAGAAAGTGCATCTTTTGAGCTTGGGAACTAGGTCAACCCACATTCTTAATTTTAGCCTGAGAAAGATTTGAGTCAGTCAATGTCCTGTTTCTTACCTACCCTTTATTTCTTGATCACAAGCACAGAGAAGAACGCCTTCTGTCTTGGGCAGCCTGGCTAGCTAACCTAGCTGGGCTCCATAAAGTCAGCTCACCAGCATGCCAGTGGCCACTCCACCATGTCTCTTACTCCTGAGGTACTTTCCTTTGGGGAATAATTCATGGCTAAATCCCCCCTGCTTATTTCCCTCAAGCTCAGAAGCAATTTAGGCGTGTTTATCACTCGCTGCAGCGTATTTATTCTGCTGAGGAACAAATGAGCACCAGGCAGCAGCCCTGGGAGCGCTCAGCTCTTGCTCCACTGCAGAGGGCTCTGTATTCCCTGTCTCTGTAGGAGCACAGAGATCTGCTGTCCCAAAGCAGCTAATTGCACTGCAAGCAACTGCTTGCATATGTAAGACAGGCAGGATTAATCCTATTATTTTTCCTCTTTAGACTATGACTTCTCAACTCATTCTAGATGGCTGCATGTCAGTACAGATTAATTGGAATTTAGCTTTCATGTTCTTCCATGCTTAGGGATGAGCACACTAAAGAAACCTTAATATAGTTATTTCAACTGGATGACTTAATTTGCTGTAAATTTTCAAGCAACGCTGGAGGGGTAGGTATTTCAAGGACAATCTACTGAAGACTTAATGTTGTTGATTATGTTGACTACACCTTGATAGTATATTATTACCGTTATTAAAATTATCTTTTCTGTGCTTTTAGTATGTTTAGCTCCCTTCTAATTATATTCTTGCTGGTTCTTCCACTGGGGATTTGTGTCACCGGGGTTAGGATGCAGTGGGCAAAACTGAGGAGTGGTAGTTTGGCCTTTTTAAGGTGACTGGATTTCACTGGATATTGAATGATTGCTTTGATGATTAAAGCTGTTTTCTTCAGAATGAAATTTCTCTCTTTTTTTTTTTGTTTTCTGTTTTCCTGACTGTCACCTAGACTGCTCCGTTTCTTCAGGTTTGTACAATGGGAATGGCATGGTAGATTTATTTGAGATTGTTTCTTTTGACAGAAACAAGGAAAGTTGTATTTGGCTGCAGAGTGAGAGTGAATGATAGCTTTGTAGTTGGGCAGGGAATTGACCTGGATTCAGTTCCCTTCGATCATGACAATTCCTTTAGTTCACATGAAAATCTTCAACAGAAGGTTAACAAAATGAATCAGGAACAGAGCTGTGACTTCCACGCCCTCCACAAGTTCCCTCATCCTAAGCTAGAAAAGCCTTTGCCTTTTTCCTCTGAAAAAGTTAATTTTTGTTGACATTTGTTATCTCTGCATAATGGCACAGCCTCCGTGGAAGAAGCGGGGTTTTCAGTGCACTGTTTGAGCAGAGGGTGTATGGGCTGGGCAGGAATGCAGAGAGCTTTTCTGCTCCAGGTTTTGCACTTCTTCTGTGCCACCCTGGTGTCACTTTGGGCCTGTGCAGAGCTTCCAGCTGAGGTCTTTCCTGCCAGCTGGTTATGCCCACTTCAGGACTAAGGAGTGATTTTTATCTGTATGACCAGAAGAGAGGTAAATATATCTTAAAAGAAACACAAAGCAAGACCTACACACAGCTGCTGTGAATTGTGTGTAGTGTGTGAGATCACCTTGGTCCTACACTCTCACTCTTCTCATGGCATCACATAAGGCAGTTTTTGCCTCTCCCCACCCAACGTTACTCCCTTGCCTTGTGACAAGGCACAGAAGCAGTTTACTTTAATTCTGTGTTCAGCAGAAAGGTCTGGTCATCTGTGAAAGTGTGAGTAAGCTGTGGACTGGTGGGATAAGCTGATATCATCCGTCTGAATGTTAGAGACACGATGTGTAAAGAAAATCTGTGGTGATTTAGAAGAGTAAATACTGGGCTCAAATCTTGAGGCAGAGGTGGCAGTGGTGAGGATGGCTTAGCTGCCTCCTGAGGGGGGTGGAGGATCCTTTCTTGTCTTTGGAACAGCCCAGGCACTCGACTATCAGCTGTTAATGTTTGGAATGTGGAAAGGGACACAATGGGACATGAATCCTCTGTAGCTGGTTAATGGCTGTCCTCATTACGCACCATTTTATGTTGTCAGCCACACTTGGCCTGGAGATTGGAGACTGGGCTCTGTGGTGTCTTGGGATCATCCCTGAATCCAGAGCAGTGAGGTGATTTACCAGCCCCCAATTAACAAAATTAATGAAGTTGAATTTCTGTCTAATGCAAAAAGTGTCAACTAACTTCATATTGTGAGAACGAACTTCATTCCTCTGAGGCAAACCCCTTTTTATTCATCTGCTATATTATTTTCCTTTTAATCATCTCTGGAGGTATCTTTCTGTGCTGCCCTTGGCCTCTGTAGCCTCTTTACAAACTTCTGGGCTCCTTCCTTTTAGCGACCTGATCAAGAGCTCAGTGCCAGGCTGTTGGATTGGTGGGGACAGATACTCTGCATAGACAATGAAATTCTCAGGCACACGAAGATTAATGCTTTGACTTCGTGCTGCTGTTATCTGTACCTAAATCTGTTCTAGGGTTGTGCAATGCAAATGTGTTCTCTGTGAAACAGCATTTTGTTTCTGTTTTCTCCACGGTTTTTCTCTGCTCAACTGGTGTTTTGTAACTAAGGCACTGTTTTTAACATGATATCCTCAGTTTTCTGAGGGAAAGGCAGAGAGTTTAGGAGCTGAAACCATGATGGTCGTTATTGCAGTTCTCCAGCATCTCCTTTGCTTGGTTTTGAAAATTAGCAAATGAGAATATTCCAGTTCCTATTTTAGAATATGAAGGGGGAAGGTCCAAGGTGCTACCTTGAAGGGCTCTGCCTTTGAAATGCCTTTAAAATGCATTTTTTTCAAGTCTGTGAGGGGATTCTTGCTATAGCCGCTCCTTCAGTTGTGTTTCAAGCACATGAGATTTTAAAAATGTATTATTTCTATGACAACAAGGCTGTGGCAGCTGGCAGGAATCCCAGCTGTCCTGTGATCAGTGCCATGCCAATGTGTAGTGCAAGCCCTGACTGAGAGCCCTTCATCCCTATGGGTAAGGTCTGCAGAGAAGTGGGACAGAGAGAACTGCTGTGGCCCCACTTTGACAGACTCTTGGTGGCAGGTTTGGGGTTGCTCAGGGGAATCAGAAACGAGGTCCTTTCTCCCCTCAGGAAGAACCCAGGGAATGTGAGACTCCTGAAGTAGCCAGATGTGTGCTGCAGTAGCCACACCTCTTGTCCACTGACCCAAATCTGGGGCTGGCATGAGCCCTGAGGAGATGATTTGAGATCAGATATCTCCCCCAACATGCACGTTTTAATTAGCACATCTCAAATACCACGCAGCTGCCTAAATCTCTGCTTCCATGCTGAAAATTCAGGTGCTCAGTGACCTTGTGTTAGTAATGGCAGCAGGGGTGTGGAAATCCTGTTGTAGTTTTGGTTTTGACATTCCCTATCTCCTAAATCAAGCCCCGTATTTTAAATGTGAATGTTTGGATTTTCCTTTTATTAGGGCTGTCACAGGTGATCTCTGAGAAAATAGGATTTTTATAAGCAGCTTTCTGAAGAGTGTAAGAAAAAGATAGTACTTCTGGTTTTTTTTTTCTTCATAGATAAGTGATCATCCTAGTCTTCATTTTAGGGAGATTATACAGATTTTTAGACTGTGTTACTTGCTCATATGTAATCTGAATCTAGCTAAAGATCTCTTTCATGAATCATCCAACTAATGCATAGAATTACCTGTCCCTGCTTTCATGGTATATTCAAATTGCTTTGAAGCTTTTCTTTCTGCTTCAAGTCATGACTTGCCAGAGGCTTTGCAAGAAGATTTGGCATGCTGGAGGTAAAAGTAAAACTTGTCAGATAAACTTTTCAAGCACTGCAGACTCGGTGAGTCTGTACTCATCCATTACAGGATTATCATTGCAATGAAATTATAGTTGGAGAAAACCTCTTCTGGGACTTCTCTGTGCACAGAATAAAAAGGACTTGCAGAACTGAGCACAGAATCATTTTTAAAATAACTTTGTTCTTTGTGTTTGTCTTTCTCTGAGGTATTCATAATTTTACCAGCATATTATGCCAGCCTTTCCCTCTTCTACTTGTGCTAACAGGAATATTTCAAGTTGCTCAAGTGAAGGGTGTGGGAGTAGTATGCTGTAATTTCAGTGGAATTTCTGATTAGAAGACGTGTTCACATTTAACAGTTTGAAGGACAAGGAGGGGTCAAGGAGGAGAAAAGCACAGCAAAAGTTACAGGCTGCACAAGAATACCTGAATGTTTTATCCTTTTTTAATTGATGTGAAATTGCAGCTATTGAGTGGAAATTCTGGATTCTCCACTGGTTTCATTGAAACTGGTGCCAGTGAGTTTCCATGGAGTGGACGCACCATTTTTGATTCTCTTCTGAGAGCTTTTTGCTTTCCTGTCACTCTCAAAACCCAATTTCACGTCTAGTAAATATTTAGGTTAAATATTTGCTCGTTAATTAACCCTAAATCTAGCATTCGAAAATTGAAGACTTAAATCTATTTGATTTAGTTTATATGGATCTTATAAAACATGTGTAGCACCTTTAATGAAGTAAGAAGTTTTGGTTTTTTTTTTTTTNCATGTGTAGCCCCTTTAATGAAGTAAAAAGTTTTTGTTTTTTTTTTTTTTTTTTTGCATACAGCCAGACTATCATAATCAAAATACCGGGCCTGGAACCAAAATTGTGATGTTGTTGGTCTCCAATATTATACTTGTGTGCAGTTGTTTTGATCCTGCTTTTTCAGAGTTAGATCTCTGTGGCTTTACAACGTGATGTCACTCAGAAGGGATTATGACATCACTGAATTTAGATGTAACAGAATGAGATATTTTTAAGCTTCTGTTTAGCTGATGTTTTCACGTGTCTGTAAAGCTGTACAAGTTTAAAACTAATTTAAAACTGTTAGACAGAAACCAAACAAACCAGCAATAGAAAAAGCCAAACACAAGTTCTAAAGGGATGTGTAAACTTGTACACAATGCCAAGAAGACTGGTGAGTTTAGGCACTAAAAGCAGCAAGACCAGAAAAAGCTATAACAAAATGACAACAGAAATCTTATGTTTGGATAAATCATTCCTACTTGCTGCCATTGTAACAGGAATGCTTTTGGTATAGAAACATTTAAATCTCATTGGTTCATTGTTATATTTCCTATCTATCAACACAGGTGAGCTTTCAGCACAGCTGATGTCTTTCTTAAATAAAAAAAAAACTTTAAAATAAATATTTGTTAAATGCACCTTCACAGTGCTGATTCCACTTCTCTCAATAAAGTATTGAGACAAAATTCTGCATGCAAATGAACACAGAAATATTAAATAAATCTGAAATGTTTTCTAGATGATATCTCTCTCTGGAAATGTGGTTAAGCTAAGAATCCATGTGTCTTGTCTGGAAGGTAGGAAGGGGCTTCACCATTGCCTGCCAGGGGCTTATGTGGAAGAGTTTATAAATAAATAGTGATGCAAGCACCAAAGCAAGGGCTCGTTTAGAGAGCGTGGGAGTGTGCTGACAAAATATCTCAGTGTGGAAATATTGCTGGGCCCCAGAATGAATGGGGAGCCACAACATTGATTTCTGGTTTGAAGAAGGAGGCAGAGGTGGAGATTTTTATGTGGGCACTGCCACATAAAAAGCAGTGGGGTTTTACCATGTAAAAAGTTGAGGGTAGGTTTTTAATTGTTCAGCCCTGGATTATTTTTTTTTCCCTAATGAAGCTGCTCTTGTAGAATTTCTAAATTTATGACACGGTAAAATTCCATGTTATGAGGAAACCTGGAGTCTTGATAACATGTAAAAGGAAATTCAGCCTTGTAATGTGGGAAACATTTCTCAGCTCCTCGCAGTAACAACATGTCAATATATTTTTGTCTGCTTGACAATATGTAGGAAATGCCTTTGATTTTGTAAAATTGTGTGTAATTTCTCAACATTTCTTTTGATTCTATTGATTAAAGCTTTTCTGCCTGCCTAGAGACATTAAACAGCAAACCATCTGCTCAAAGTGGATTGGCAACATTCCTGAAAATTAACATTAAAAAAAAAAGTTTAGTCTAAATATATTTCAGAGGCAGTTTCTATTTATGTTCTGAGATGAAGAGGAAAACAAAAGCTTCTGTTATAGTCTGGAAAAGGTTTCAGTACCTGGTGAAATACCAGTATTGTCTTCATACTATGGGGAGAGAGATTGTCTGTGGCAAAAAAGCAGAGAGGTGGGAGGAGATGTGGTGCAAAAGTGTCATCATTACCAGCAGTGTCCCACGTGGCTCTGTGTTCACCACCTGTGTCCCTTCTCCAGGGATTGATGGATAAGCAACCACTCAGCCCAAAGCACCCTGCCAGCAGGGAAATAAATACCCAAACTCCATCACTAACTCCATGGGTTAAGGGTAGGTTACAGAGCAGTCCCCAAGCCCCAAGTTTTGCTAAAATAATGAGGTGGTGAAAACCGAAAATTGATCATGGAGAGTAATTTTTTTTAAAAAAATTGTGCTGAATGTTACTCACCAATGACTTTCTGATTACTGTGTTTTTCTTCCAAAGATCTTTGCGTGAGCACCTTTCAGGCTGTGAGTGGCTGTCCTGAACTTGGGAACAGAATGCTTACCAGGAACAAGAACTCTCAGATTGTTTGAAGTGTTGGGTCAACCACAGGGAATGTTTCATGGCAGGTTAAGGCAAAAAACTTGTGCATTTAACCTGGGTTTTGTGGTTGGTTTTGCCAGGTAAGAGTGCCATGGAACTTCCTTTAAAATGTTGTTATATGTGTTATGGAAAGAAGGAACAGAGAGTTATTCAATGCTATGTGTGTTAGCACACAGAGAAGATAATTCTGGATATTTGCTTCTCCAGCAATCAGATTATCATTTCTAAGTGTCCAGTTTTTAAGCAGTAAAGTCCTCTCTGAAGGCACTGTGCATTTACACCCTTTTGGTTACTAAAAGAAAAGATACAAAGTTTTTACTTGGAAGTGACAGCAAGGAAGTCCTGGGAGTGACTCTTCTGTCATAAGATTGTTTCCTTATCTTGAAAACCTTAAGATACTTATAGATATGAAATTATTTTTTTAGACTGCATTCTTCCCACAGAAAGAATGTTAACAGAGAGCCCCCGGATTGAGTTTGCAGTGTGATTGCATTCAAAGTCCTTGCTCTAAAATCTTTCCTCTGTTGGACTCACATGAATTGCTGTCGTGGCCGTGCTGGAGGAGTTCTTTGTCTTGAGTTGCCGGCTGTGCCAGGGCTGTGTGCTCTGTCCCAGCTCTGAACCAGCTGGGGCACTGCTCTTTATCTCTCCCACCACCCAGCCCTGCCCAGGCACAGATCTTCTGCTCGTGGGCCATGCAGGGACTGATCCAATTCCATCATCCCATGGGAAATGCTGCACCCAGGGCAGGAGCCAGGCATTCCCAGCTGGATCCATCTGGGATCCAGAACAGCCCAGGCAGCCTTTCCCAGGGGATGCCCAGAGGAAGAGCAGCCCTTGCCCAGCAGCCCTGGAGCTTGGCAGGAGGACTGAGCCCTTCTGCAGGATCCCTGCTCCAGCAGAGCCACGTTTGGCACTGCAGGAGGGCTGCAGCACCATGGAATGGGACTGTGCCAGCCCTGACTGACAGGGGCCAGGATGGATCCTCACTCTGGTGGTGTTTCTGTACTTCTGCATTTTATTTTGATATTCCAATGAAGTTGTGGGGTGTTTGTTTGTTTGTTTGTTTGTTTGTTTGTTTTGTTTTGGTTTTGTTTTTCCCGTTGCTAGTAAAGAGCTGTTATTCCCATCCTGATATCTTTGCCTGAGAGCCTCTTAATTTCAAGATTATAATAATTAGGAGGGAGGGAGTTATATTTTCCATTTCCAGGGGAGACTCCCACCTTCCTTAGCAGACACCTCTGTCTTTTAAAACCAAGACATTGATGGCTCTGAGGCACTGTGGGGCTGGGGAGGGAGCAGCATGATGTGTGCAGGGCAGTACATGGAGGTGGGCAAGGGAAAGAGGAATTGAAGTATTTGCCAGCACAAAAGGTCGTGTGGGTATTGTAGGAGTGACGTGAAATACCGTGTCAAATTCCAGGCAGCGGCAAATATTAACCAGTGTGTTCTCTGCTGCCTTTCTGTCTTTAAGACTCGTGCTGAGCTGGCAGCCAGGCTGTTCTCGTGTGTCAGTGAGGGCCATGGCACTGTCTGGCTGTTTTCACCATGAACCTGGGGCAGAAAATGAGCTTAGCCACAATGGCAACCTGTGACGGTGAGAGGGATGACAGGAAAAAAAAATAAAATATATATATATATAACCACACTGTAGGATGTAGTAGTTTGGCTTTGCCACATTCAGCTAAGAAAGAAAAAAAACAAACCCTTTACTTTAAAAATATTTATCTCTTTTTCTCTCTCTTCAATGTTTATGCTGCACATTTATTGAATGACTTTGAATTTGCCTTTCTGCCGTTTGATGAGAACAGATGTTATTTTCTCCCAACTTCTTGACACCTGGAACTGTCAAAACTCCCCATGCTCATTCAATTATCATCCAACAAGAAGGATTTGTTCATGCAATTTACCTAGAAGGGCCAATTCAAAATGAGATACCCTTTTCATTGCTATTAAAACAAACTCAAGAAGTCCTGCTTATTTCATTGGAATGGGCAGCTCTGTCTTTTAGATTAAAAAAAAAGAAAAATGTAATTTTATGAAGTCACCTCAGCAGAAATAACACTAGGGGTAGAAGGCCCCAGCTGAAGGAATTTAAACATTTACATTTCCCATATTTTGGTTCCAGTATTTTAAGGGAAAGTCTTGCACCCCCCTTTAAGTGGACAAACATAATTTTCCTACAGGTAACTATAGTTATTGATATTTGAGACCTGAGCACGGTGTTTTGGCCACATTCCTTTTCCCAGCCCTGAGCAGGATGTGTTTTCAAGTCAGCTCATGTCTAGCAAGGTTTTTGTTTTAGCTTACTTTCTCAGCTCCAAACCCAAAATGTGAGCTAAAATAGACTGACTCGAGATACAAGTCAAACAATCAAGCCATTAGAATTTGGTTAAAAATTTAAATAGTTTAAACCACTGCAGCAATTATTTAAGAATTGTGCACCTGTGTTGTAACAAGCTAGGAATTTTCAGTTGGTGGACTTCGGGAATTTGCAGATAAAAGCAGTTAGGAAAAGATAAGTTAGGCCATGGGGATATCTGTTAAAAAAGTGCTGGAGTTCTTTTGCTGCCTGTCTCTTTGAAAGAGGTTTCTGAAAACAAGGTGACTGTTAAAAAGGCCTTTGCTAAACTCTTTAAACAGCCAAATTTCAGTGAGTACTTATAATGCAAAATAGCATAAGGGAGGATGAAAATTCATTTTTTCTCTAGCAACTTGGTCCACTTTACTAAAAAAGCCACAGAAGGTAAGGTTAGTCTCCTTATGTTCCTGTTATAACTTGTTTTCCAGAATTGTGGAAGCAGCCAGTTGGCCAGCATGCTTCCTTTCTGCTTCCCCAGGAATGCCATGCTTTGAATGCCTCAGCCTTGGAGTCCCCTATAGAATGGTAAGAAAGGCTCCAGGGTCAAGTTGTTTCCAAGTTGTTCAGTGTGGGCAACTTCTTAAATGACTTTGTTGATACATACGTTTTAAATTGGCTCTTGATTGCCCTGACATGTTTTAAGAGCTGCCTCTTAGGTGACACAAAAGGTGCAGTTAAGTCATTAGTGTCAGTAAAAAAACTTCAGATTAGAAATGACGACAAAGCACACAGCTGTCAAAGGAGCAGTATTTCAGTACCATGTTTTTGAAAAAAAATTTAAGTCCCATTTCTATAACTCTCTTAGATATCTTTAGATTTTTTTTTTTTTTTCTTTAAGTGACTTTGGAGCCTCCGCTCTCCTTTACTGTGTGTTACCTTTCCAAGAAAAAAAAAGAAAAAATTGCTTGAGGCATACCTCAGAACTTTCCCACAGGGAACTGGAGGTAAAACATCAGCTAAATAGAAATTCAGAGGAATTCACACAATACATTTTAGTTATTATGTAATTGCTTAAAATTATTATCAGTAATGTCAGCATTAAAAGGAGGAATCGGATACCCACTGGGTTATCTCATAAGCTTTCTATTTTTTACTTCTGAATCCAAATTATTAAGAAAGCAATCCATCTACCTTTTTAGTAACTTTGGAACCTAGCAGTCAAATTGATGTAATCAGAGGTTAAAAATCTTGGAAATAACTATATCCATACAAGTCTCCTCCAGCTAATAAAGTGAGACACTGTAGGTACTCTCTTGTGCCAGCTGAAAAGCTGCATTTATTAATGTTCCCTGTTAGACAATGTGCATGGGAAAGAGCATTTACCCGCTCCCAGTAATTTCCTGAACATTGCAAAATTTTCAAAAGCACTTGCATTAACCCCGGAACTAAGTCCAAAGGAAAACTTGCATTATCTGCTCTTGTGCTCAGTGACCTGATTTATTTGATCGTGTCCTAGGTCCTCCCTAAGCTTTTGGGAAGAAGTTTTGAGCAGAAATGGGGCTGTTCATTCTGCTGAGATGACTGCCTGGTCCTGATCTGTACTGGGCTTCCTTTTCCACCAGCTGAACTGAATTCTGACTGCAGAGAGACGAGGAACTGGGACGCAGCAAAATCAGCAGCTGTATTAGTAACTGAGACAGAAAGTGTACTTGGCTATTTCCAGATACTGTGCAGGAGATCGTCTGAGCTGACTTTTGCTCAGCTTGATGGGATCCCATGGGCTTTCAGAGGCTGTGAGCAGAAAACAGGGAGGAGCTGCTGGAATTCAGCATCTCTGGGAATGGGACGGTGAAACATCGGGATGGGTCTTCACCACTCCAGTCTTAATTTCAGGAGCCATTTGCAAGGATCAGAAAATGTGAAAAGAAGCGAAAACTACATGGAAAATTGTCAGGCTGCACGTGCACACTTTTGCAGAGCTTGGGAGCCTCAGTCAGTGGGAAGGACTGAGCTTTTGACACACTTTAGGGTTATTTATTACAAGCTTGGCAGTGTCAAAACATACACCAACCCAATGGGACAGATAAAGTTTTCAGTGTCTGAATTGATGTAGGATAATTTCTGTCACGACGTGAAGATTTTTTTCCTGTTTGTTCAACGTGTGTGGTATCCTCCTATAAGAAATTAGCATTTTACAGCAGAGGGTGGTGGTTTTGCATCCTTCAGAGAGCACTGACTTCACCACTTCAGTTAGCCAGTTGATTTTTGTATATAATCACAAACCTGAACTCGACAAAGAAACCATCAGTAAAGTTCTTTGCCACTGAGCAGCAGGAGGTAAGGATGTCAGTAAGATCTGCTGATGGCCAAGCTGCGGGTAAGAATTTTGATGTATTATTCCCTGACATCTGTGCTTTCTAATTATTCTTAAAAGTCAGATTTCTGAGACAATAAGATGCTCTCAGTCTAGTGAGCATTGTCTTCACTCTGTATTAAGGTGCAGACAGGCCCCTGAGCCAGCCTGTAGGGAATTAAAACATCTCTTTGGGTTTGCAGTTCTCAGTTTGCAGAGAGTTTCAGAGAATCCCCAGATTTCCATGTGCTGAGCTGATGAGATGATCCTGCTCCACAGCCACTGGAGTAATTTCTTCAGTGGCTTGTCCTGCCTCCTTGGGATATTACTGGTGGCTGTTCTACCAGCAGGTGGGGATGAATTTTCTCCCATTCTGGCACAGGTGACACATTGAATTTGCTGAGCTGATTAATATCCCTAAGCAAAAGCTTCAGTGTTTACTCTTCTAGAAGGAGGCTTGTCAAATTCAATCAGTCATTATACTTTCATGGCAAATTGTTTTTGGGATATATCCTAATCACCCTGTGTGTGAATATTTTTCTGAAACAAAGCACAGAAACTTGACACTGTTTGGGGCCCTCTGCAATAAACAGAATGGCTAAAAGAATGTTTGCAGCAGGAAGATAAATGTTGTTACATTTTTAATAAGTGCATTTTTTTCTTCCATAATGGAAATTCTTTTGCTGTTTTTGCTGGGAATTTTGTTTGTTGGAGGACATACTTATCTCCTCTTGTTTAGGCTCAATTTATATGCTAACTGCTTTGGTAAAATGCCAGCTGACCTTGGTACAATTTTGTACACATTGGGACTGGGGCCCTTGTGGTGTTTGTTTCTGTCACTAGTTTGGATGCAATTCCTTTTCTTGCATTGCACTGCACAGGGAATACTGCCTTATACTTTTAAATTCATAAAGAAGAAATAAAGATGTGCAAGGAAGGGCACTGTGTTTCTTTTTTGGGAACAGATTTTTATGGTGCAGGTGTAGTTTCAACCCTCCTTTTTGAAATTGGGTACTGTTTCAGGGTAGCAGAGCAGGCACATTTTCAGGGTTACCACGTCCAGTTCAGGAAGGAAAAAAAAAATAAAAATTGTGCAGTGTGGCCTAGCAAGGGAAACTCTGATAGTGCATCAGTTTTTGGTGCTGCCAGCTCTGTAGTTTGTATTACCTTGGCAAAATTTCAGCTAGTAGGCTTTTGTAGAGTTATGGATTGTCTTGACAATGACTGAAACCTGTAAAAAAAACGCCCAACTTATTTAATTTCAAAGCATGGTTGCTTTGTAAAGTATGTATTTCCTGTGGCTTTCTGTAATGTAATTTAGTGCCATAGCAAATGTTTTATTCCTTGTTAGGAGAACTTCCCCAAATGAAGTCTGAAAATTTACTGTAGAGGCAACAAAGCCATTAAGAACTGTAGCAGTACTATACATGAACAAGAATTCCTGTCCATTATGGTGAGCTGATACTTTAACAACAAAACCCATTTTAATTCATGCCTTCCTAAGAGCTGCCCATCAACTTAATGACAGAAGGCAATTGCTTTTCTTTTAAAATTTCACTTTCCTGAAATTCTTTACACACAGGTTACAAAAAACCCTCAAACAACAAAAGCAAACCACAGCCCTCAAACCAATGTAATCACTTAAATCTTTCTGTAGAAGAGCAGTAAGCAGTAAAGACAATTCTGCTAGGTAACTAGGAATATTTTGGGAATTAGTATAAGCTTTAAACACAGCAGTGTAAGGAACTGCAGCTTAAAAATTCTTGAATTTAGCATTAATAGAGTAATGACAGATATGAGTGATATAAACAGAAATCCTTATGTGTGAACACAAAACCTCTGAAACCCCACGTTTGCCAATTTTCTAAGGACTGTCTGATCTGAATGTATGTTATCGATTGGTTTTCCAACCCAGAAGCTCTGTTTAATTATTAACACATCTCTCTCCAGGAACCTCCACTTCCTAAATGTGTGTTTAAAAGCAAAACCCCTTTCCTCTGAAAGTCCTAAAACCCCATCCCTTGTGCCTTTGCCCCATAATCTGGTGTTTTACTCCGAGCTGCAGTGCAACCTGTAGAAGAGCTGGGTTGCCATTTACTCTGTTAATATCTTAATTTCATTAAGCTTGTGCTGATGGCCTCAGTGCCTTCAACATTTTCCTTTGAATGGAGTGTTTGGAGCTGTTGATTCTTTGGCTGACCTTAAGGTACAGATAAAAAGGTACAGATAAAAGGTACAGGTAAAATCAGGGGGCCCAGCTCTCTGTCCTGCAGGTTTCCTCCACAAGTGCTCCTGTACAGGTCAGAAAAAGGATTCCAAGGCAAGCTGCCCACCCCTAGGGTTGCACTGAGTTAGTTATAGGTGCTCAGCAGCTTTAATGAAGAGGCTTTACAGAGACAGGAGTTTAATTAATGGAAATGAGCATTCTGTACATCCATTTCTTCTTCCACACATGGATTTTCCCCACGATGACGCTTTAGAATAGAAGCATCCAAGATTTGTGGGTTTGATTTTTCTGATCTTGAGAATGTATGCTGCCTTAGATTAACTTCCCAATTGCCTTCTAAAAGTTACTTCTTTTATTATTTTTTTTTTTTTCTCCTTGTCATGGAGCTGGAAGTTTTCCAGACAAAATGTTCTATTTTCTGAATTGCATAGTGCTTTACTCTTTTCTTAATCCTAATGACTCCTGCAATCCTGCTGGCTTGGTCAGTAAAGCCACAGTCAGCATGAGTGACACTGGGATAATCTGCTTCACTATGTATTTTGATAGAAATTAATTCCACACTGACCCTGTTGTTTTTCCAGCCCAATCTGTAGCCTGTTCCTTGACCAATTTTTGAAAACTCTGGCTGGAGCAGTTACTGTTAAGTTTTTACGAGTACAGAAAAGCCCAAGTGGTTTATTCTGCATATTCTAGATTGTTATGAACATGTAGTGTTTTCTTCTTACAAGGTTTTTTTTTGTTTGTTTGTTTTGCTCAGTCATATAAGAGTGAGAAAATGTGAATGCAGAACATTAAAATTTATTATGGCATTCAAACTGATGAGTTCAGCTTATCCCTGTGTGGCAGTTAAGATGGAGAGGGCAAATGTTAGTTATTCACCTTGGGAAAAATGCATTTTATTCCCTTGCAAAAAAAGTCCAAAGTAAACTTTGAAAACCATTTTTATGAAATAACCACCTTGAGAGAGAATTTCAGTGCAGCTTTTCTATATCTTTATTTACTTGTGTAGCTGAGAGGAAGAAGGGGGGGACAAAACCCCCATACAAATGTATTTGTGCAACAAAACAGAGAAAAACATGTACTAGAAGCTTGCTTTCTTCCCAGTACTTTTACTGATTCAATAGTTTTATTTTCATCAGTTTTTGAATTTTGCCTGACATTTTTCAGTTGCTAACAAGGGAAGAAATAAAACAAAAATGAAAAAGAAAAATTAAAACAAAAAACCAAACCAAACAAAAAAAACCCCAAAAAACAAAACAAATAAAACAACAGAAATAATACAAGAAAGTCTCAGTGTTGCAAAGGGTCTCCTGTTTCTCTGTGGTCTCTTACATTTCTTTCTGGAAGTTTCTGTGAGTCTGAAACCTGTGAGCCAAGTTTTGTAATAATACTCCGGTGACAATTAAATGTACTTGGGTCTCTTGCTAAATCCTTGTGCTGAATGCTCTCCTAAAAGGTTTGATTTTGCATGAAAGCATAGAAGATGGGAAAAAGTCATAGAGATGATTTTTAACAAATTATTTTCAAAGAAACAAAAAAAAGAAGGAAAAAAACTAGCTTAATTTTTAAAGAAAGTTTGTACATAGTTTGTACATACTTAAGTTTCAAAGTCATTTTTATATAATTTTGATTGGCAGTTTGGGTGACTGTGTACCTCACTAACATTTGAATATTTTGCTTCACTTGGGTAGCTATCTTGCCTGACAGTTTCAAAATTGCTCACTTTAAATCAGTGCTTTACAGGAACTCTTTGGAAGCAGCAACAGGTGCCAATGGGAAGTTGGTGTCAGGGCTCATTTTATTTTCATTTCTCCATGGAAGTATCTGCTGCTCTCCACTGAAGCTTAATGACCCCCCTGCTGTAAAAGGAGCTTAAACTGACTCACCCACATGCAGATATCCACCCTGTGTTTACAGTCAGATGTGATCAACCCCACTTTAAAGGTTTGTCAGTCTCAATCTCCTGAAATCAATAGAGTTAATTACGTGAGGGAGTTTGGCCAGTCTTAATCTCTGTCTTTGAGCAAGCAAAAAACCTGGTTTGTCTTCTCTGCCAAACCTGTATTTTGTTGTGTGTCATGTTAAACACTGGCTCCTCTTGTGAGGTGCTGTAGCCCTTTAAGGTTGGCTGCATCAGCCATATATGAGCTTAAAATATACTCTTAAAATAAATACAGTCCCAAGGTGTTTGTCTCCGTATTTCAGCACGAATATCATTGTCTGTCTTGTGAATATATACATAAATACATTGACATACTGTCTCTTCGTTCTGGTGGCATCTGTAATAATCCCCTGTTTCGCTGGTAGTTCAATCTTCATTGTGTTGAGCCTTTTACTTGGGATACTCAGGCTCTGTTTAAATAAAACAGTAGAATTAGGGTGTATTGTGCACAGCTGTAGCAGTGCTCCAGAATCTCAGTCAGAAACTAATAGATAAGACAGGAAGCTAGTAAGCAAACAAGGTATTTCTGTGCAGGCTGGAGATATTAATTTATATGTACAAACTTAGGAAATTATTTCTGCTGCCATTAGGGAATTTTGAGCGACAAGCCATTATGAGTGCTAAAAATCCAATTTATAGCAGTGCTTCAGTTCCAGCTTTTCCTTTAGGCTGCTGCTTCCGCTGGGGACTGGGAATATGAGACTGGGTTCTTTTGTTTCGTGCAGATTCCAGTGCAGCATCACAGAGATAACACATCATGTCTAAGCCACAAGTTCTGACTTCCTTTCTTTTTTTTCCTCTTCATCCTGAAGTATTACAGTAGTTCCAGGGTCACCTCAGCATCCTCTTTTACAAGCTTGCAGTTGGGTTACAGCTTATCTCAAAGAAAAAAAAAGCCAGTATTGTAAAGGAATCACGGGCAGGAAGGATTTGTTGTGTTTTGTTCTTTATTGTGGAAGTTATAAGAACAGGAAGGGTTTTTCAGACCTGCTGCACTTTGTGGCTTGGAGTTGAAGGGCACGTCCCAAACCAACTAGAGAATTTTTCCCAGTGAGGAAACGACCTTCTCTGATAGTGTGGGAAAAGTGGAAAAGGAAAGCACAAGGGCTTGAGACCCTTGGCTTCAGTGGGAAGTAGATTTTGGCTGTTGTGGCGGCCTTGGTGCAGCTTGGGTGGTTGCCAGCCTCTGTTTATATAAAGGGAAAAGGAAGCCACACAGTCTGAAAACAATTTAATTAGACTTGGTTCTCCGGGGCTACTGATCTGCTGGCTTTCACAAACACTAAAGGATTTCTTCATTTCATTAAAAAGTGAAAGCTGGGAAAATAATAAAAATGGGATCAGGAAGAATACTTTCAAATGCTGCCAGTTAGAAGGAATTTGTAATGTAAAGATTATGGAGTGTTTCGATTTTTAAAGGCTTTACCTAAAGTCCAAGATTTGCAAAAAAAAAAAAAAAAAAAAAAAGTTGAAGTGTGAACTGTTTCACAGGTAACCTGAACCTCTCTTAAGGTTGTTTTAATATTATGTGTGTCATCCCTTACCCACTGGAGATCCAAAAGGGCATCTGTTCTTCAAGCCAGTGCCATATGCCAGCGTTTGAATGTGCATATTGGTTTATAGGAAGGATAAACCCTCTCCCAAAACAAAGATGAACTGGAAAGCAGCTTTGATAGCGTACTTTAAAATTCTTTAAATAGTCTCCAGCTCTCTTGAGATCAATGAAAAATAAATGTGAGTCTCCACAGCCCCTACACAGCCACTCTGGGCTTTCTCTCTGGGTTGAAATAAAAACCAGGGCACTCCAGGAGGGGGGGTTCTGGCAGTTACAGTGCAGGCTGCCCTTTAGGAAGTTCTGTTCTGTGGGTACATGGGTGTGCTCTTCATCTGCAGACTAAACAACCTAATGAGCCGGGCTGGGTGATGGCAAGATATAAATATAATATAAATATAGCCCTGAGCTTTAGGATGGCATAATGTTATGCGTGGTTGCCAACCGGTTGTCACAGCTTGTTACCTGCCTTGGCAATGTCACATTACAGCTTTTGATGTGTTTATGACAGGAGGCTGAAGGTCATGCAGGTCTCACCTCAGTGCTTTTTTATTAAATATTTAGCTTTCATATTTTTCTTCCTATTTCCCTAAGGACACCTTTTAAAGTTTTTTTTTTTCCTGTATCAAATTAATTTTATTTAGTTTATTTTGTTACTTCTAGAGTGGCTCAGCATAAAAAAGGAAGATTCAAGGCAAAGGAAAAAGAAAAGCAAGCAAACAAGATTCTTGCACATTGTGCATCTTGAAGTTAAATGGACTCATAATTTGAGGCACCAGTTGAATTAAAGCTGGTTGGTTCCATCTGTATACAAAGAGTTAAACAGTTACTGCTCGTTATACTTAAGATACTAATTAGGGTGCTTAAACTGTGTGTGAAACAACATATGGTATGTTAACTCATAAAGGCTTTTTTTCTTGTCATAGGATTCATCCATTTTCTGATAGGAATATTTAATTGATGGGCGTCACAAAATTATTTAATTCAAATAAATTTTAAGCCTCTTCTATGAGCCTTTTATAAGTGGACGCAGAGCAGGTGATTGTCCAGTGGTTGCCATCAAAAGTTCAGTCTGAAATTTTTGTAAGTTTGCAGCCTCTGACATTTTTTCCTCTCAGTACAGAATTAGTCCAGCTCACGGTGTTCCAAACTCTTTAACAGCAGGAGATCAGCCCTGATGGTTAGGGGTGAACTGTATTGTTTAAATTCTAATTCTGATAAGGAGCATTTGTCGAATTTCTTGGTTTGGTGGGGTTGGAGCAGCACAGGCTCTTTGTGAGCTCTGGGTGGAAGAAAGTGGTAGTAAAAAGTTTTTGTCCAGAAAAATATGATGCCCTTTGGCATGAAGGAGTAATAGCTGTTCTTCACCTATGTGCCTACACGTGACAGAATAAAATGGTCCCAAAACGTGACAGGATCTCCCGTGAGTATTGTGATACAAATAAGCAGATTAACTTTGAAAAGTTGGGTCTTTCCTAGGAAAATCTCCTTGAATTGCCAAATTTTGGTAGGCATTTCAAGCAGCTGTTTCTGGGTTTTTTGAGGCTGGCAACTGCACTTGTCCGGGACCTTCCAAAAGCTGCTTCTCACGAAGGGCTTTACCTTCTGCCAGCCATAAAAGTTGTTATTGAAATGAAAGATGTTACCAAGATTCATCAGGAGATTCACAGGGCTCCGACTTTATTGAATTTCTCACCTCAGACAGACAATGACCGATGTACTGACCTTGTCTCATGGGATTTTCTGTAGATTAATGTCATCTGCACTTTTCCTCCTGCTTCTGTTCTTTTCTTGTTTTGTTTTTCTTTTGTTTTGTTTTGTTCTCTTTGTGTTTTGTTCTCTTTGTGTTTTGTTCTGCTGCCTGTCAGCGTCTGGAGATATTAATGGATGATAAGCACTTGAAATTTTCATCCCAGCAACACCTGAAAAAAAAAGTACAAATTCCAAGTTTCCAACTGATGTACAAATATAATGAATCCCCTATGGACAAAGTAAAAGCAGTGCTAGCTCAAAACCCCCATCCTTTACAGGTCCCTTACTTAATTAACCAAGCAACCTGCTTGCACCTGCACGAAGGTATGAGTTGAGAAAATCAGGTTTATTTTGATTCTGCAGTCTTGACAAACTGTACGATCAAATCCTTCCCATTTGCAGAGTGGGCTTGGAAAAGATGTGGCTTCTCTAAGGAAATAATTGAAAGCCTGAGAGATGTGAATATTTTATGGCATTGATTATTAATGAAGCCAAGGAGAAGAAAGGTATGACTAGGTTTTTGGGTTTTTTTTAAAGGAAATTTATTTTCAAAATGCCATTGTTATTCTTACTAACTCAATTGGCACTTTTCTTCTGGCAGCTGAGACTGTCTGCACAAAAATAAAACCTGGGTCCTAATCTTGCTTTTAATAAAACAAATGTCCCCAATTAGTGTCTGCCAATGTTTGGCATTGCTAGAGTGCAAATCAGTTAAATCTCTGCATGCTGCAATATCTAGATTATATCCAAAGTCTTCAGGCTCTTACTTTAATAAATTAGCAAATCCAGTTTTCTTTGAACCCTGCATTTCCTGCCTTTGTGCATGGTCTTCTTAGACTCTGGTCTTGCAATTAAAGTATCATTGTCATCCCCAAAGTTTAATCTTTTAATTTGTAGTTTTAAAGCCATCCCTTTTCATGAAGTGAAAGGAAATTGCATATAAATATGAGTACCTTTTTCTATAACTGGGACGTTGTCCAGCCCTAAACCTAACAAAGGCTTCCTGTTGTATGGGCTACATGAATACTTTATTTATGAACATTCAAAACAGAACGATCCTGAATTTATTAAGCAGTGAGCAATTTAAAGAAATAATTGCAGATTAAATGTAGGTGAAGCGATTTGAATTGTAAAGTAGAAGAAATTCAAGGTAGTATAAAGTTTGAGTTCAGGATCCCTTCCTGTGATATGCATACATTGAATTTGGGAGCATAAGTTCATGTTAAGTCATGTGTAAATTTAGGCTGACATTATACTGTCCTGTCTGGCATCTCTGAATAATTAACAAGGGGAAAAAGAGAATTGTACAGTAGATCTTGGGTTTGGAATTTCCTAAATTTAAATATCTACTTCTGAATATATCACTGAATATTCCACTTCCTTTCAGTCCCCTTACAAATCCTCTTACATCTGGTCACCGCCACATAAAATTTATATTTTCACATAGCCCTACTCTACAGCAAATGGAGTGGAATTCTTTCAGATTTAAATGCTTAGCAAAAGAATTTGTTTCAACTAGGAACCACAGAGTAAATTGAAGGGGGACATTTTAAAATTAAGTTGTCTATATTGTATGTAACGTTAGTCTGTGGAATCATTCTAAATTTATTAGAATTTTTTATTCAGTGAAAAATACTATTTCAGCCTAACAGTCAGTCTAGGGTGAAAACAAATTATATTTGTGAGTATAGACAGTGTTTATAGAATAAACAATTACTCTGTGAACCATGTAGAGTTATTAGTACAAAACCCCATTATATGCAGGGTAGAAAGAGACAGCTTAGATGAGAAAGCTGTATCAGTATCTGAAAGGAATTTAACTTGCAAGACTCTGAGATTGAGATTTGGTTTCTTCTTGTTGGTCATGGAACAAACAGCAGGGTTTGCCTGTGAGAGATATGGAAAGTTTCTGGAGGAAAAAAAAAATCTTCTGTAGGAATTAGCACAGAGGCCTGAAGCAAAATTTTAAAACAGTGAATTAAATGAATTAAAAGTGATCCCTCTGGTCTTGGTTTGCTGGAAGACAAGTGTATATTGGAGTTTGCCAGTGCTAAGAAGGTGTATTTAGTTAGTATTCAACCAGCAATCAATTTCAAGGTACAAACGGCTAAAAGACATGTTAATTCAGTGTTATTTACCAAAAATGTGCACTGTACCATTCTTTTCAGGCCTGTTTTTTGAATGTACTGAAATATTAGGCAACATCTTGAGGAAAACTGATAAAGTTGAGAAGACCTAGTGGTTCATTTCATATAATTGGGATTTATTTAAGGATAATAATTTTTTCAGCCAGCTCTGGTAGAGATGTGCCTTCTCTAGAGGGTATAATGCCTGTAAAATCACCAAGACTTCTGCTCCTTACAAATGAATACATTGGAGCTTTAAAAAGAGAACTGCTATTTGAAACTGCTGGACAGTCTCATGCGCAGGGTTTTCTGCTGCACGATGTCTGTACTCTGCTTAAACTACCTTTTAAAAGTTTCTAACTTACACTGAATTTCAGCCATCAAGAATTTTTATTCAAGAATGAAAAAAAAAAAAAGTTCTGTGTAGCTCGACGAGTGCTGGATCAAATCTGAGACATGCCAATTCTGCCACTGACTTCTGGGTTTGCTAGTTATTAGCTTTTAAGTACCTTGTAAGAAAGTGATAAGTAGGGAGAAAAAAAAAAAAAGGTGTGGAACATTACTGTTGATAAATCAGATCTGTAGCACCTTCTGCAGTTGTTCCCCGGGTGAAGCAGATGTTTCGGGTTGTCGTGGTTTGGTTGTGGAGCTCTTAGAGGCAAGTTGAGCTCTGACTTTCGGGGAGGTTTGATTGCAGCAGTGACATTCGTTCTGACGGGCAGCTCCTCTGACACTCACATTTCAACTTTTGCAAGCCTGGCCTGAATTCAAAGCTCTGAGGAGGGCAGGGGCTGGGGCAGAGCAGAGTTCCAGGGCTCCCAAAGAGCAGCCCTGCCTGCACCTCTTTGCATTTTCATTTGCCAAAGGCCTTTGGATTCAGGGGTTACTGGGGCGACTGCTCTGTGCAATTAGGACATCACATACATGTTTTTCTAGTGTTTTGGTTGGAAATGTGCTAGCTGTTGTCAGTCTGTTGCCTCTGAATATCTTCTCATGTGCAAATTTAGATCTCGAAAGCTGTCTGCAGTAATTTGGAAAAGAAAGTCAATATTTGACTTTCTGAAAAAGAGGTATTACCTCTTTTTCTTGATCTGTGTTGAAATTTGATGCAGTTTTTCTTCGTGCAGGTTTTCTGTTTCTAATGAGAAAAGGGAGGTGAAAAAAGGTGTTTTATGTAGTAGGCTTCACAGTATCATCAGGTATCTGTGAGGGGCTTTGAAAAATGCCCATAAGTTCCATAAGTATATGAACAGGGTGTTTTTCAGTGGGTTTTTTTGTGTTTTTTTTGTTTGTTTGTTTCCACTGAAATCTTGGTGTTTTTTCCATTACAGAATCATACCATGCCGCCAGTGAAAGGTGAAAGTAAATTTAGGGTGGGAAGGAATCATCAGAGCAAAATATCTTCTAGTAGTAGGTAAGACAGGATGCTTGAGAAGGATTTTGACCTTGTTCCTGTTGGGTAACTCCTAGAAAGGCTTTAACAGGCATTCACTATGCACTCCCATGGGCCTGCAGGCTGACTGAAGGGACACTCCAGGAAGAGTCATGTCACTTCTGGTGACAAGTTTTCTTGGCATCTGTCAGCAGCAAGTGCAGCTGGGCTCGTTATAGCGTGTTGAGGTTAGCTGGGAGCAGGCAGGGCTGTGTTCTGGAAGGGCAGGTTTGGAGGCAGTAGCTGAAGCAGAAATGGTCCCTGGCTGCTGGGGAAGTCACTCTGCCTTCAGCAGGGCTGGGGGAACAGAAGATGTCTCCAGTGCTGAGAAACCCGGGCTCTGTGGGGGTAGCAAGGCAAACAGCTGGTTCTCTCAAGAGTAATTCTGATTTGGGGTCATATTCCTCTGCAGTGAAACCACCCAGGTGAATTCAGGTGATGCTGGAGACTTGGGCTGTTGGAAGCCCGGCCACAGAGAATTTCTTTCTGTGCTGGCAGGCTCTGACCAAGAGGAGAATGCTACTTTTGACCTGAAGCTCTGGAGAAGGCGTCCAAAATTGATGGAACTGATGGGACTGGCATGACGGGTGTGCAGTTTTAATAGAGGTGTGTGATATCACATGGTGAAAAACGTACAGTTTTAGGTTTGGGGATATAGTAACATATATGGTGCAAGATGGAGGTTTTAGGGCATTGGCTGTTCTTCTTTTTCCACCTTCTTCTTCATGAGTTTGGGTGATATTGTGTGATTGGGCACAGAACTTCGCATTGCAGGCCACAGCTGTCTAGTTATTGGGTTAAAAGTAAAAATAATTTGGCTGGCAGTCCTTAGTTGGTTCAGTTTATCCTTATAGATCTTGAAGTTAGAAACTATCATCACCATTTCTGCCTTCTTAGCTGAAGTGCTGAGAACTCACTGCCTCATGAGATTGTAGCACTGATAAGAACTAATAAACATCTAAGTCCCAACACAAAATTTGTATGATGAAAGCAGATTCTGATAAAAATTTAGCTGTTTCAAGATGCATTCTGTATGTACACACTGATGAATTTGGGAGGTGGAAGAGAGGAAAAGCACCTCGAGGAGGAAAAGTCAAGTCTGGGTGGAACCCAGTGATGTTTTGTACTGCTGTACTTGTTTGGCTTTCAGATCCAGTTCAACCTTGTCCTTATTCAGAGAAACTCTTCTGGGCATAGCAGAAAATTCCCAGCACTTTTGAAAATCAGGAACATGAATAAAATTTTGTCTAATTTAGAGTAGCCAGCTGTGAACCACACAAGGATCTGTGGCAGTCTGTCAGACAGCTTCACCGAGGACACAGCCAGGGGGATGCAGCTCACCCTCAGCAGCTCTGGAGACAGCACCAAGCTGAGTGGGGCACTTGGAACACCCGAGGGACAGGATGGCATCCACAGGGAGCTGGACAAGGCCCTCTGTAGGGAGCTTTCAGCTTCTTTCAGGGCCAGGACTGATGAGTGAGAGGCAGCGTTTCGTGTTTGGGCTCAGGTATTTATTATTTCTTATCAGTGCTACAGCCTCACGAGGGAGTGAGCTCTCAGCACTTCAGCTAACAAGCCCTCCATTGAACAATGTGGAATTGTGCCCTTTTTTCTTGGAACCAGGGAAAGTGCTGTTCTCTGCAGTTTCCCTGATGGGGAGCAGAGATGGATGGGGGCAGATGTGTGCCTGAGGGTGTCTGTAAAATGCTGCAAATGGAATCTGAGTCTCTGCACTCTGGGGCTGATAGCTCTGATTGCTGCCACATCCCTCCACCTCTGAGCTATCCTGTGTTGTGAAACCATAATCCTGCTGAAGTGGGCTTGTTTTGCTATTGCCTTCTTAATCTTCTGCATGTACCCTGTGCACTGCTGAAGTACTCTCATTCAGTGAAATGATTCGTGCCAAGGTGAGTTATCTGATTCTCCATTTTTTTTGTTGAGAACCTAACCTTGAAATGCACTTTTTGCACTGAGTTAAGAAATTCTGTTTTTGTGAACTTCAAACTGCAGATGCATTTCCGTTTTTTTTTTTTTCTGGGATGCAACTTATGTCTTCACCTGCTTTATTTTCCCAGTTGGCAAGTTAGACTTGTATTTGTTTATATTAACTTATAAGAGGTTTTGGGGGGATTTTTTTAAAATTAGGGGTTTAGCCTCCTGCCATCCTGTAAATGGAGGAAGCTTTTCAAACTAATGGCTGAGCAACCAATCTTCTGCTTGGGTGTGTGAAGCTGCTTCGATATTAAAAAAGGAAAAATATTTCCATAGCAACCTGTTAGAAGCACAGAATGTTTTTGCTCTGTAGGATTTTTGTTGTTGGTGTTGTTACACCCTTGCAGTGGAGAGATTTTTGACTGCTGTAACCGAGCCATAAAAAGTAGCCAGTAATAGCACAGCATTTGTTTTTCTATTTAGGACTTTTTTCTGCGCATATACTTTTAAAAATAAACGTAGAGAAAAAAAAATCCTGAGGAAAGAAATCTTTCCTGAGAAATTACATATCTTTGCATTGTCTCTTGCTTGTTTCCATACTAAGAAATCTTTTGTTTCCTGTCTTGTTCTTCACAGCATCCCAGGTTCAGTATCACTGCACTGACTGGATTTACATCTCTTTGCATCCACAGAGACATGGTTGAGTTGTAGGCAGTACTAGGTTGGGCTCAATCTAATGTTTTTTTTACAATCTAAATGATGTGAGGGAATAATGAAGAAATTATGAATGAAGAAACAGAAGAGGCAGTATGTAATTTAAAAGCTTGCTTTGTTTCAAAAGATACACCAAATGGCATTTATTTGGCTTAAAGAAATAATTTCTTTGTACATTCATCTTACTTTGGTAGTAATTTCTGGAATGCTTGAATTTTGCCCCAGGACTTTGCAGCTGACTTTTCTGCTCCCCTCTAACCCTTTTACCTTTGTAAAACTTAAAAGCTTTGAGTAAATATTTAAGTAGATAGTGAGTGGTCTCTCAGAAAAGAGTTGATTGAAGAAGTGGGGCCTTATTTACCTGTGGTGAAGGGACTGATTAACCAAGAGGATTAGAGGGTGCTGCCCTAATCCTGTCACTTTCATGTTATGACTATATGGAAGACTTGCTCATTTAGTTCAAACGGATTTGTTACTTTTAAAATTTGATGTCAGTATTTATTTAATTAAAAATGCTGAGGGGGAATTCTGAACAGTTGGATGGGAATGTGACTGTGTTGCACCAATTTACTCAGTACCACTAAAAGATTATTATTTTGGGTTGTGCAGTTCTCTGTAGGTTAACAGGCTGGTATATTTTGAGATTGATACAGGAAACCCATATACCTCACTGCTTAGCTTGGCTGTAATATCACACTACTGGCATCAACCAACCACATTTCAATCATTTTCATCAAGTGACACCACATTTCTGTCTCTGTTTGGCTTAGGAAAGCCCTGGTGATTGTGGAGGCTGCTGGTGTAGCAATAATATTGTGGTGCCTGTATCCTGACTGGTGTTTGTAAACTAGTATGGCTGACAAGATGTGTGCATTAATTAAATTTAGGATGTGATTTGGAGATCCTTACTGAATTTATGTGAAAAATCACTTGCAAACTGCAGGAGTTTGGTGGTATATAATTTGCTTTCCTGGAGCTTGTTGACAGTGAGCCTTCAGGCTGAGTGAGCTAGCTCTTCACTTGGTCAATTCGTGAACCTGCAGCTTAACTCAGCTGCTGGTGGCTCTAGTGGGATTGGTGTCCAGGGGCCTCCTTGAAGAGCTGTCAGTTGAGCTGGCAGGTGTTTATTCTGCAGTGGTGTTACCTCTGGGCGCTGCTGATCCCCATTTCAAAACAGCTGTGACACCAGCAAGCACTGAGGTTGATGTTTCTGAGAGAAAATTCAAATAGCATGATCCTAAAGGCTGCACTGCATCCAGGGAAAACCTGACTGCTGGTAGCTTTGCTAAGTGGCTGCTGTGCCCCAGAACTCCATCATCCACAGTTCTGTGATCATCCCCCACTTATCTGTAAGGCTTCATCCACCAGAAATCCTGGTATCCTAAAACTAACACTAGCATGGTGGCATTCTGAGAAATGTCTTGTTTCTGAAAGAAGAGTTTACTTTCTCATCTTTTTAGTATGAAGATTTTTATTTTTTTTTCTTACCAGCACTTCTCTCATGGTTACTTACTGCTAATAGATTTCTTTTACTTTTTTGCACTGGAGTGGTTTGCTACTAATAAGCTGCATCTTTTATAGCTGGGATACGTCTGTGTGGCTGAGACCACGGGTCGTAGAGGAATATTGAAATTAGAATGCAGTCTTTGTTCCTTCCTGAAGATATTTTGCTCATGTTTTGAGCATATTAGTTTTTCAAGGTGTTACCTTTTTGTGGTACCTATGAAGGCGGTGAAAGTGTGTTAAAATTGGACAGACAGTGTACAGACATAATTTCAAAAAATGGCATTGCTTTGTAGATTAAGGACCTGAACTTCATCCCATGGTGAAATGCACGTTTGGTGTGACTTGGTGTGAACAGAAACCAATTTTCATAGCTTTGCAGTTCTGTTAGTGAAGCATTTCATTACAGTGACTAGGAGCCCTCCACCTTCTTTCCTCTGAGTTAAATCCAGCCTCTTCTAAGGCTCAAAGTAATGTGTACTTTTTCTTGTTTTATCTTTACTCTCAGGATTTGCTAATACTCCCGCAGCTGCCTTGCACGTTATTCTGTTTTTCTCAGAGGTATCCAGGCAATTCCAGTTTTCTTCCCCCTTCCTCTGAAGAATTTCGAAGATCCAAAAACAGAACCCCAAAGATTGGTTCAGGAGATGACAGAAAGACTGTGTTCAGGTCTGCATGTGTGTTCTGCCACAGACTTTCAAAGTCTGCCATAGATTTTGAAGTCCTTGATCTCTCTGCCTGAAATCCCCACCCGTACAATTTTGGCTTGTTTCATGAGAGAATGCTAAATTCTTCTGTGATATCGTGAAGGGACTCACTGGTGTGCCCTAACTCTGGTTAGCTGCTGCCTCTTTTCTCAGTTCTGTGTTTCCATACTGCCTCTCAGACCCCTCAAGTCTTCTGGCTGCTCAGAAATCTGTTACATCTGATTCTGGTTGGAAAAGAGCAGGAAAGATGTCATCACTAAACAGGATTTTGCTGCATGCTACAGGCAAGTCTTTTTGTGCTCATCAGGACCTGTGTTATGGCCAGTGCTGGAGAAGTGAGAGTGTTAATTTAAAATTAAAATGTCTCCTATGTGAATATTAATTCACATACAATTTAAAAACAAAAAGTTATTTATATTTTGAGGAAGAATCCTCAAGAGCCCCATCATGAGTGTGTTAATGCATTTTGTAAGAGTGAATGTGTTCCTGCTGCACACCTCACCCCCAAACAAAAGGCTTGCCAGGTTGTTTTTCGTGCCTGTCAATAATTGCAGTGTGACAGATGTGAAGCTCGAAGGCAGACTGCTGTGAGCAGCTCCTCTCCTGACCAGTGCTCTGTGTTAGTTAATAATACCTGTGTCTTCCACAGGTATGTGTGAAAATGTGTTGAGCACCACCAGTACTTGGAAGTATCTAGAAATAGCAGTGCTGTGTGTCAGATGTGCCAAAGGCTGGAGATTCTTGAATCCTGATTCAGCCCCTCTAGTTTGAATTGATATAAATTATATTTTCAGGTATATAATTTGTTTTGCTTTTACCAGAACCTACTTAACAAAATTCTGCTCCAGACATCTCTTCCATCAAGCAGAGCTGTGTGTTTGAGTCAGCTGCATGTTTTCCATAAAACAGTACAAGTACTCCTAGTCAAAAGAACTTTTAAACAACCTCTGTGAGACAGAATAGAATTATGGATTTGAATGTTTACATATATCGAGTATCAAAGTTATTTGGTTTGACACTATGTCACACCTAATTCTGAAAGGTTTATCCAAAGCTCTTGCCTGTTCTCCTGTCTGTGTAACCTAGGACAGGCGGAATGCAGCTTCTGGAATAAACAGCCCCTTGAACCAGTGAGAGATGTTGAGTTTTGTCCTGCAAGGTCCAGCAACATGTGATAAAACTGAGACTGATCCTGCTCCCACTCCGTGGTGATGAGACAGCTTTTCTGTGAGGCAGTAGATGTGTGGATGTTAAAGAAGGTGAGCTGGCCAGCAGATCCCAGTCCAGAGCTTTTCCTTGGATGCCTCTTTGCTTAGTCGCACGCTCCTGAGGCTCGCCAACCAATGCAAGCTGAGGATGTCATAGGAGCTCTTTGTTCTTCTTGCTTTTTAATCCATCAGTTGCTTAAAACAGCCTGTGGTTTAAGATGAATAATGAGTTACTGCACAGTTCTGTAACAGCTTTAACTAAAAACTTTACAAATTTATATTTCATTACCCCTTCATTTCAGCCAACAGAGCCACCGCTGACATCTCTTGGAGAAGCAGCACGTGGTTTTTATTTTCCCCATTGTGAGTCTGGGAGGATTCACTTCCCCACCATCCGTGGGGTGTCAGCACAACCCCAAACTCCTCCCCGCTGCTCTTCTCCTTTGGAAACTTTGCCTACACAGTGGGCATCGTTTGTCTCTCTCCTAATTCCCTTCTGACCGTAAACGCAACAGGAACATTTTGCAAAGAATAAATCTTTTCAGTGTATTGACAAAGCTGCTTCTGTAATTGTGTTAGCTGAACCAGACGATGAGCTGAAATCCTTTCTGAATTAGGGTTTATGTAACTCTAACCCAGTTCCTGGCTAAGCCTTGCAGCTTGATCCAGAACAGTGAGCACTGACAGCTCGTGGTTTTTGCTGCGGTCTGAAATGTGTGCCTAATGCACCAAGGCTGGAATTTTTCACTCTGCTTTTTCAGCTTGGGTCTGCCCTGCTTTACACTCGCTTCACCTGGGAAGGAAGGAGAAAAGGCTCAGCTGTGGCTAGGGGTGCAGTTGTTCCCAAGGAACAGGTTGGGATACAGGGAGGAGCCAAAGGAATGTGGTTGATTGTTGTGTTGCCTTGGAAGACTGGCCTGGAACAGAGACTAGAC
>VWZN01003873.1:8623-21816 GCA_013396955.1 Regulus satrapa
CCCGTGGGTCCCAGCCCCCCCCGTGTCCCAGCCCCCTCCCAGTTCCTCTCTTGGCCCCGGTGCTGATGTTTTCAGCCTTCCTGGGATGGGAGCTGAGCTCCCACGGAGCTGGAGCTGCTCTCCCGACTCTCACACAGCAACCTCAGCACCCCGGAGCCTGCAGCGAGCTGGGCTCACTGAGAACCTTGGAAAAGGGAGATCCCCTCCAAAAACCCCCTGCCTTTCATACCCAGCTGATGAATTATTCCTGGAAGTGTTACTCGAGCCTCGTGGCTCAGCATTTCAAAACCGATTTGGGGGGCTCGAGGCTGGTGCAGTGGGAATAGTTCTGGTCCCCGTGGAGACGCTTTCCTCGCTGTCCTGCCGACCCTGTCCCTGCAGGAGAAGGCTGTGCCTCCCCCCAGGAGCCAAGGATGGTGCAGATTGTCGAAGCACTTCGGTGCTGGGGGAGGATGGGCAAATGTTCCTGTGGGGATCGGGTTTGCAGTGCCTAATCCTGGCCCCCCTTCCCCTTCTGTAATGAAACAATCTTTCTTGCAGCCAGAAGAGGAGCCTAAGGAGGAGGCAGCGCCAGCCAAGCCTGTGGTGGGGATTATTTACCCTCCTCCCGAGGTCAGGAATATCGTGGACAAGACCGCCAGCTTCGTAGCCAGGTAAGTGCCTGGTGGGGTCTCCTTCTCCTGGGATTTTCCTGCTTCTGCTGCCCAGTGCAGCTCCAGAAGCTGAAGCAGGTGTCAGTTTTGTGGTTTGGCACGGAGGATTTGAAGGATTGAGGCTGTGGCAGCGAGACTGGAAAAGGAACAGCCGTGCTCTGCTGAGGAGGGCGTGGGGAGCCCTTTTAGAGAAGCTGGTACCAAAGGAGATCCTCGTTCAGCTGTGCTGCAATAAGTGGATAATGATAAGGATAACAGGGCCTGTTCTGGGTGATCTGAAGGGCAAACCGAGCTCCAGGTGTGAAGGGAGCCTTGCTGCAGGAGCCGTGGATGTGTTTTAGTGCTGCACTGTGGTGGGGTTGGTCAAACCCCTATTGTGTAACTCCAAAGTGCTGCCAAGGAGTGCTGGCTGCTTCTGAGCATAGGGAAGGGACTGTGTTTATCCTTTGGGATTGTAGAGTTTTCCTCTTTTGGAGGAGGTGTGAATGTTTAAGTGAGACTGGGAGATACCCAGAGAATATGAAGAGGAAGAGCTGGGAATTTTCTCAGACTCGCTGAAATAACGGAGGGGATGTTACCTGGACTGAATGCAGCACTCTGGGCTGCTCATTCCCTGCACAGGCTGATTCCCTGGGCAGCTGCTTTGTTTCCTTTTATGATCGTCCTGGAACTGAAATTAGTCTTAAAAATTTGTTAATAGAGCAGATAAAAGTGGTGTAGTAAGTAACTCGTAAACTTTATGCTTCATAAACTTCAGTCAGTGGTGAAAAAGGCCTTTGAGTGCAACAGATGTGACTGTGGAACACTTGGGAGTGTGAATTTTTATTATGCACATTTCAGACAAAGTTAGGGGGGACACCTCATGTGTGTGTGAGCTACTGAGAGAGGAACTCCTGTGTGAGGGGGAAACTGCTCCTCCAAGGGCTGCTCCTCCAAGGGAAACCTTGGAACTGCTCCTCCAAGGGCTGCTCCTCACAGGGAAACCTTGGAACTGCTCTTCCAAGGGCTGCTCCTCACAGGGAAACCTTGGAACTGCTCCTCCAAGGGCTGCTCCTCCAAGGGAAACCTTGGAACTGCTCCTCACAGGGAAACCTTGGAACTGCTCTTCCAGGGGCTGCTCCTCACAGGGAAACCTTGGAACTGCTCCTCCAAGGGCTGCTCCTCACAGGGAAACCTTGGAACTGCTCCTCACAGGGAAACCTTGGAACTGCTCTTCCAAGGGCCGCAGCCCTGGTCTGAAAGAGACATTTACGCTTGAGTTGACAACCTAAACAATTTTTCTCCTTGCTCCCCAGAAATGGCCCAGAATTTGAAGCCCGAATTCGTCAGAATGAAATAAATAACCCCAAGTTCAACTTCTTGAACCCCAACGACCCTTACCATGCCTACTACCGGCACAAGGTCAGCGAGTTCAAGGAGGGCAAAGCCCAGGAGCCCTCGGCTGCCATCCCCAAGGTCATGCAGCAGCAGCAGAGTGCCCAGCAGCAGCTCCCACAGAAGGTGAGCGTTCCTTTTCGTCATTTTGGGCCACTTTGGAGTGCTCTCACAGCCTGGAGCTGAGAAGGAAGGAAGGAAGCTCAAAAGTCAAGAAGGAGCAGTTGGTTTTACGTTTGTCAAAATGGCAGCAGTGACAGGCTTGGAGTTGTCTCAACAAAACAAAGTCTGGGGCTTTGTTTTGATGCAGATGTAACTGCTGGTAACTCAGAGTTGTTTGAAATTTTGATTGGTGCGTTTTAATTAAGTTGAGCTCTGTATTGACTGACAAAGTACTTACAGTAGGGATCACTTAGACTGGCTGTGACTGAGGCAAGCCTTGGGAATCCCTTGGAATTCTGTTTGGCCTTTTTGCATGGCAGGCAACTTTTCCTTGCCAGAAGGATCAACCTGGGGTATAAAATGCTGCTCACATCATTCAGCTGTGCCTTTAAACAGGGTGGGAAAAGGGCATGGAGTGAATGCAGGGCTTTTCCATGGCCCTTGGCATGGCCAGCAGCCACACTGTGGTGTTGGTGGCCCTGCAAGGAAACTTCTGCTACTTTCCAGACCCTTTTGCTGTCAGAGCAACTCTTGTGACAGTATTAAACCATACCTGGTGGTTTCTCCTCCCTCGCTCCTGCCAGGGTGGCAGCTGGAGGACAAAAAGATTCCTCCGGCGTGTTTGGTGAGCGTTCCTTGCAGGAAGAGGCCGAGCCGTGTCCGTTGCCCCTGCAGGTGCAGGCGCAGGTGATCCAGGAGACCGTGGTGCCCAAGGAGCCCCCGCCCGAGTTCGAGTTCATCGCCGACCCTCCGTCCATCTCGGCCTTCGACCTGGACGTGGTGAAGCTCACGGCGCAGTTCGTGGCGCGCAACGGGAGGCAGTTCCTCACGCAGCTCATGCAGAAGGAGCAGAGGAATTACCAGTTTGATTTCCTTCGCCCCCAGCACAGCCTCTTCAACTACTTCACCAAGCTGGTGGAGCAGTACACAAAGGTACTCCAGGCAGGGAGATTCCTTCTGCTGCAGGAATGAGTTCTGAGGGTTGGTGAGCCTTACAAACCAGCTGGGCTGGAATGATGGCTCTGGGAACCCGTCCTTTAAATCCTGCTCCTCAAAGTGGGTATTGTGCTGAGCGCAGTGGGCCGTCACCTGAATGTGCCACGCATTGTAATCTGTAATCTCAGTAGAGGTTTTGTGGGTATTTTTTTTAAATTGGAAGGTCACAAGTGAATATTTTTTAGTGCAGGGATGAGCAGTAAGTAGTGAGAGGGCTGCAGTAGAGTGAATGAGATATAGCCCTGGGGTTCTCATAGTGTTTTTAGCCATGTATTGCTCTGAAAGAGGCTTTGGCACAAAGAATTGTCACCAACTGTCGTGCAAAATGTGTTTCAGATTTTGATCCCACCAAAGGGCTTACTCCTCAAGCTCAAGAAGGAGGCTGAAAATCCCAAGGAAGTCCTGGATCAGGTATTCCAGAAACAAATTGCAAAAAAAACCGCTGAAGCGTTTTGGTTATGTTTTGAATTTTTTCTCTTTGCATGTTTTTGGCTTGTTGGCAGCAAATAGAGAATAAAATGGATGTGTCACTGTCACTCGAGAACAGGGGGCTCGAAGTTGCTCTAAACTGCAGCTGGTGTTCGTGTTGGGGGCAGTTTGTGGCAGACAGAGCTTCTGCACAGCCCCATCTCCAAGTGCTTACAAAGTGGAATCCCGGAATATCCCAAATGGGAAGGATCCCACCATCCAGCCCCGCTCCTGGCCCTGCACAGACACCCCAACAATCCCACCCTGGACATCCCAGGCAGTGCCCAGCACCCTCTGGGGGAAGAACCTTTCCCTGCTCTCCGGGCTGACCCCGCTCCAGCTGTTCTTCCTTTCACTTGCCCGGCGAGGCTGTGCTGTTCCCTGGGTGGCACTGTGCTCCCTCTGCTCCTGCAGGTCTACTACAGAGTGGAGTGGGCCAAGTTCCAGGAGCGAGAGAGGAAGAAGGAGGAGGAGGAGAAGGAGAAGGAGCGTGTTGCTTATGCCCAGATTGACTGGCACGACTTTGTGGTTGTGGAAACAGTTGACTTCCAGCCCAACGAGCAAGGTACTGATGTTAAGTGTTGTCACCTCGATGAAACTGCCCCCTTTGTGCAGGAAATGTGTCCTGAAGTGCCGTTTTTTTAGGCAGACATTGGGATTTTGCAGCCTTTTATCCTTGAGAGTTGAAGGGAAAAGCTTTACACTGACATTTTGCAGGGCTGTTGTTTTTTTTTTTTTTTTCTGGAGTCACTGATGTCCTTGAAGGAAGTCCAGGACTGCAGTAGTGTCCACTTCTCCACTTCCACTAGGACAGCAGAGCTTGTTCCACTTTGTAGTAGTGTTTCCATTTATAAGTCACTTTTTCTTCACGTGTCATGCTGGTGTTTGTACAGACTCCATCTCTTCCCTTCCATACCCTCTGGCTGCCAGGGATTTTGTTGCCACTGCTCTTTGTTCAATAATTGGTGTTTTCTGTCAGTGTGTGTTGAGTAATGAAATGGGATAGGGAAACAGAAGCTCTGTTTTCTGTATTGTAGGGAATTTCCCTCCTCCCACCACTCCAGAGGAGCTGGGAGCTCGAATCCTGATCCAGGAGCGTTATGAGAAGTTTGGGGAAAGTGAGGAGGTGGAGATGGAGGTGGAATCAGATGAGGAAGATGAAAAGCAAGAGAAAACAGATGAGCCTCCAGCCCAGCTGGATCAAGACACACAAGTGCAGGATATGGATGAGGTAACTGCACAATAAGATTTTTGTCCCCTGAAGTTCATGTGGTTGATGAAGATCCCACTTTCACTGTAAACAGTCCTTCAGTTTCTTGAGGAAATGAAATTTTCCTCTGACGACATCTCCAAACAACCTGTTACTGCTGGAATATGGTAGGGGTTTTTTTTTAATGTTTTCCATGACAGTGCAAGTTCCAAGAGAGAAATCCAGTAAATTTGGCACCCAGTGGTTTGGATTTTGCATTTCTGTAGTTTTAAGTCTTTCGGGCTTTTTTTGGTGCCCAGAGTCTGGAGCACTAAAAGATGACTCATCTTGGGCTCTGCCCACTGTAAGCTGTTTTTCTGGCAACAGGGAACAAGAGTGGTTAGCTGGAAGCCCCTGCATGCACGGTTGCTTTAATGTGGAAGCTGAGGAATATTTGCTTCCTCTTCTGGGGCCGCTGAATTTCTGAATCACAGTCCCAGAGGAACCACTCTGCCAGAGGTGTCCAAAACAGCTCCGTTGCTTTGAAGCTGCATAATCCGTTCTTCCAGCACTGTGGAGGGTTTTGAGTCTTCCAAAGGAATTTGACCACCGAGACTTGGTTGTGATTTTTAATTTCCTTTTCGATAAGGGGTCAGATGATGAAGATGAAGGTCAGAAAGTTCCTCCTCCTCCAGAAACCCCGATGCCACCCCCGCTCCCTCCCACGCCAGATCAGGTCATTGTGCGGAAAGATTACGATCCCAAAGGTAAATCAAACAGAAAAAGCACCTTTCTTTCCTCCTGAGGAACCCCAAACCCTTGGTTTCTAGACTGACCCCGCTCTGTGGTTTTGTTCTCCTAGCCTCGAAACCGTTACCGCCCGCCCCGGCTCCGGATGAGTACCTGGTGTCTCCCATCACTGGAGAGAAGATTCCAGCCAGTAAAATGCAGGAGCACATGAGGATCGGGCTGCTGGACCCACGGTGGCTGGAGCAGAGGGATCGGTCCATCCGGGAGAAGCAGAGCGATGACGAGGTCTATGCCCCGGGTCAGTCTGAGCTTTGGCTGCACTGCCCTCAGTGCCCCCACTGACCAGGCCCAAGGGAAATGCAGCTCTGAGGGGGCCCTTTCTGTGAGAATGAGAGAGGCAATGGCAGCTCTTCCTGGCCAGTGTCTTTCCAAAGAAATGAAAGGGGATAGGAGTTGGACTTGGATGGTCCTTGTGCTCCCTTCCAACTCAGAATATTCTGTGTAGAAAGAGAATCGCTAGGTATCGAATAATAGAAAGATCAGGAAGAGGCTTGGTTGTATTCCTTGAGATGAGAATTGCTCTTTTTCCCTCAGGTTTGGATATTGAGAGCAGCCTGAAGCAGCTGGCAGAGCGTCGTACCGATATCTTTGGTGTAGAAGAGACTGCCATTGGTAAAAAGATTGGTGAAGAAGAGATCCAGAAACCAGAAGAAAAGGTAGAGTAGAAATTGGGAATTTTTGTTTGATTGGTTGGGGTTTTTTTTAATAATAGGTCCCTGCAGCATTGTGAATGCTGAGAGACACAAGAATCTTGATTTTTTTTTTTCCTTTTTTTCTTTCTGTCTGTCAATCAAGCTGTTGTCTGGATTTCTTTGCAGTCTGGCTTAATCTGATTTATTTTACTCTCTCAGGTGACCTGGGATGGCCACTCGGGCAGCATGGCCCGCACACAGCAGGCTGCTCAGGCCAATATCACTCTGCAAGAGCAGATTGAAGCCATCCACAAGGCCAAGGGGCTGGTGCCAGAGGATGACAGCAAGGAGAAGATCGGGCCCAGCAAACCCAATGAGATACCCCAGCCACCCCCTCCTTCCTCAGCCTCCAACCCCCCTGCCAGCGCCCAGCCCATCACATCTGTGCCTCGTCCACCCACCGTGAGTGTCCGGCCTCTCAGAAGCCAATTAATGGGGCTGTAGTTAATTAGGAGGGGGTCCTGATGGAGGACTAGGGTGCTGACGTGGATGAGGATTTCGTGGGAAGTTTGTGATTTAAGAGTAGTAAAGAAATATTAGAACTTGCTGCTAAAAATGGCATGTAATACTTAGGTGGAGTTTTTACCTTAGAGGTATGAAAAGGACTGGGGTCAGCTGGGCAGAGGGATTTTGGAGGCAGAGAGCATGGCTGAGAAAGGGATGGCTGGCAGGTGTAGAGTGATGTTGGGCAAAAGCAGCCCAAGGCAAGAAGGAATCTGCTGCGAGCCCCAAACAGCAATTCAGCACAGGAGCTAAGAACCTGGAGGTGTGATCCCAGAGTGGGGAGGGAAGGAGGATCCCTTTAATCTCTTAATGAGCCTTCTGTGCCTGCGGGTTGCCCATATGGTGGGGCTGCTGCAGCTCTTTGCAAGCCTTTGGGCAGCAGGAGCCGTGGCTCTGCGTTTGCCCGTGGGTTTCACGGGGCCTGAGGAAGTCCTGAGAAGTTCTCCTTGTCTCCCCAGATGCCTCCTCCCGTCCGTGCCGCCGTGGTTTCCGCAGTGCCGGTCATGCCTCGTCCCCCCATGACCTCCGTGGTCCGGCTGCCGCCGGGCTCCGTCATCGCCGCCCCCATGCCCCCCATCATCCACACCCCACNTATAATTCCTTTCTAAATCACCATTCCCAACAGTAAATCCTTTCTGCAGCTCTGCAGAAAGGTGTTACTGATTTAAGGTGTAACACTGATACTGGTGTTAAACTGGGACTGCGGGCCCTGAGTTGTGTTGTTCAGAGTTTGGGGGTGTTTTGTATACCTTATCCAGTCCTGCTTTTGGGCTCGAGGCTCTTAATGCGCCATCAAACGCGGGCAATCCTGTAGCCCCAGGAGCCTGCCCAGGTGAAAATTAAGAATGCAGGGTAAAGAAGAAGCTGCCAGCACCTCAGTGGGGGTTACAGCTCCTTACAGAAGCTGCTGCTGCTGGAGAAAATGCTGTTTGCTGGCCTTTTTCCTCATTAGGTGCTTTGAAGTTAAAAAGCATGATGTAAGAAGCAATTCTTCCTTTTTTTCATCTTCTTTTCTTCCCTAACTGGAGGAGCTGGCACTGCTGCCTGCCAAACTGAGAGCGTGTTCTTTTTTATTTTTTGCAAGATCTGCAGGAAGCTCTCATGCCTTGTTATCTCTTCCTGGAATGCTTCCCAATATAAGAGCTCTCTGAATGTTTGAAGCTTGCATGTTGCTGTTGGTCGGAACTTCCTCCATGCATTGTGGCATTTATTTTCAGCTTGTGCTGTTCTGCTCAAAGCCTTTTTGTTGTGAGGGGGTGTTCGCCGTGCACTCAGGGGGTGACTGTGGGTCGTGTTGTCTGTCCCCAATCCATTCCAGCCTTTGTCCCTGCTCCTCCCGTGGCTCCGGTCCCGTCCCCGGCGCCGATGCCTCCCGTTCACCCCCCGCCACCCATGGAGGATGAGCCAGTCTCCAAGAAACTGAAGAGTGAGGACAGCCTGATTCCAGAGGAGGAATTTCTGCGCAGGAACAAGGTACGTGTGCGGGTCACAGTGCTGGGCTGCTCCACTCCAGCTCCAGAGGGGCTGTAAAGCCAATTCCCTGCACAGAAGGGGCAAAAATACCTGGCAAGAAAGGCACTTCCTGAGGTATCTCCTCCCTTTTGTCATTCCTGAGCAAACCAAACTCCTGTGTCTGTTATTGAAGGGCTACACAGAGCAGGATCGTGCTCTCCTGTAATTAAGGGCAGTGAGAGGTACACATGCAGAGGAGAACTAAAGTTGCTAATGAGCTTTTAAGGAGAGGAAGGCTAAGCTGGAGATGCAAAGAGATTAGTGTAGCAACGCCAGCATGATAGTAGGGTAATGTGATGTATTCCATACCAAGGTGAGCTGCATGTGAGCCTCAGTTCCTTCCTGAGGAGTGTCGGCGTCACAGGAGGAGTTTTAAATCCTTAGGAAGGGCTGTGTGGTTTTTCTGGGAATATGTAAAGTAAGAGAGGAGATTTAAATGGGATACTGGGAAGGAATTGTTCTCTGTGAGGGTGGGCAGGCCCTGGCACAGGGTGCCCAGAGGAGCTGTGGCTGCCCCAGCCAGGCTGGACAGGGCCTGGAGCAGCCTGGGACAGTGGGAGGTGGGACTGGATGGACCAAAACCAGTCTGTGATTCTGTGTTTTCGTGTGCACAGAGAAGCTGTCTCCCCTTCAGTGCTTCACACCTTCACCCTGTGACCCCATCAGCGCGTGTGGCGCTCAATAAACAGCACACAAAGAGAAATCCAACGAAATGTTTCCTTGTGGGAGCAGCGGAGCAACTTGTAAACACGTTTCAGTGTGTTTACAGAGGAGCCAAGATATGGAAATAAATACTGAGTCTGGTGCTGCTGCGTTATCACAGCCCTGAGAGACTTTATCTGTGTTTTCCCACAGGGCCCGGTCACGGTCAAAGTGCAGGTTCCCAACATGCAGGACAAGACGGAATGGAAGCTGAACGGCCAAGTGCTGGTGTTCACCCTGCCCCTCTCAGACCAGGCACGTAGCCCATCCTCCTGCCCTGCTCCCTGCCTGCTCAGCCCGCTCCCCACGCTGCAGCTCCACGGGGCTGGGCAGCAGGACTGGGACAAAAGCGCTGAAGGAGCCCTTTGATCCTCCCCAGGTGTCTGTTATAAAGGTTAAGATCCACGAGGCCACAGGGATGCCAGCTGGGAAGCAGAAGCTGCAGTACGAGGTGGGTATATGCCCCTTTTCTCTTCTCACACAATTTTTTTACAAAGAAAAGTTATAATGTGTGGTTTAATGCACAATGAGATACTGGAAGGGAATGTTTCTCCTGCCTGCACAGCACAGCTGTGACAGAACTGCCCTCTGTTACAGCAGGACAGGCTTTTAGTAGGTGATTAAATCAGCGGATTTTCACATTGTTGCTGCTGCAGATGAGTCCTCCAAACTTGATGTGACTTTCTCTGAAATCAGCCTCTTGTTTTATTAGAGGGTTTGGTTTTTTTGGTTTTTTTTTTTGACATTTAACTGCAGCAGCCTGCTCCCACAGCTCTGCTGTGTGCTCTGGGAGGTGGGCGAGCGTGCTTTGGAGCCCTGGCAGCTCGGGGAAGGCTTTCTTCAAAACAGGGAAGGGAAGAGCTCACTCTCTCTTCTCTCTCTTCCTCTAGAAGCTAGAGCTGTGAGAAAGGCCCCGTTCCTTTTTAATGACTTATTTCCAGTCATGCACGTGCCCAGGCAGGCACAACCTGCTGCCTAAGCAGTGAACTTTGTGCACTTACCTCCTCAGAGTTCATCTGTGGGCAGATACTCCGTTAACCCTTAATGAGAAAGGGGCTGAGCTGATTATTTTTAAGGGAAAATAAAAAGCTGGGGGAGTGGAGCCTGAAAAAACTCTGTCAATGTGTTGTAGGAGCCACACTGTCTGTATTGGCTGGTCTGGTGGAAGGTGTCCCTACCCGTGGCAAGGGGGTGGAACGGGGGATCTTCCAACCCAAACCGTTCTAGGATTCTGTCCTACTCACCCCCAGTGTCCATCTTGGACTCTGGAATCTCTCTGGGGTCTTCAAAGCCTGCAGTGTTCTGTCATGCCCCTGCTCTGGCTGTACAGCCAGGAGGGTTTGGGTTCTGGGTGGGATTCTCTGGGAAAGCAGCACTGAGATTTGTGCTCTGACTGCTCTTTTGTGGCATCGTGGTTTTTTTCTTTTCTCCTCCCCTCAGGGCATCTTCATCAAGGATTCCAACTCCTTGGCTTATTACAACATGACAAGTGGCTCTCTGATTCACCTGGCGCTCAAAGAGAGAGGAGGCAGGAAGAAATAGGAGGCGTGGAGCCCCGAGACGTAACGTGTCCGTGTTGTAATCCCACCCCTCCCCATCCTATTTCCATCCTGGCCTTTTTGGGGCCAGAACCCCACTGCAGCCACTGCCCCCCCAGCAGTAATTTAAACAGAGGGATCTTCAACCCCGCTGATGAGAGAGGAAAAGCTGGTGGAGCCCTGAAATGTGTCAGTGTAGTGAGTAGTCTGTAGTGATCAATGCTTTGCTTGAGTGCAGGCTCTCCCTTGAATCCCCTCAGGAAAAGACATCACCAAGGTCATGCCCAGCTTAATTTAGATCCATCTTTGAGGGATTTATGGTGGTCAGGAGCAACATCTGTCTGCCCTCAGCACTCACTGCTTCTTTTAACCTCCTGCTAATTGAAAACTTCTTCCCCACATGCTTATTAACCCCCTTGTTCTTGTTCTTTCCCTGTCTTGGATCTTGTACTGACCCTGACTTGGAGGTTTTCCCTCCCTCGGCATGAGCTCTGTGTTGTTCCTGTGATAAAGGAGGTCTGGGTCTGCTCTGGGCAGCCTGTGATTTGTTTTAATAAACGTGCAATTCTCCTTCTTTGGATTTGGGGTTTTTAATGGAGATGTGCCTGGTTTCGGAGCACTCAGATGGGGAAATACATCAGGATTTGTAATTAAGCAGTTTACAATAGGAAATCCTCTTATTTTCTGGGAAAAGCCATAAGAAAAAGGGGCTTGTTGAAGTTTCCCTGGTACTCCTCAGTTATTCCCGAAGGAATGCTTATGGCTGTGTGTGAGGAGGGAAAAAATACTCTGAACTTAGCAAGAATTTTATTGGAAAATGTGATTGCACAATTATATCCTGCAGCTGCAATCTCTTGGTCCTGGAGAGCATCTGGGTCTAGAAAAGATTCTTGGGCCTTCAAGTGAGAGTTTGATAGAAACACAACACTGCAAAGTTAATCCATGGAATTAGGTGCCCAGGAAGGAGGCACGTGTCTGGGATTTGGGTACCTCTGGGTTTTTTTGGGTAACCCAAAGCCGTAGATTTACTGTTACATATATTTTTAGCCACGGTGCAGAAACATCCTGTTTACCTTATTCCATGCTTCGCAGGGGAGAGAGGGATGAAGCAGGAGGGAAGAGGCAGCATCCTCCTGCCTCTGGTGTGCTCCCCTGGGATCAGGAGGAAGCCCTGTGGCTGTGGGGAAGGTGGCTGGCGCTGGCCCAGCCCAGGTGGCCGCTGTCCCCTGGCCACAGCGTCCAGCTGTTGTCTCTGACAGGTCCCCACATGTCCCTGTCACAGCCTGCTGCAGGAATCTGGAGCTCTGTGGCTGGGTGGTGGATGCCGGGTGCTCCTGCCCCGCAGGAAGGTGGGATAATCACTTCCCTTCGCTCTTCAAAGCCAGACAATAGGTCCAGTCCTGGAGCAAACAGGCAGTGAGCGGGGTTTTCCAGAGCACGTAGAAAAAAACTGCCAGGAGAGCTCTGAAATGGAGAAGTGGTGCTCGCATCCGGGGCCGGGCCGTGCTGAAGGTCACCCTCCTGCGTTCCTCCTCCTGCTGTGCTCCGAGCGTGGTGCCCACGGAGCTTCCCCGTGGGAGCTGTTCCCTCGATCCCCATTTTCAGCCAAGCCTCTTTACTGGCACGCCAGCAATGAAGCTTCCCCCTGGAAATCTCTGGCGTGGAGCCTTGCCAGCCGGTTTCCATCGAAATCCGAGGGACGAGTGCTGCAGCAGACTCTGTGTGTGTGTGTGTGGAGATCTGGTACAAAACAATCACCATCAGAGCCTTCCACCACTTCAGGGGCAAGGACTGGCACTGGCCAGAAGAATCTGGAAGTGGGGTGAGCTGCTGGTTTTAAGGAGCCTCATCCCCTCTTCCTTTGGCACGCTCCCACCTTGAGAGGGATCCTTCCCAGAGCCCCGTTCTGTGCTGTAGGAGGGAGGGAGTGCTGGACGGGCGGCTGAGGAATGAACCTGCCCGTGGAAGGCTTGACCTGGGACAGGTCCCAGCACATCCCCGTCTCCTACAGCTCCTCTGCTGTGTTATTTTTGGGAGAGCCGGGCTGGTTTTACCCGTCTGGGGGTGCTGGGATGTCACCTTTCGGGGTGACCCAGTGCTGCTCTGGCTGTGAGCTCTGCAGGGCAGGGCCAGCTTTGGAGAGGGAAGGAGATCCCATGGCGGTGTGTGCCCCAGTGCTTCCCAGCACAGCCTGCCTGGAATGCCAGTGCCATCCCAGTACAGCCCAGTACAGTCCCGCTACCCCCCGTGTATGTCCCAGTCGAGCTCTGCTCCACCCCTGGAGCCCATTTTATCTCGCACCGCTCAGTACAGCCCTTCTCTGCCTCACCCAGTCACGGCACAGCTGCGATGTTCCTCATTCAGGTCCCAGTACAGCCCGTTTTGGCCCGTACTGGTCCCAGTACAGCTCATTACGGTTCGTACTGGCCCCAGTAGAGCTCCAGGTATCTCATGCAGAGCCGAGTACAGCCCGGTTATAGCTCATACTGGTGCCAGTCCATCCCATTATGTCCCGGTTCTGTCCTGCTCCCTCCCGTTCTGTCCCGCTCCCTCCTGTTCTGTCCCGGCCCCGCTCCCCCCCGTTCTGTCCCGG
>VWZN01003879.1:1783-16031 GCA_013396955.1 Regulus satrapa
GCGGGCCGCGGTGTCCGTGCCTGCCAGGCCCGCCCGGCCGTGCCCCAGCCCGCGGAGGGGCCGGAGCCCCGGGGCAGCGTTGCAGCGCACGTGGCTCGGCCGTGGCCGTGACTCGGGAACGGTCACAGCTCCTCTCGAGCCCGGGGGCCGGTCTGACCGGTTTACCGGCACGGGCCCTGGTTCCGACGGGTCACAGCATAATGGGCAGCTGCACGTGCGGCTGACGGGCTGCCTCTCCCAGCCCATGGTCTGTGTGTTTGCCTTTGAAGCACCAACTCTGTTCTTAACATCACTGATACAGCTGTGCTTAAGCAGCAGCTGGAATATAGTGTACAGGGGAGCAAGAGGATCTTGACAGATTCTCTTCTGCCCTGAGTGTTTGTCAGGTATCTGTTAAATCCCGTCCTCAGGTTGAGACTCCACAGCCTGGCTAAGGTGGTGTCCAGAGGGGAGTCTTCCCTGAGCTGACTTATTTTTTATCACAAGCCACCATTGGCCCTGTGGGTATGTGACCTTTACCTCGTCCCTGTGCCCCAGCAAGTTCCTCTTTGACTAATCATCAGCAGTAATTCTCCCCTTAGGCTAACTTCCTGTCCTAAACTGTTTGTAAATCTTCCCTTTGTCACCGGGGATGAGATGTACAGGAACAGAGGAAGTGATGCCTACCCAGGAATCTGGGTACCTGACTTCCTCAGTTCTCTGGGATGCCCTGAAATGAGAGATGTGATAAGATCTTTGTCATGAGGAAGGGTTTTCTGTCACTCCTTTCCTGTACTTGAGACCTGATTGCAGCATCCTTTGCTGTAGGTGTGGTTCTGGATGAGTCTGCTCTGTCTTAGGTGTGCATGGTATGAAAATGCAGGATGAATGGTACCAGGAGGTGATTCCCGAGTCAATGACAGTGACAGGCAGGAGCTAGAGTATCAGTCTCAGTCTTGCTGTCTCGGGAGCTGCTCTGAACGGTGTGATCTCAGCCCAAGTACTGCCTTCCAGGTTTCAGAGCCCACTGTCTCTGGCCTCTTGCCACGCTCTCTGCGTTGACATCTCTCCGATCTGCTGACTTCAGTTGCTCTCCTCCACTGCTGCCGGTGGCATGTGAGTGCCACATCTGCCAAGAAGCCAACTTGCTGTTTGAATGCTGTCCAGGAGCATAAGCTTCATTCGTGTCTGTAATGACCCTTCAGCGTGAGTGGATGCCAGGGGCCTCCAGATTTAAACTTGTTCCCGTCGTCATGCAAGGAGCCGTGCTGGTGCGCATGTCCTCGTGGGGAGAACAATAATAGCTCCACATACGGTAGGCCACTGTGAGTGCCAACTCCCTCGATCTCCTCCAATGCAGGCTCAGGGATGGACTCCACCTTGTCCCTCTGAAGGAGATTCTGCATGCTCTCAGCAGCCAGGAGGGGATTCTGCTGCCACTTTCTCCACAAGCTGCCCCGCAGCAGGACTTGCTCAGTGGCAGCCTGGGAGGAGATCCGTTCCTGTGCTCGTGTTGCTGCTGTGCCCACCACCTGCCCATGGACAAACCTGTGTGTGTGCACCGTCTGCTCTGAGTTCCTTGGCCTGCACCGTCTGAACTCACCTGAGCTCCTGGCAGACTGCTCCTGGCTTGTTTTCCCAAGTGCTCTCTCTGATCCTGTTGCATTCCCTCTCTCAGAGCCCCAAAAGGATGTGAACTTTGGAATGGGGTCTCTGAGCACGCTGCAGACTTGGTGCATGTGTGAGACTGTTGCTGAGTAACAGGAGGACTGGTTCATTGCTGCGAGCAGCCCTTCTGTCTGGCTGCAGGGCACCAGCCTTGCCTGGGCCCTTCACCATGTTCCTCCTGCTCCCCTTTGACAGCCTAGTGGTTAATCTCTTGGGGATTTCCATAACTGTCCTCTTCACTCTGCTTCTGGTTTTCATCATCGTGCCAGCAATTTTTGGAGTCTCCTTTGGCATCCGCAAGGTTTACATGAAAACTTTATTAAAGATTTTTCAGGTAAGTCATGTCCTCGGAATGTTCTCTGTCTTTGTGGAGGTTTGTCCAAGCATGGCCATGATAGGAAGGGAAGCTTTTACCTCAGGAGAGCATTGTGGGGGACTGGAGAGGAAGGCTGGGCTGTGGATGTCATTCTGCTGCCAGTTGACCTCTTTGGCTCATCTCAGCCAAATGCAGTTTACGAGCCCTCTGTTTGTGGGCTGTTTTTTCCCCTGTAATTAATCTAGTACATCTTGGAGTAAAGCAGTAGTCTAGCAAGGCTTGGCAGGAGTGCAGGAGGATCTGAGGGGTAGCTTGGAGGGATTCGTGTCCCAGGCAAGGCAGAGTGCTGCTACAGCTTGGTGTCGGGTGTGATGGGGAGGGACCAGGCTTCAGCCCGCAGGTTGCTCCTCTCCAGAACACATTTGATTGGTGCAAGAGCAGAGGAGGTAAGGCAGGACTTGTGTGCTGCAAGCCCTGAGTTTGTGTGGCCAGAGCCCAGAGCTCTCTACATGCTTCTGTCCTGGAGTGTCACCTCCTGAGCCGTGTCTGGACCTGCCACCTTGGAGGACAACCAGCAGCCCTTGCTGACCCTCTTGGCACAGAGAGGCCAAGTGGAATTTTCCAGCTTGTTGTTATGCTGTTCCTTTCCCTGCCTTTGGTGGACTAATTTTATGGGCTGTCTGTGAGCCAGCACCTCTTAAAGCAAGTTCCTGAGCAGACCAGAATTTTTTATCTACTAAGAGTAGTAGGTAAAGCCTATACCACCATACTCTGGCAGCCCAGGTGAAAAGCAAAATGTTTGCTAGGTAGGTTTTAGGCTCTTAAATATGGAGTTCATGCTGCTAAAGGATGTATGTTACAGCTACTGCTGTTTGAACAGGGCTGATTGTCCCCAGACTATCCCTGTACTGGCTGACTTGGAGCTCACAGTGTTCAGCTGTTTGAACTCTTGAGTCCTCCCAAAGGCCTGAGGTGTAAATGGGAAGACCCTGGGCTTTGTGAGGGGCTTCATTAACACAGATATCCAAAGACCTGACCACAAATTTACTGACTGAAGCGGGCAGAAAAAGGTTTTAAATGGAACTTTTCACAGTGTGTTCTTTGCTTTTTCCTCTTCTTTCAATTCAGGAACATTTACTCTCAACACCTATATTGGTGCTTGAAACTATTTTTCTTAAAAGACTGGGAAGTCTATTTCAGCTTTTATTAAAGAATCTTACTGGTGGAATAGAGGAGCACTCATGCACAACTGGTCACTGGTTGTGTAAAATTGTTGTAAAATTCACTCATTGACTATTCAGAATTGTATTTTGGAGGGCTATTATTCACTCAGAATATTTTCCCAGCACTCGAGGCCAATGTTTGGAACACGGAGCGGCAGCAGGTGGGAGTGTGGCAGAGTCTGGATTCTGGTGGGACCCAGCCCCAGCTCGAGGCTTGGCTGGCAGCAGCACACCTGTGCTGGTGGGGAGGGAGGACACTTGCCAGGTGCCTCTCAGGTGGAGGCTGGGTGTGCTGCTGGTACAGTCAAGATGGAGACGTGCTGGGCTTGCAAGCACTGCCCTTTTCATTGGCTGCTTAGCTCCTTCAAGGTCAGAGCTGCTCTCCAGACTTCTGGGATGCCAGTACCTAGGCAATCGTATGCAGTTAGCGTTCCCTCAGCTAGCGTGCTGCCTCCTGATCTGCTGCTGGTATGGGCTGAGATCAGGATGCCAGAGTTCCCAGCAACTTCTCCTCTTTACAGATAAGTGAAGATTGAGAATTGTACTCAAGTCCTCCTCCTTCAGAAACTTGTCCTTCCAGACCTATATGAATTGCAGGCTGGGAAGGTTATTTGGAGGCCAGGCAGGGAAACTGCACAGAAATACAGTTTGCAGTTTGTGCTGATGCCCTTGAAAATTAGCTGAGAGAACAAGTAGTCCTGGCACAGGATTTGGCAACCAGCTGTCTGAGGGTGCTTGCTGCTGCTGTTTTGGGCAGATTGCTGAGCTGAGAAGCAGCAGCAGCCATTAGCTGAATCAGAGGGGAAAGGATCCCATCCTGTCATCAGCCTGATGTTTTCAGCAGCAACCTGAAAACACAGACTCTGCTTTGAATTTGGAAGAAACAAGGGTTGAAAAGTAGCGCTGGTCTCCTGTGGTGCAGGACCACAGCAGGTTGCACAGCTCAGCCAGACGCTGTGCAGTGGCAACCACGTGCAAGATGCAGCAGAGCTGAGAGGTCATGGAAACTGCAGAAAATCTTGCTGTACCATCTCGCCGCTGAGCACTCTTCTTCCCTCTGGCACTCTCCATTTCCCAGGCCAGTCTGTGCTTCCACCTCTGCTCTGTTGGGTTCATCACTCAGTCTTTCAGTTCTGTATGGAAGCCTCCTGCTTTAGCCCTATTTTCTCCCCTGAACTTTGGTCCTTCCTGAAAGTCAGCTCTAAAATGGGCAGTAGTGTGAAGCTGTAGGCCTTGCAAATCTTAGTTGTCCTGTCTGTCTTGCAGTGGGCAACACTGAGAATAGAGCGTGGTGCCAAGGAGAAGAACCATCCGTTGTACAAGCCCTATGTCAATGGTGAGATCATACCCTGCATGGGTACATGGAGTTCAAAACTCTTTTGGGGAGGTGGGGTAAGTGTGGTGTCTCCAAGCAGATGAGATCTGCTGAGAAGTCTTTTCAGTGTAGGGGGGAGCTATAGAGAGCTCTGTTTCACTGGGAAGGGCAGGGAAGCACGCCGGGAGTGCTTAATTTCTAGAGAGTGGGGAGGACTGGTTTATGCCTGTCTGGACTGGGGAAAGGAAGGGGTCCCTGAGGAGGGCAGGCAAGGAAGGGCCTCGGCTTTTGTCTCTCTGACTTTGCTCAGAGCTGCCTGTGGCATGTTGCAGGTATCATTGCAAAGGACCCAACGTCACTGGAGGAGGAGATCAAGGAGATCCGCCGGAGTGGCAGTGGCAAAGCCCTGGATGCCCCGGAGTTTGAACTCTCAGATATCTTCTATTTCTGCCGCAAAGGCATCGAGACCATCATGGATGATGAAGTGACCAAGCGGTTCTCAGCTGAAGAGCTGGAGTCCTGGAACCTGCTCAGCAGGACCAACTACAACTTCCAGTACATCAGCCTGCGCCTCACCGTGCTCTGGGGCCTTGGTGTGCTGATCCGCTACTGCTTCCTGCTGCCCCTCAGGTGAGGGCTGCTGCAGGCACCTGCCTGCCAACAACGTGCTGGTGGCCTGGTTTTGCTAGCATGTTGTTTTCCTCTTTCTGCAGGATAGCCCTGGCGTTTACTGGCATCAGCTTGTTGGTGACTGGTACCACCGTGGTGGGATATTTGCCAAATGGAAGGTGAGTTCATCTTTGAGGGAGGAACAGATGGGGAGCACTCCATGCAGTTTGAGACCTGATAATCCTGAAATTTACTTGCAAAGCTTTATGTTCTACTGCCTATAGACACAGTAGGTGGTCCTGGCAGCTGTGGTCCCTCAGGAACAGACACCCTGTAATTTTCAACAAGGAGGCCTAGATGTGAGCACTAAGCTGGTGGCAGAGCACTCAGCCCTGGCCTCTGAAGTGAGTAATAGCAGAAAAGAGAAAAGGCCAACATTTTATTCTCATGAGTTAAGAATCAGTGCTCATAAGCTGACAGCAAAGCTCAGGACATGCTATGTTTCTGTGGCAGAGATACGGAGGCTTGGCTGGATTTCACAGCCTGGGGCAGCTGGGCTGAGTGGCACTGTTACAGGGCATATTGTAGGACTGGGAGTGATGGTCTCTGTCCTGGGCTGCAGGTGTAAAGACTTCCTGAGCAAACACGTCCACCTGATGTGTTACCGGATCTGTGTGCGTGCCCTAACAGCCATCATCACCTACCACGACCGGTAAGGCCTGTCTGCCCCAGGCTGTCCCTGCCCAGGAGGTGCTCCATGCTGGGCATTGTGCAGGTCTCGTGCTTCCTTGCTCTTTCTTCACCTCTGCGTTTGTTTTGCATCTAGAGAGAACAGACCCCGAAATGGAGGCATCTGTGTGGCAAATCACACCTCCCCCATTGATGTAATCATCTTGGCCAGTGATGGCTACTATGCCATGGTAAGGTACCAGCTCTGCCTGTCCAGGCCTGGCCGCCTGCATGAAGGGAGCAGCAAGTTTGTTATGGGGCAGGAAGTAGGCAGCAAGAGTCCTCTGAGCATGTAGAACTGTTTTTCCCTGCCTGACACGGCAGGGCACTGTCTGACTGTTGTGCATGGTGTCCATGCAAGCTCAGCCTAGAGCTCAAAGCAGCAGGGGTCTGTGGGCACAGCTTTGCAAGAAGAGCTCTAGGCTTTGCTGGTGCTGGAAGAGCAAAGCGCTTCTCCAGCTGGACCTCCTGCCATGGGGAAGGCACTTGGGGTTTGCTGTGTCTGTTTTTCAAGTCAGCACCTGGGACCTTTCCCCTTCGCCTTTCCAGGGTAGGGGTAGGACCTCAGTTTGGCTGTGAAACTGGGTGCTGCCTTGACTTTCATGTGTGCCCAGGTCTTGTAACTTGTGTCTTCTTGCCCTTTTCAGGTGGGTCAGATCCATGGAGGGCTCATGGGTGTGATACAGAGAGCCATGGTGAAAGCTTGTCCCCATGTCTGGTTTGAACGTTCTGAGGTCAAAGATCGTCACCTCGTCGCCAGAAGGTGTGACAGTCGCTGGCTGCAGGGGTGGGTCTGCAGGCTGGGGGAGGTAGAGGGCTGCTCACTTCCCTTGGATGAGGACACCACACGGCCTCATTAGTGCTGGGAGATGGTGCCCCTGTTGTTGGCACCCTGATAGTCCCTGGTGACTGCGGGTTAAGGACTGTCTGCTGTGTGGATTGCTACTGAGAGCGTCTGTCCCTTCTGCTAATTTTTGACACTCTTCTGTTTAGGCTTACAGAACATGTCCAAGACAAAAGCAAACTCCCCATTCTTATTTTTCCAGAAGGTGAGTGCAACAAGGCCAGAGAAGCACCAAGTGGAGAAGGCACCTTGAGATAGCACCACATCTCTGTTCCCTTCCTTCTTACACAGCCAAGGGCTTGAGACCCTCCACTGAGATGACAGGGACATTGTGTCCTTAGAGCTGAGTGAGCCCAGAATGCAGGAGTCACACATGATGTCCCAGTGACCCGTTCTGTGCACAAAGAGAACGGGGGTTGGACTGAGTTAGGGGAGAGTTGCTGGGCTCCTGTGACCTTGCCCTTAAGCCTGTAGCTTAGACTTCTGAACTGATTTGCAGAGGAAAGTTAAGATTGTTCTTGCCTCTTACAGGAACATGCATCAACAACACATCTGTGATGATGTTCAAAAAGGGGAGCTTTGAAATTGGAGCCACAGTTTACCCTGTAGCCATCAAGGTATGATAAAGCAACGTTCTTGAGGCACAAGTCTGTCTGTTCCTCTGTATCTCTGTCTTGGCAGCCCAGTCCACCCTGGTCTGAGGGTGCAAGAAAGCTGAGGTCACTGCATGTAGTGCCCTGGGAGAGCTGACCTGTAGCTCAGTTTGGGGTGGGAGTTGGAATCTCAGAGAGGGTGCAGGCACTGCCTGACTTCGATGAACTCTTCTGTCTTTTTAGTATGACCCACAGTTTGGAGATGCCTTTTGGAACAGCAGCAAATATGGCATGGTGACCTACCTCCTCAGGATGATGACCAGCTGGGCCATCGTCTGCAGTGTCTGGTACTTGCCCCCAATGACCAGACAGGTAAAGTGAACCCAGCCTATCTGATCTCTTTCCTCTTTGGCCCTTTGCTCCTGCTGAACAGTCTTATTTTGCCACAGCCTGAAGAGGACGCAGTGCAGTTTGCCAATCGAGTGAAGTCAGCCATTGCCAGGCAGGGGGGCCTTGTGGATCTGCTCTGGTGAGTCCAGGCAGGCTTTTCCTGGTGCCAGACTTCCTTGTTCTGGGTCCTGGCAAATGCTCATGGGCTGTAGAGATCCATTTGGTTCTTGCTTAGGGTAGAAGCACATTCTGATGGAATGTTCCTCTGTAGTAGGGACCAAAGTCTTTGCTTCTTCTGTATGCTGGGCATCAGGGCTTTGCTCTGTAATTGTAGTTAGCCTTGGGATGCCCTGGGTTTGACTTGTCTCTACTCAGCAAGGTGTGTCCAGCTTGGGAAGTTGCTTTCCCAGGCACTGGGGTCTCAGAGCCCAAGAGGCAGGCAGGCAGTCTCCTGTAGTGGTGTTAGAGTAGCTTTTGTTTCTGGCAGAGTTGCTATTTTGAGCACAGTGCAGCACTGTGGGGGCAGCTCCTGGCAGAATGGGGTAAGAAAGTGATGCCCTTTGGGGACAGGTGATGTGCAGTGTGCCCTGGCAGCATGTGGGGGAGCTGCTGGCACTCACTGGAATTCTGACTTGCCCTGACAGTCCCAGACAAAGATGGTGCCTGCCTGCAGCCTCTCTGATATGACTCTCTCCCCAGGGATGGAGGACTGAAAAGGGAGAAGGTGAAAGACGCGTTCAAGGAGGAGCAACAGAAACTCTACAGCAAAATGATTGTAGGCAGCCATGAAGACCGGAGCCGCTCATGAGTCTGCTGCCTCCAGCACTGCCACTGGGGCTGGCCAAAGCCCCCTGCCTCCAGCACTGACCAGGCTTGTCTGGAGCAACTCTCCATCTTTGGACTTGCGCTACTCCAGAGCTGCTTGGACTCTTTCATCCTCTGGCTGTTGTTTCCCAGAGGCACTGTTGCTGCCTGGAGTCTTTAGGCCTTTGGCAGCTCATGGCAAAGATGCCTTCTTGTTACTGTTACAGTGAAGCCCCTTGCAGGGGCGGTATTAAATGAAACTCTTATAGTGTCATGTGCTTCCATCTGGTGTGTCCAGCCTCAGAGAAGGACTGGTGTGATGTGCATGTGTGTCACTCACAAGTCTCCCACAGCACAAAAGCTGGTGAGCTGTGCTGAAAGTGGCTGCCTTGACAACCGAGGGAATCCTTATGAGCCTTTGCCCCTCATGTGTGAGGCATAAACCCCTTAGGAGCAGAATGTGGTCTCTTGGGGCATTTCTAGATCCACTTCCAGGAGAAATCTATTTTTTTTTTTTTTCCCACCTTCCTATCAGCTTGACCCTTCTACAGTGTCTGAGTAACAGCCCCTTTGCTGCTCCTGATGCAGTAGGGATCGTACTCCTTGGAAACCTCCCTCTGTTCCCTGGGGCTCCTGACACTCCAGGTGTCACTGGAGTAGCAGTGGGGCTCCTGAGGAATCTGTACATGCTATAGTGGTGTGTAAGAGAGTGTAAGTAAGTAAGTAAGCTTAGGGTGTGTAAGAGAGCCCAAGACTTCATGGCTAGGGCAGCAAATCCATTTTCAAATGTTTCCTGAGGAAACAGTGGCATCTGACCTTGTCAAGCACACACATGGATGGTATCAACTTGTTGCAAGAAAACTGAAATCTTGGGCTGGAGGTGGTGCCCCTTTGTGCTCTGCTAGTAAATTATTCAGTAAAACAACTTGCATTTGAGCATTTGTCCCATGTACTTTCCCATTTTCCTTACATTCCCACAAACTTGGGCATTTACCCTGGCTTCCCTGCTCTTACCAGCAAGAGCTGTTTCACTGCTACCTGCTTGCATTTTCTAGCGCTCTGGAGAAGGCAGTTACCTGTCTCCTTTGTACCTCAAAGGAGGTTTGTTGGGGGGGCATCTGCTATGCCAGGTGAGGACAGCTCTTCTGTGTAAGTGGCCTTAAATCTCAATTTTCCTGCGCTTTTAATTTTTTTTTTATTTGTCTGATGGAACTTGCTGCTCTGGCTACAAGCTCAGGGGCCATTTGGGTGAAGATCCCTGTACCATGCTGTGGTCTGGCGAGCCCTGGAGGGAGCCACAGTGAGCCATGGGTTGCAGAGGCAGTGTCATTCCCCATGTGCTGAGCTGCAGCTGGAGACACAACTGCTAGGGACATGGACAGCAGTGCCTGCTGATCCCTGCTGCTCAGGCAGGGGCTCCAGGCTCTCCTTCACTTCTCCCCGTTCAGCAACTGCTCCTGAGCCCTATCAAGGGCTGTGCCCCCAGAGCTCTCCTCTCTGGGCGTGAGACTGACATTTCCTTCAGGCACTGCTGAAGACCACAGGCCTCCCCCATCCCCTTGCCATGTCCTCCAGCACTCAGACCCAGCTGCAAGTGGTCTCCTGCCTGCAGCTGGGTCCCCTGTCCCTGATACCATGGGGATGTGCAGAACCCTCCTCAGCTTTGCGGGACATTCAGGACTCCGCAGCAGGCAAGGAGCTGGCTGGACAGGTTAGGAGACACACATCCATCTTTCCTTGGCTCTCCCACCCCATGCCCCCAGTCAATACGTCTCTCTCCGATGAGAAAGTTAATAAATTTAGCTCTAGATTAAAAGTATCGATCATTTCATTTGTAAGCAATAAATAACTGGAGGGGGAGCACTGGGCGGCCCACGGGGTAGGGGCTGCTGGCTCTGGCTGCAGCAGCCGTGCACCCCACTGGGGCCAGGAGCCCTCATATGCATTCTGCCCGGATGCTGGCATTGATTTGCTATTAGTCTCCACGCACCACCCAGTAGCACATCATTCCCGGAGCTGCTATTAATGGCCTTTTGATAAATAATCACTTGTAAGTCAATAAATTTTTATTAAACAGTGTGGCGCTTTGATTTATGAAAATCCGACGGGGTTTGTCTGGGAGAAAAGGGATGCAGAATTGAAGCGGAGCTGCCATCCATCTGCCTGCCAGGCCTGCCTGCCTGCGCTCACAGCCCGGCGCAGCTGGCTCCCGCGTCTGCCCACACAGCCTGAGGCTGCCTGGCACCGAGCACAGGGTGGGCAGAGCTGGTGCTCACTGCTGACCACTCCTGTCGAGACCTCAGCACTGATGGGGCACCTCTCTGCTGCAGCAGCAAGTGGCCAGTGGGAAAGCGGGGGAGCCACAGTGAGCAGCAAAGGGAGGAGAGGGGGTCAGTCCACTGGACTGGGGCCCTGCACGGATCAGCACTGCTTGGGGTCCTGTCTCGGTGTGGGGATGCATGGGGCAGCCAGGCTGCAGCAGCCATTTGTCACTCTCCCTGGCTACAGCAGGCCCTTTGCCACCTGCTTTATTTGTCTCCCAGCCCTGACGTGGCATCAGACAGGTGTTAAACTACTTAATCACTTTAAAATTGTTTTAATTTTCTGTTTTGTATTGATCTCCACAGCACCAATTAATCAGCTCACTGGACCAGGCAGTTAGTACATTAAAAATTGTCAGCCAAGCTGGGCAGCTTAGAAAATGTTAAAAAAATATCCCACCAGCAGCCCCTCACTTCTCCCACCATGTGGAACCTGCTCCTGCTGAGCGCTGGCTCTCTCCACAGACGGTGATGTGTCTCTTGCAGCCCTGCCACCAGCCCCATGGTCCCATGGTGCCCCCATCCCCCATCCTTGCAAAGGGTCCCTGAGCTCTGTCCTAGCCCAGTATCCGTCCCATGGAGGGGCTGCATGGCTGAGGGGGGAGCATTACAAGCTCCATGCCCACTGCAGGGGCTGGACAGGGACCTCTGCGGGGACAGCAGTCCCCTAAGCTCTGGAAAAGGGGCACTGAGCAGTCCGGTGTCCTTGCAAAGCACCCACAGCCCAGTGAGGGATTGGAGAGGGCTTTAAGCTAAATGTGGGCCGTGGCAGGTTGTACAGCAATGATCTGCAGCCCCACACAAGGCTGGTGCTCAGGACCACTGAAAGGTCCCAGTGGTTCAGGAGCTTCAGCTGTCCCAGGCATGGACTCAGCCACCAGCCCGCTGCAGGTACTGCCTGCAGCCGCAGGGAAGGACATCCTTTCACCAGCCCCGTTCCTACCCCTTCCATGCCTGTGCCATGCTGCTAATCAGTGCCTGATGGGCTGGCAGCACCTTATCTGCTATCAATTTCCTTCCAAGATGCAGCCCATGTGTTTGCTCACACCTGGCTTGCACTTAGCTGGCCCTTGGCTGAACAAGTGCCAAGCTTGTTCACCCTTCAGTACTGTGCCTGTGCCGGCTGGAGCTCCTTTGGCCTCTTCAGCAGGTAAGGACAGCTGGCCCTGCACAGCACCCACAGCGGGCATGCCACAGGCGAGCCACGGGGAGCCAGAACAGGGGGTGTGCACACACACACATATCTGTATGTGCTGCCCCCATTGCACAGGGGTGCAGCACAGAGTGGGGGGGACCCAACAGGTTGGCAGGCAAACACACTGGGGCTATTGATGCCACATCAATCCTGCAGCCCCGACAGGTGAATGGGCTCTCACTCACACTGTTAAGATAAATTATATTTATTTGCTGCTAAGAGCTTCCAATAAGAGGCCCCAGTGAGTGACTTTTGAACCAGCAGCTCTTGCTACTGGTACACACCCAAACCAGAGAAAACGCTGGGAAAATCTCCAGGGCTCCCCTGCTTCTGTGAACACTTCCTGCCCCACACACAGCACCACAGCATGGCTCTCTCCCCTGCCTGGCATGCAGACCCTACCCCATACATCCTATTCCCAACCCTTCTCTGGCCCAGCCTCACAAGGCCACCCTGGACCACATGCCCACGAAACAAGTGCTGGGACTTGACTGGGACCTTTATTTCATCAATGCCGACAACACGGCTGCACCTGACACTACCATGGGTGCTGCTCCCAGCCCTGCAAGCCATGCTCCCCGTCCAGCTGTCAGCCACCCCATCCCCACAGCCGGGCACCTGCTGGTGACAGGGTCACCCCCAGCAGGATGCAGGTGGCTGGGCCAGTTCCCCCCCTGGCCCAGAGGGGCAGGCTGTGCTGGTGCTCAGCCGCTGTGAGTGCCCAAGCCCAGCATTGAGAAGGCCGCACGGTGCTTCCTCAGCAGCAGCCGGATCTTCTCGTCATCCGAGTCTGGGTCCAGGGGCTTGTTGTACTCATCGTCCTCGGTCTCAGAGGCTGCCCGCTCTCCACCAGAGCCCCCCGCCCGCTGCGAGGATGAGGAGGGCTCCAGGGCACTCTTCTTCCTCCATTTGGTCCGTCGGTTCTGGAACCAGACCTGTTGCCCCATGGGCCCAGCTCAGTTAGCAGCCAACATGCTGCACACCCCATGCCACACGGGGACCAATACTCACCTTCACCTGAGACTCAGTCATGCCAAGAGAATAGGCTAGCCGTGCTCTTTCCGGACCCGCCAGGTACTTGGTCTGCTCAAAAGTCTTCTCCAGAGCAAAGATCTGATGTCCCGTGAAGGTTGGGCGCGTGTGCTTCTTCTTGTGGATGCTGTCAGCCAAGTGAGCCGGGGCTACAGGAGAGGAAGAGAAAAAGTGGGTGAGCTCTTGGCAGCCCACAACTCTGGACAGCTCTCCCCTTGTCCGCACTCACCAGTCCTCAGTTACTAAAGAGCTCCTCCACACCTGCTCCCCTCCAAATTAAAACTGTATTCCTGTTTCAGGGCTTCAGCCCCATCCCAGGAGAGCTGAGCTGCTCACTGTGCAGGTCCCACAGAGTCAGAGCTGGGCTAGGCACCTCCTGATCAAGGATGGTGCTAAGTGGTTGTGGTGAGAGGGTAAGGGTCGCTATCAACAGCGCTTGACCCTAGGGCCATGCAGTGCTGGGAACACTGTGCCCCCATGCCCCTCACCTTGCAGGATGTATGACAGAAGACAGACATTGGCTCATAGCTGTGCCAGGAGCAGATGGCCAAACTGCCTAACCCATCTGCTCCAAAATCATCACCTGCAAAGGGGTGAAGGGGACCAGAGCTGCAGGTTCTGAGCAGCTGCACCCAGCCTCTTGAGGCTTCCCAAGTGAATCCCTGTCCACTGCATCCCAGTGGGCGCACCCATCCCACCTACCCTCTGGAACAGCAGCAACTTGCTCTGCAATTACCCTGACAGCTCTCCACCAGGAAGGCTGTGCTGCCAGCCTGGGGTTCTGGGGGTGGACATCCTCCCTGTCTCTGCCATGAACTAAACCAAGCACTGAATCCCAGTGAGGCTGTCTGAGATGGAGAGATCACAGGCAGTTCTTGTGAGTCAGAAGGTTCTGCCTGTCCTTGCCAGCTGTAGCTGCCTGGGGGCAAAGAATTAGTAATCATCAATAGAGCTGCCCCTGCCTGTGAGCCGAAAGTTCTGTGACAGTTTGAGGTCCAGCAGCTCTGGCACTGCGGTCCTTCCCACTGTCCTGGGTCAGCTGCTGTGCCTCGTGCAGGGCAATGGAGAGGACACAGTCTGCCCCACGCCCCCGCCCTAACGCCCATGGGTCAGGACACCGCACGGTTCCCGTCACCTGCGGTGCCCGGCCGCCCACCGCCCCGCCGCTCCCCGGTACTCACGGCCGCCGCACTGCCGGCCGCCCCGCCACTCCGGGGCCGCCTCCGCCCA
>VWZN01003879.1:16950-56494 GCA_013396955.1 Regulus satrapa
CTTCCTTTGGAAAAGCAGAGACGAGACAGTGTTTGTGTTGATTTATTTATTAATTCATAATCTGATAGCTGGTGTACAGGGAAATGATCTATACATTAGGGCCTAAGACAGGGAGATCCAAAAGGCTTGTTTCCATAACAATTAAAAAAAGAAAATAAAAGTAATTTTTAAAACTTCTAAAAAGCTTCTAGTGTGCAGACTGCAGCATTCTCTAGGCTCAATGTTGGGTGCAGCCTCCCCCTACCAGCCCTACAAGCAATCTGAGCGCGAAGCAATGTCACTGCAGGTGCCTGGCACAGTTGCAGCACAGCACATTCCCTATGGCATACACAAGGCCAAAGCACTGACCCACACACAACTCTAGGGTGATGCTACGGAGTCAGCTGTTGCAGTGGGTCTAGGGAGGTTATTGTACGCAGCAAGGGTGATGCATGGAGAGTCTGTGCCTATATGGCTCAACTTTGGGGTGGGGAAGGGACTGCTTTGCTCTCCAAGGCTAAGCTGGATCAGTCGCTTCGCTGCAGCAAGGCTCCCTCTAGGCCACAGGGCAGCCAGGGGCTCTCCCAGCAGATGTGCACCCACTGAAAGGCAGGGCTGCCCTGCCAAGGCCACCATCACATGGCCTGAAGCTGAAGGTGCGCTTGTTCTGCACCTGGCCACAGAGAACAAACACAGACTCTGCAAAGCAGATCCGTGGCCACTTCCAGGAGAAAGAGCAGGGGGTCCCCACATCACTGTGCTACAAAGGCCAGGTCCCCACATCAAGGACAGGGTCAGGGACCTGGGGCCAAGTGCTACTACCTGCACCCTGCACTCCTGGGGTCAAGTATTAGAAAAGGTTCAATCTTCTGCCCAACTGAGCTGCCTGGGCAGCTCTGCCCAGCACTGCTGTCCTGCTAGAGCAGCCAGTCTGAGGCTGCCCCAGGGCTCAGGCTGCTGTCACAGCAGACTCCCATCTGGAGAAATTGCAGCCATCGGGGCAGCAGCCCCGTGTCTCTGGAATTGGTCCCGGGAGGGTCAGTATCCAGGGCTATAACCCCCCTTGCAGGGAGGCCAGGGTCCCTGCAAAGCCCTTGCCTGGGGTGCGTATTGCAAAGCTGTTGGCTATTGCTAGCTCCTGGCCCGTCTCCTGAGCAGATATTGTGCTGAGTAGAGCTAGGCACAGCTCCACGTGTGGCACAAGCACCCACTACTCTCTCTCACTGCACATCCTCCCTGGGCCTCAAGCACCTCAACGCAGGCTTACAGCTTCAACCCAGCTGGAGCCAACACACACTGGGGCTGGACCATGGAAGTGCACCTCTAGCCCCCCTCTTCAGGCCAGGAAGGGGCCAGTCTCAGGCAGAGTGACACAGGACAGGGGTGGGCTTCTGCCCTCTCACTCCTATAGCCTTCCTGCTCCATTCACTAGAGCTGCTCACATATTCCAAAGGCTTTGCCCATCCTGCAGCCTGAAGAGGTATTTGAGAGCAGAGCTGTTAGTGCTTTGTACATACTGCTAGAGTGTCCCTAGGGGTTTGCATAGTATTTATTGGTTCATATACACAAGGCTGATTGCTGTACAGTTTACACTTTCAACATAAGCAACGAGCTCAGTGCTCAGCCCAGAGCTCTGCCCTGGTGGGAGACTTTGCACGTGCTGGGGAGAGGAAGGGCAGCCCTGCACCAGTCCCTCTGCCCAGTGCAGCTGTGCTCCCTACAGCCTCCCCTTGCACCCTCTGGCCACTGCTGCCCTCCCCAAAACCCAACACTCACAGAGAGGGATTAGAAGCAAGTCCAGCAGAGGCAGCACAGGCATTTGTGGGGGGGGGGAGGCAAGCACCTCTCCTTCTGTGGTGAGCAGTGCCATGCTGTCCCAGCTTTCCTCTTGCAGCTGGAACACAGACGTGGGGATGCATCTACACACGCAATCACACAGAGGTGAAATCTCTTTCCCTCTTGTTTTCTTCTACTCCAGCTCTTGCCTCCCAAAGGAGCTGAGAGCATGCCCCTGGTGTGTGGTGCTGTCTCTGGGCTCCTGGCAGCGGCGGGGCAGGGATGGAAGCCCCTCATCAGTTTTAAGTACTGTAGCTCATGCGTCTTGCAGTCAGTCAGTCATGCGGATAGGACGGTAAGTATGTCTCATACAGAAATCATGCCATTAGCCTATAGAAACATGTACAGCCAGCCCTGCTCCCCTCCTCTCTCTGCTCTCTTCGCCTCTCTTCTCAGGTATGTGTCAGAACGTGTGTGAAGTTCAGTGGTTTGGTGTTGAGGTGTGATCCTGGAGAGACACAGAGAGACACAGAAATGGGGTTACCAGGCATTCATGGTGGCACATCCAGGATAAATGATGGGGGCAGCTAAGTACAAGGCTGGGAAGTCCCTTCTGTATGCTGTGCTTGTCCCACATGCACTCATGCTGCCAAGCAACCATAAGACAAGTTTTGGGGGGTGTCAGACAGTGACAGAGCACCACTAAGTGGCAGGCCTGTAACTAGGAGCAATGTCATCGATGGTATTGATGGTGCTGCCCCATTTGCAGAGAGCAGCAAGCAGTAGCTGAGCTGCACCAACTGCAACGTGGCACTGGGAAGGAGCTGGGAGGGCTGCTCTAGGTTCTGGGATGGTGGCCAGCCTTGAGCCCCCCACCTTAGCTAGGGTGACTGACTGCACCCCACTCTCCCAGCAGTGAGGAAGACCTTCCTCAGTGCACACCCTGGGCCACTTTCACACAATGGAAAACTGCAAAAGCAAAGAAACAGGAGTGGTGCCCCAGAGAGAGGCAGAGCCAGGGACTGTCTGGGGAGTGGGGCAGGCAGATGGGGACAGAGTCTGCATGAACGTGTCCCCAAAAGCAAAAGCCTCTTGACTTTCATACACTCACAGAGAGCTCACTAACTGTCTCCACCAGAGGGGAGAGAGAAGGAAGAGGGAAGACAGAGCGAGTCATGCATGTACAGCAGAGGCCAGAGGACCAACTCTGCCCCTGCTCGGCAGCCTCCTACCAGGAGGCAGTGCCGGGCAGTGCCCAGTGCTAGGGCAGCTAGGCAGCCATTGCTTGTGACATGCAACACCTTCCCTCAGTGCTACACTGTCAGCCCAGCAGTGAGTGTGCAGAGAAACATGATGCAGCTAAGCTCAAGTGTGCTGTGCCAAGCAGCCTGCCTTCAACCTGGTCTAGTCTCACTACACAGGGAAGGTGGTGGATTAGGGAATGCACAAGACTTAAGGGGTCTTTCTGAGCTCAGTGGGGGTCAGTGGAAGAAATGTCCTAGGTCCAAGGCAGGTGCCCTGTTGTAAGCCCCTACAAGTGTCCCGTTCTTTCACCCACCACTCCTGCATCCCTACTGCCCCAACATTCCCCAGCAGCACCCTGCCAAGGCCTGCTCACATCCTGGCTTCAGCAGACCTCAGTTCTTTTCTCTACATTTCCTCTGGCAGAAGCATCAGCTGCATCTCCCAGAACAGTGCTGTGAGCAGAGGCAGAGCTGGGACATGCTTCATCTGACCCACAGGTCTGCCAGTGCCCAGCTGCACCCCTTGGGGAAGGGGACACTAAAGCACCAGCTCCAAGGGCTGGTCTCATCTGCCACAAGGCTGCACAGTTAGTGCTCAGGCATGAAGAAGGTACTTCTGCTCAGACCCCATGCAAATGCAATCTAGTTCCTGGAGTGGCTTTGGACAAAGACCGTCTGTCTGTAGCCCAGCATAACCAGGAGTAACAGTTCTGTGACCCTGTTTCTGGGGACCATCACCCAGGGTGCTGTGACTGCAGTAGCAGCTCTTGGCACTGTGGCTGCAGTGGGGTTGGCACACAGCTGGCTGGAGCTTGGCTGTGGCACCCTGTGCCCCCAGCCCCCTGGGGTAGGTTATCAGCAGCAGGACACTGCCGCCCCCCCACCCCCATCCCCCAGTGTTTTGCTTCAGCACAGCAAACCCTCTCTGCAGGCCAAGAGCTGCCACACTTTCCCCAGGAGAATGTGCATGACCAGCAGCTCAGTGCAGGCAGCAGCACAGAGAGCCAGGACAGAAGGAAGAGCAAAGGTAGGGTTACCTCAAAAGAGGCCATTTGAAGGGTCACTGCTTTCCCCTTTTCAGGCTGGCTCGTTTCACTATCTGAGCCCCCATCCTGCCCCCAGAGACCTCTGGTTTCGGAACACGCACTCGCACCTCCTGCTGAGGAAGCCACAGGGGCAGGAAGCAGGACATCACCCAGGCGAACAGACAGACATAGAGAAGAGGACAGGAGAGGGAAAGGTAGAGTCAGTTGGCAGGCAGAAAACACCAAGCAAGAAGACTGACGCGGGCAAGATTAGGCCCTGGAAGTCTTAGAGGGGAAACAGGAGAGGAGTGCAGGGCAGAAGAAAGGACAGAGGGTGACATCATCCCAGAGCCTGAGAGTCCTGCTGAAGTCCTGGGAGTCCTGGGTGCTGGCCCAGGCAGACTGCCTGCAAGACAGGGCTATGAGCCACACTGTACCTTGGCGCCCACACCATCCCGGTGCAAGATGGAGTATTTCATGAAGTGATCATCCTCAGCCTCCAGGTCTTGGGGCTCCTGTAGGGAGCCCTCCAGAATCAGCTCCTCCTGTTCCTGCCTGTCACCCATGTCACCGGGGCCCAGCTGACGCACCACCTTCCGGATAATCTGTGGAGACCCACACAGCTGGGTGTCACAGCTAGCCCCAGGGCACCATGACTCCCTCCTCACTCAGTCTGCTCCCAAACTGCATGCAGTGTGCAGCCTCTGTCCCATCAGGTGGAGAAGTGCCGTGACTGTAACCGAAGACAGTGGCACACGAATGCCCTATATGGGCTTCGGGCTGCAGGGGTGGAGGGGAGAAAGGCTGCAACATGTCCTTGCCCATATCCTGCCGTCAATCACTCACCTTCTTGGTGATGATATTGCCTTGATCATCTGTGAACTGCTCCTCAGTCACCTGCTCTCCGGGGAGATGAAGGGCTTCATTCCCCTGCAGGAACAAGAGGGAGATCAGGGCATGCGAGGACGGTGAGGGGAGTTGTTTCGAAGGTAGAACAATACACCTGACATGCACTCCACAGCCTCCGTCTCCCGCCCTGCCCTGACCCTTCGCTGTTTCCTCTGCGCTGCCCCGGGGCTGGTGCCAGCTCCCCGCTCGTTACCTTCAGCAGGACGCGCCGGCGGACGACTCTGGCCGAGAGAGCCTCCTCGTCATCCGCCAGCCCCTGGCTCTCCCCGAGCTCCTTGTCCAGCTCACGGTGGGCGTGTTTGAGCAGGAAGCGGACAGAGCCCCTGACGATGTGCATGACGTTCTGGCAGCTGACCAGGAAGAAGGCCAGGAGAACCAGAGCGATCAACAGCTGGGCCAGGAAAGCCCACATCCTGCCTCGCACGCACGTGTGCGCTGTCAGAGCCCAGCCATGCCGTCCGGCCGGGCCGCGGCTCTGCCCACGCAGGCTCGGCAGCTCGGGGAGCCGCTGTAACCGGAGCCGCCGCAGCTCTGCCCGCTGTGGGCGGCGAGAAGGGAGCGGGCAGCTGCGGCGTCCTTTGCAGTCTCAGCTTCGCTCAAAGTCATGTGGCCGGGACTGCCCTGGCCAGGCAGCAAGCAGGACAGCTCTGTCCCTCTTCTCTGACAGCTTGCCCAGCAGCCTGCCCTCCTGACTGCGGTGGGAGGGCAGCGTGCAGCCCTCCGTCACAGGACAAACGAAGCTCTGGACAAAAACCAGGGCTTTGGGGTGTCATTGGAATCACACGGGACTCAGGTAACGCACACGGCAGACCTGAGCAGCCACCTCCAAGCACGGCCGTGCGGCTGGGATGGCTGTGTGTGCCCTGGGTGGGGAAAGGTTCTTGCCCTCACCTTGTACCTGTTTGGCTCTGTGTGACCGTGGCATCAAGCCCACCACCCAGCCTGGCCCCTAGACCAACTCTATTTCTGGCTCCAGCAGGCTGTTGGGCTGGCAGCCAGGGTAGATAGTCAATAAGGAACAAGTCTGGGAGGGTGACTGGGTTATAAATGGAGAGCAAGAGCTCAGGTATCAAGCACAGCAGGCTATTCTGGGCTGAGAGGCACCCCAAGGGGAAAGAAGTATGCCAGAAGAGTTGAGGAGCTAGCACCTGGTGTGCCTGGCTGGCCTCGCAAGCAGTCTCCAGAAAAGGCTGTCCTTAGAGTCACCACTTCCTGCAGGACTGAGTCCCCTACTCCTACCCTCACCTGCCCAAAGAAGCGGCTGTCGGCTCCCTCCTGCCAGCCGCCTGAGGGGTGCTGAGGCTGCCAGTCGCTGTCCTCTGCAGAGCTGATCCGCATCAGCTCCGTGGCTGGCACCAGGACCTGCTCTTGCTCCTGGCCCTGTGCCCCGGAGGCTGTCGTGTGCGTTGGGAGCAGCCTTCGGGTGACTCCCTCCTGCCAGGAGCCCGCTGTCAGGTCCTGTAGGCAGGAGATAAAGGAGCCTTCTGCATTCCAGTCCCTCAGCCTGGGCACCAGAGAGGGACAGGGATAGGGAGAGAGAGACAGAGAGAGAGAGGCAGTCAGCTTTGCATGGAGGGCTGCACCCTGAGCACCAGCCGAGCTCCGGCAGGCACACCGGCGCAGCCTGCACCCCACAGACGCTGGCTCCACTCCCCAGCTCACGGCACTGCTGGACGCCCAGCAGAAGCAGCACAAAACACAGATGCACAAAAGGCACAGGCCACCTCTTTGCCATGCTCCCTGCCCATCCCACAGCCTCACAGCCTGGCTGCCAGGGTCTGAGGCAAGAGCATGCTGTGCTCTCATGGTCTAGTGTGGTCTAGTTGTAATGTGGTCCGATGCTGTGAAGCATTTTTTGGGTGCTGCCAGGGACCTCATGGTCCAGTGCCACTGAGAATGTGGGAAGAGGCAGCCCAGATTAGGTTAGCTCTCATAAGTACAACCTATATGCAGGGCCTGGCTGACTGGGGTCCCTTCTAGTTTCTCTGCAAGGAGCCCTCCAGGGCATTGCCAGAAAGGTGTGAGGCACTCAGCCCAGCCACTGTTCTATGTACTGCAGATGCCTGGGCTCCAGAGCTGGAGACCATCAGGGAAGCAAGCAAAGCAGGGAGATTGCTGCAGCTGGCCCAGCACAGGGCAGTAGCTGGCAAAGCAGTTGTGCTCCCCTACCACGGTCACCCTGGTGCCCCAGGCTGCAGTACCTGTCTGCACTCTTCTCCACAGCATGGCTAAAGGTAGGTGATGTCATGATCCTGGCTTGCACCTTCTGCTGAACTGAAACAAAAGAGACTTCACTCTCCGGGTCCTGCTCCCCAGTCCCTGGTTGATGATCACCAGATGGCATCTTCCCCTCTGGCCTCTGCCCCTCCTCCTGCTCTAGAAGGTCAATCAGGCCATTCATGGCATCTGAGTCCACTGTGTCATCCTCAACCAGGTCCATAGAGCCCATATGGTCTGGGCCATGAGCATCTGCTAGAAGTTGCCCTGGGAACCGGCCTTCGCTTGTGGCATCCGAGTCCTCAGCCTTGCTGCACTCCAGAGAGGAGTCCTCAGCAGTCACCAGCGAGGGGGTGAGCCCCGAGGACCACACCTGCATGTCGGACATCTCCATCAGGGCATCCTGCTCAGTGGCAGCCATGGGGATAGCATCCATGATGGCCACCTCATTCCAGTACTGGTCGGCACGCAGCGGGGATGGCAGTGTGTAATGCAGGGAGGCGGGGGACAGCAGCTCGTCCTGCAGTGAAGCGTAACCTATATGGGCAGACAGAGGCATCATGTCCAGCAGCCATCTCACGCACACGCAAGCACAGTAGAGCAAAAGGGAAACAGCTTCTGGGAGGATGACTGCCCCAAGGACAGCAGTGGTCATGCCACAGCCCCCTGTGGCCAGGCTGAGCAGGGCTGTGCTCACAGCAGCGGCTGCTTTCACATGGTCCCTGCAAATGCTGCCATGCCTCCCTTCAAGTCCTGGGGCTGGTTTGGGCAGGTCCTGGGGCTGCCTCCTCCCTGTGAGGAGGACTGGCCTGGTGTTCACACGATTCTCCATCCACTGCAGGACACAGTGCCCTCTTTGCTACCCTGCTCCGTCAGACCCCTGGTCCCTGCCCACAGCCCCCATCCAGCATCAGCTGGCTGGCAGTTAGCCTGGAGTTCAAGTAGCCAAGTCTGGCAGGCACCAACTCTCAAGGCCAAACACTCTTCACAGCACAGGGGAGCAGGTTGGAAGTACCACGAGCAGAGAAGGATGGCCCCGGAACATGCCATGCAACCCCAAGGCCTTGCAGAAGGTAGCCAGGGCCTTACAACCCTGTTGGTGTGTCCAGGGCTACAAGGCGTTGTCAGGTCTCGTTGCCCAGGGCACAGCTCAGGCACATCCATGTGAGCTAAAACCAAGCCAGGCACTCTCACCCATGCAGGTGGCTTCGCTCAGCCTTTTTCAGCTTTGACCCATTTTTTCACCCCTGAAGATCAGCAGTGAGCCTGTTCTGCTCCCCTGGCAGCCAGGGAATGCCAGACACAGCCAAGGCACAGCACAGGGTACAGCTTGGACCCTTGGCAGAGAAAGGGCACCTCACCCATGGGCACCCAAGTGCCTTGCCAGGGGCATGCAGTGCAGTGCCAGCAAGGGAAGGAGCGTGGGACTGTGCAGGAGGAGAAGGCCTGGGATGGCTGCCTGCAAGCATGACAGCTGTAAGAGGGGTAGTCCCTGATGACATGCAGTCACTGGAGCAGGATGCGGCTCCCAGAGGGCTTAGCTGAGGTGGAGACAGTGGAGACAGGCAGTGGAAGATGAGAGGAGAGGCCAGGATGAGCTCAGAGGAGAAAGGTGAAAAGAAGTGACCCACAGGAGTGCCCGCACCTGGCAGCACTAGGTGGCATGTTTGAGAAAACAGAACAAGGGGAGAGACAGAGAGGGAAAGAGCGATGAGCCAGCGCTGCAGGGGCAGAGCCACAGTGCAGGGCTGCAGCAGCACAAAACCCTGCCCCTGTCTGGTGTGCTGGCTCCCCAGCAGCATATGCCACAACTGATTCCGGCTGTGTCCCCACATCCAGGCACACTGCCTGGGACCCAGCCCAGGCACACCGCCACAGCTGTACGGCCAGCACTCAGGGTGCTCCCTGGCTGCTGACCAGCCTCTCACTGGTACACTGGGATAAAGAACATATGTCAATCCCACCTGGAGAGTTTCTGAGAAAGCAGTATGGCAGAGCCAAGCTTTCTGCAGCCATAAGCCCCAGTGAAGAGGCCACATCTGTCAGCAATGCCTTGTGCCCACTCAGTTCTCAGTGGGTGCAACCTGGTCAGGCAAGACACCAGCCTCAATCTCTGTGCCCCCGTGGCCCTCCTGCATTCCCTGCCAGAAGCTGGGGCTTACCATTCATCTGGGATGGTGAGAGGGAGTAGTCTCTGTCCGTGAAGCGCCAGCTTCCCTTCAGGCTGCGGCTCTGCCGGCCAGAGCCCTCCAGCATGTTGACAATCTCGCTGCGGTCGATGTTCTTCAGTGCTGTGTACAGGTTCTCAACTGTAGGGGGAAGATGGTGTCAGCAAACTTGAGGAGACACAGCCATGCCCCAGACACCCTCTAGGTGGGCAGGAAATGCAGATATGCATGAATCACCACTGTAGAGCCAGCCAGTGATCCTTGAAGATGCACACACTGCTCTGTGTAGAGCCACCTCTGTGCCTGTAAAAGGGCACCACAACTACTCACTCTTGACATTCTTGCCCTCGCGGCTGGCCCAGAGGTTGAGTAATGCTATGCTCTGCTCCAGAAGGGAGTTGGGGTTCTCCACACGTATTCTGTTGATATCATCCACCCCAAACTGCAGCTCACGTGCCAGCTCTGGGGAAAACACCACGTCAGTATCACACCCTCTGGTGCCCACCACAAGGGTGTGAAGGGCTCAGCCAAGACCAGTGCAGAGACCCTCTGTTACATATAACTGAACACAGCAGAACATGCAGGAGCAGGAGCTGGGATAAGGCAGGAGTTGAAGCCCCCCTGCTCAGGCTGGCTGTGACTAGCACAGGAGGGTCTCATGTTAACAAGTGTGGGGTCTTCCATTGGATGTATGGCTGCCACAAACAGCAGCAATATGTTCAACTCATAACAAAGCCTGGTATCCATGCGTGTGAATATGTACACAGCCACGGGAAGGTTCACTTCAGTTCCCTGGAATGGTCACAGCGGGAGTGCAGTACAAAGCAGTCACTACACCTGGCAGCACACTTCCAGCCTCCCTAAGTGTCAACTTTCTGAGGAGGGTTGTCCATCCTCAGAGCTATCAGGTGTGGACTCACCAGCCCAGCTGAGGCCCAGCTGTTCTGCTATGTCAACCATCTTCTGGTCTGCCTTGTCTGTGCTGCTCAGAGAGCCTGGAGGAGAAGAGTGAGTCACAGCTCAGCTGTGCAGGGCCCTGCACCAGAGTGGTGAGGGGAATGGGGTGCTGGCCATGGGGGTCACACAGACCCATAGGCACGGCAGCACTGCCCTGCAGGCAGGACCAAGGAAACCTTCAGGGAAAGGGAAGTTGCTGTGAGTGCAACTATGACAGGATCATGCCAGCCTTTCCACTGGCTTGGGCACCCCAAGTGCAGGTAGTGAGTGGGATGGAATGGTCCCAGCAGGCTACATACCAAAACTGGTCTCACTCAGAATGCTGTATCGCTCCCGCAGAGACAACGGTGTCAGTGTCCTCCTTCGCTCATCACTGCCACTTCCCTGTGAAAGTGGTGACAAACTGAGGGGTCAGCGGCTTGAAAAGAGGACAGCAGCTCTGTCCTGACACAATTGCTTCTCCTTCAGCTCCAGAGTGGCATGACATGGCCACAAGGAGCAGGAGCAGGTGAAGAGGAAAGTTGATAGCAAGGGCTGTCCCCTGCACTTCGGGAAGGGATGGGCCCTCACTGCCCCCAACCAGAGAGCCAAAGACCCTACACTGACCTTGGTGCAGGGTGGTATGCTGATGTTCAGGTGGCAGAGCACATGCTGGAGGTCCTCATATTTCATGGCCTTGCGCAAGAAAGACAGGGAGCCACTGGCTTCCCGGCTGCTGTCCCGGACCTGAGTGCAAGAGCCCAGTAAGGTGGCTTGGCATAAGCCAAGGGCCCTCCTCACTGCTTGCTCAGTTCTGTACCGTGACATTACCTTGATGGGGATGACAAGACGATTCTCCCGGAAGGATTGGAAGAGAAAGGTGCGGGGCTGAGCGGCCTTCTTGACAGGCACCAGGTTCCCTGAGAGTTCAACGTGCAAAGGCATTCCCTCTACCACCTGACCAGGAGCAGAAAATGTGCTTAGACCCTGTGCAGAGCTGCTTCTCCTGCTCCTGGACAGGCCAGGTAACCCTGACTCTCCTAGCCAGGCTAGGGCCAGGCCCTTCACCGGCATCAGTCTCCCCTCACTTTGTTATCCCTCTCCCTGCTGCCTTCCACACATGCTGCTGGGGACAAACCTCAATGTCCCTGCTGCGGGCCACCTCAGTGAAGTTCTCATGCTGCTCTAAAGTCTTGTCAACCTTGTCATCAGTCATGCAGTAGCAGCGTAGCCGGCCTTCCCGTGCATCATTCATCTTGGCAAACACCACAAATTTGGCCATGTAGGGCACGGCTGTCAGCTCCTTGTACAGCATGGTGGCAAAGTGCACAGCCTCAGCTGTGCGTGGGCAGTCAGCCAGCCAGAACCTGCAGGAGATCTGGGTCAGGGTGCTGGGGGTGGCACAGGGGGGCTGCCCCCAGCCCCCTTAACAGCCAACTGGACTGCAGAGGAAGCCCCAGGAGTTCTGGACACAGGTGTAGCCCCATCTGTGATGGGGACCCACCCAAGTACAAATAATGGCCACCTTCCTTCTGCACACCCATCTGTCATGAGTGTTTTCTGGAGTGTGCTCAGGCATCATGGGGGTCTCAAGGCTAGAGGAAATCACCCTGCATGTAGGAATAGGGCAGCACAGCACCAGGGGTAAGGGGCTTCTCCTGGCAAAGGCTGTATCAAGGCCCAAGGAGCACCAGATATCCTCAGGTGGGCACATCTTTGCCCAGGACTCACCTGGCAGACACATTGGTGGTAAAGTTAGCACACTCATTTTCATAGACCAGCTTTGTGGTGCCTGTTATGTCTTCCCACTGGGCTTGGGCTGTTCCTCCTGCAGCAGAAAGCAAGGGTGAGCATACTGTCTTTCCATAAGCCCGGGGTCTGCATCCCCTAGGCATTTGACTTCTCCACAGCTGTGCCCTTTACTGAGCTCCCTGGAGCTGCCTCCCCCTGAAGCAGCCCAGCCCATCCACAGAGAGCCTCACCGATCACGCTGCAGAGCAGACGTAGGCTGGTGGTGTCACCCTCCCCACTGTCTCGGGGATTGTCCTTCCAGGAGGGTGGCAGTGGGATACGGAGGCCAATGGGGCGGTGGAACTTCCTCCGTCGTGGCTCCACGGTGACAATGGGGCTGAAGGTCGCTTGGTTCCCCAGCAGCTTAGTCACCAACTCATCAGGCACAGGCTGTGCCTGTGGGTAGCAAAAGGATGGGCATCAGGGATTGTTTTTCCCCAGGCTGGGGCACAGCCTGGGCTTGCTGCCCACCCCTGATTGCAGAAGCGTGTCTGGGCCCCAGGCCAGGCTCTCTGAGGCTCACCTGCAGGGCCAGCCTCACTCTTTTGGTGACAGCAGTGTCTGGGAAGGTGGCCTGTACCATGGGCACCAGTGTGCTTTTCAAACACCCTCCCTCGGGGCCAATCATATCGCAGTCCTGGCAAATCCGGGACATGACCACAAAGTAGAGAGGGAAGTCAGTCGTGATGATGCGGCAGACCCTCTTCTTATCGAGCTCCTCCTGGCTCTCCAGCTCTGCAAGGGCAGCACAGCCTTCAGTGCCCATATGCCAAGCCTGTGGCCATCACAAAACACCCCTCCATGCTGCACTGACCATTCCACTCAGCTCTGTTCAACCCCCCAGGCCCTCCTGCAGGGAGCTGTGAGGTGTGCAGCCCCTGCCTTCCTGCTCACCCTCGTCCATGCCATTGAGCAGCTGGTCCATGTAGCTCTCCTCGTAGCGGTTGCGGTGCTCCTTCCAGACAGAGCCATTCTCGCTGCGCAGCACGACCAGCTCACGATCTCCACGGCCATACGAGGCAAAGTGTGGAATCTCCACAATGACAGGGCTGCAGATAGCAGAGGAAGGCCACTGGCACCCACAAGCTGCCACAAGGACACGCAGGCAGCAAGATGGCCCTGGGCAGAGTGCCTGCCTGTGCTGTGCAGCTGCTGGTGGAAGAAGGACTGCTGACCTCCCTCTCTCTGGGAAAGAGGGCTCTGCACCTGGTGGGACAGGGCCACTCAGGGCTTTTCTGTCACTCTTCTCTTACTCTTGAATGACCCATGCCAGAAACGTGCAGCACCCACCAAGAGGTGTCGCCAACCTCAAGAAGCAGATATAGGAGGTCTTGCCCTGGATGGTAAAGCCCTCAAGCTGAGCCCAGATCTGTTCCCAGTCCTGAGGGGTGACCCTGGTGTGGGCAGCCCAATCTGCTCTTTTCCCAGCTGTGCTCACCTGAGGAACTGGGCGCCGGCAGGCCCCAGAGCAATGATCCGACTGCCCAGACCCTCCTCCTCAGCCAGTGGTGGGGGTGCAGGTAGCTTCTGGGGCTTCACCAGGCGGCAGGTGATGCGGGTCGGTGCAGCACAGGCACGGGGCGGGATGACCACGCGCAGACCGTGGTGCCGGCTGCCCCGCATGGAGCCACCCCGAGCATCCACCATGAAGCTCACCAGGAACCTGGAGTGGACAAAGGCGTAGGGCTGTGGGCATCTTGCAGCCAGCTTGTGAACAGAGCATGCATGTACTGCGCGGGCTGGGCACTCACCCTGTGTGCACGGGGCTGGCCACTGGGCTGATGTTATCTGAGGTCTCAGTGGCAGGGCTGCTGGGGATCAGGGAGTCCTCATCGAACTCTTTGGAGGGCTGTGTAAAGCAGGGAAGAGACGCTGTGGGCAAAGGGTCCTATCTGGGGGTGTTGAGCCCACCCACCTTTACACAATTCTCGCTTGACAGTCCTGTACCACTGGGTCAATGCCCATTACCCATCACACACTTGAGCTCTGTGGTGATGGGAGAACTGCCCCAGCAGGGAATGCCTGGGGGAGGCCAAGGCAGGCTGTATCTCATGCTCACCTCCTGTGGGGACACCGAGGGTGCATGCAGCAGGCTGACTTGCTCAGCTTCTGTCTCCATGGGTCCTACCTGCTCAGTCTCCTCAGCTCTGGTCACCACAGTTTCAGGTGGGATGCAGGGGACCTGCAGGACAGCTGGAGACTCCACCCTGGCAGGAGAGAGTAGTGACAGCCATAAAAGTGGTAGGGTCCCTCAGCCCCTGCCCATCCCCGCAGAGTTCTGGGGCTGCTGGACAATGGCAAACTAGCAGCAGTCCCATGTCCTGGTGCAGGAACAGCCCTGAGCAGCTTTGCCTGCCATGCCAGCCAGTGAGGGCTCAATGATCTGTTCCTTTCCCGGAGCCTTATGTGCCCTGCAGGAAGCCCAGGCTAGCACAAGGCTGGTCAGGTGCAGTGCCCTGTACCTGCTCCCTCCCCACCATACAGCGTCTCTTACGTTTGCTCCAGTGCCGTGGTCATGAACTCCAGTATCTCCCTTTTGCCATCCTGGTCTCTGAGATCAGGTGTCTTGGGCTTTGTTGCAATCAGCTCTTCCTCTGAAACCAAGAGCTGGCTCAGCAAGCAGAGGCAGATGGACAAGGGAACACAGATAGATATCCAGCCCTTGCCCCCATCCCTCCTCAGGGCTGAAGGCAGGGCCCATCCCTGCTCCCACTGCTTGACACACACACACTTGCCCCCTGGGTCTCAGCCCTGGGGGGCTTTGCTGTCTGCCAGAATGGGTTTGCTGGCAGGGCAAGGCCCATGCGGCAGGCCAGTGGGACAGGAGCTGTGGGAGCCATTGGGAAATTTGGCTGCTCACTAATCTCTTTTTCCCAGCACCAACCACAGTGCAGAGACTGCAAGGGATACCTTACACTTTGTGTAAGGTATCTGTCTGGGACAGGCATAGAGGCACGGCTGGGGGTGCAGGAGGCTGCCCTAACACTACACCCCACTGGAGACACAGTGCTCTGCTAATGCTGACCACTGATCCTATAATACCTGCTAACTAGCTCATCTGAGTTTGGCTCTAGCCAGTGCCATATGGGAGGGTGTCCAGCACCTTTCAAAGCAGACAGAGTGCCCCAGAGATGGGGAGGGGACCACAGCAGCACAGAGACCCTTGAGCTCTCAGGTTAATCTGTGCTCTGGCCAGAGTGGCATGGGGCATTTTGCAGAGGGACACCAGTGTTTGTCACAATATCAGGTTCCTCCACCTGCCATGGCCTGGGTCTGACAAGGGAGTCAGGGTCCTCCTGAGTGGGAGGATGCCCATTCATGCAGTCACACCACAGCAAGCAGCATGGACATGGATTGGCAGGATGGGATGGCAGGGCTGGTATCTCCTGTTGGAGAGCACCAGACCAGCAACAAGGCTCAGCAGATGGATTTGGCGTGCGGATGGTGAGTGGCCGTGGGGTGAAATGGGCCATTGAGCTGGGGCAGGGGGACACATTTCATACCCATTACTGTGACATGAGCAGTGCCTGCAAAGTAAGAAGAGGCAAAAGTGAGGTATTGGTGGGAGGGTGCAGGAGCAAACCAGCTGCAGCTGGGCTGGGGACTGGCACCCTCCAACAGAACAAAGCACAGTGGGGGCTCTGCATGCCCAAGGGCTCTCTGCAGTCCCTGAGGCATGGGATCACGGAGATGTCCAGACCTTTCCCTCCTGCATAGTGCAGGGAAGCACCTAAGCCAGGAGGTACCACCTCAGGAGTCTGGTGGGCTTCCCTCATCCTCTCTCCAAGACCACAGCAGGGCCCACACAGCTTCCCCACCCGTGGGGGAGTGTCCCTGTTCCAGCAGGAACACCAGTGCCAGCCCTGTGACTGCTGCCTGCCACACGGACCCAGCTGACAGACCTGTGGGATGGTGTGACCCAACTCCTCACCTTCATCCTCTGATACATCCAGAATCTCATCTACAGTCTCTGGGAAGCTCATGCGGTGCTTGTCGCCAACTGGCTGTGGGAGCAGAGCAGAGTCAGAGGAAGCCAGCATTTTGCTGCACAGCTATCTGCAGCTCCCTCCTTAGCTAGGCAGCCAGCTGCAGACCTTTCCCAGGCTGCTCCCAGTGTCCCAGCCCTCCTCCACAGCATCCTTGTCCTAGCACCCAGGAGCTCACCGGGATGTCGGTTTCCTCTGTGACAATCTTGAGCACATCTGTGACAGAAATGTAGCCAAGCCGCTTTGCAATGGCCAGGGGAGTGGTGCCATTCTATGCATGGAGGAGAGACTGGGTCAGCAGCAGCCACAGGGCAGCTCAGGCAGCTGCCTGAGCTTGCCACAGGGTGGGGAGGTGCAGGCAAGCATTGCACTCACTGTGCTGATCTCGTTGGGAGACGCGCCATGCTTCAGCAGCAACGTCACCACGTCCGTGTGGCCCTGCTGTGCCGCTTGGTGCAGGGGAGTGTAGCCCAGCTGCAGGGGAGGACAGGATGCTGCAATCAGTTCTGGAAGTCTGCTGCTCCAGCAATGCCCCCAGGCCTCACACACTGTGCTTCATGCCTGGAAGCTCCACTTGCCCATCAACCTGCATGCTGTTGTCCATGGCAGAAGGGTCTTTGGAGCACAGGACTCCTCTGTACCTTAGTCTTGGCATTGATGTCTGCTTGGTGCTGCAGCAAAAACTTCACCAGCTTGATATTCCCATAATGGCTGGCCACATGTAGCGGGGTATAGCCCATCTGAAAGACAAGATCAGGTCTCAGTTTGCCCTTACCTCTGCTTGCTGCCCTTCTGGCTTGGATGTGCTCATCCCACAGGCAAGCCTCCATGCATGAAGGATGAAGCACACATATGGGGATTCCCCCAAATGGGGGGCAAAGCCCAAGACCATGGCAGAGGGCTTCAAACTATGCTGTACCTCCATGTGGGTACAGAGGTGAGCTATAGGAGCAGGCAAGAATCACCCCTTCAGAAGGGTGGGGGAAAAGGAGGAAGAGTCCCCAGGACACTGGCAAAATGGTAAGGATGCCTGCTAGAAAGGAGTCTCTTGCCCAGAGAAAAATAAAATAAAACAAATGCTCTTCCCCGAGCAGGCCTAGAGGTAGTTCCCCCATCTGTTTCACTAAAGCCACAGTCAGTGCAGTACTTTACCCTGGTTATTGCATCCACTGTGACTCCATGTTTCACTAGAACATCAGCAACCAGCACATGCCCCTCTTGAGCCACAAGATGGAGAGGAGTCAGGCCACTCTGCAAAGAGAGGAGGTCTCAGCACAGTGGCACTGCCATCACTGCAGGTCCAGCAGCAGAGACTGTCAGGCCTCCAGCCTGGTAGACTGACTGACACAGTACACTGCTGCCCAAACACAAGCAGGCACAGGGGCATGGACCACTGCCTACACTGCTGTTCCCTCTGTGGTTTGTTTGCCTCCAGCCTGGCAGGATGGGCAGGGACAACTTACCTTGTTGCCTAGGTTGCCATTGGCTTGTTTGGAGAAAAGCAGTGCCACCATGTCTGCATGCCCCTCCTGGGAAGCCAGGTGCAGGGGAGTGACTCCCTGCATAGACTCAGCATTTGCAGAAGCCCCATACTGCAGCAGGCTGCTGGCCACTTCCATCTGGTTCTGCTTGGCAGCAATGTGCAGGGGGGTGTACCCATTCTGCAGGGAGAGAGGCTCATTGCAGTACTCAGCCCTGCCAAGCAGACCAGAAGGGACAGGAGGTGCCACCCTGTCTCTGCAGGCCAGGTCTGCCCTTCTAGTTGCCTCCAGAGCTCAGGGATGCCCCCCATACCATCTCTCTGACAGCAACCAGCCCTGACATTGACGCCAAATCCCACTCTTCCAGCCAAGTCAGCATGGGGGTTTCAAAGACCACCTGCTTCAGGTTCTTACTGGTATCGGCTGCCCTGGAGTTTCCTGTGCATGGATTTATGCAACATTATGCAGCCTCTGGGAGCTGCAAAAAGCTGGGGCAGACACACCTCCTGGAATGTGCCTGCCTGAGGTGTGGAGCTAAACTGCCAATACACAGCATTAGTATTCAGGCAGAGATTGCAGGGCCTTGAGCCCTGCCTCTGCTGCCATGCTGCAGGAGCGGAGCAGCTGGCAGGCACCCGCTGCCCAGGCTGACGCGCAGGCTGTCAGTGACGCAGACCAACGGGGGGGCTGGCGCTGGGACCGGCTGCTCCCGGTGCCTGCCCAGCATGTCTGCCGGCAGCCTGCACAGTGGAGAGGAAAGTGCCAGATGGGGAGGGCTGGCACCGCCAGCCACTTGGCTGTTTTGAGGATGCAGCTCCTGCAAACAACATGGGAAGCAAGGCACCTGCTGGTGTGCTCTGTGGGGAGATGCTCCCCATGCTCAGGCAGAGCCGAGTGACTCTCACAAGCTTGTGGGTTTTCTGACTCACTGCTTCATAGCTGCATGAAAACATTTGCCTGTGGTTTCCCAAGCTGCCAGACCGCAGCGCTGCTCTGCAGGACTTGCCATGGAAACACGTTCCCCACGCAGCAACCATCATGCTGCCAGCAGGGACCATCCCTGACACAGCCTATCTGCTGGAACAGGACCACTGCCTGGCACCTTGCCTGCTCCATGTGGTGTGAGCACAGGCAGGCATGAGCAGCAGACGTGGAGAGAGGCTAGTGATGATCAGGCCCTTACACATTCCCTGAGTGCCAGGGTTGAGGGACAGTGCTGGCCCCAGGCTGGTGGGCACTGGACACACACTACATCCTCACATCCCCAGGGAAGCCCAGCCCAGACTTACCCAGGCCGAGTTGTGTGGGGAGCTCCCCTTGGGAAGAAGCAGCTTGACAATCTCCAGGTTGTTGTGGTGCACAGCTACATGCAGTGGAGTCAAGCCATTCTGCAGTGGGGGAGAGAGTGCCGAGAGGTGAGACAGCCTCTCCCCACACTGGACCACTCTTCCCACAGAAGCAACGCTCACCTTCCCTGCTGCATTGGGCTGAGCATCATGTGCCAACAACAACTCTGCCACATCCACCTTTCCATACTTGGCAGCAACGTGGAGAGGGGTAAATCCTTTCTGAGGAGAAAGGCAGCCCATCACAGGATGGCAGAGATGAAGAGAGTGCTGGCACCTGCTGCAACACAGGGGGAGGGTGCCCCTCTGCGACAGGGACCCAGCCTGCCCAGCCTTGCCCCAGCTGGGTGATGCCTTCTGCAGCAGTGGACTCAGCAGCCTACCTTGGTCATGCAGGTCTGTGAGGCTCCCTTCTCCAGCAGGGCCAGGGCTGTGTCCATGTGTCCCTCTCTGGCAGTGATGTGCAGGGGAGTGTGCCCTGCTGTGGTGGCCAGGTTGGGGTTGGCATTGTTCTCCAAAAGGAGTTTGACCATGCCAGCGTGGCCGATGCGTGCAGCACAGTGCAGAGGAGTCTGGTCGTCCTGTGAGGGTGGCAAAGAAGCTGTTTGGGCAGACCTGGACCAGTCCCTTCTTGCCAAAGCGGTCCCAGCCCTGTGCCCACTGGGTTACACAGGCCTTGGTAGGCTGTGCTCTGGGCACATGACAGAAAAGAAACCAGCACTAGCTGTTCCCAGAGTTGATTAATCACATAGGTCCTCTGTACCTACCTTGGCCTTGGCATTTGCTTTAGCTTTGTTCTGCAGCAGGTACTTTGCCACATCTGTATGCCCAGCTCTGGCTGCCATGTGTAAGGGAGTCTCTACTTTCTGCATCAAAGACAGGATAAAGTGGTAAGGCCAAAGGAGGGAAAATGCTTTCCTGCAGTCATTCCTCCGCTCTGAACAGAGGAGAGCAGTGTCTACAACCCCTACTGGTTCCTCGTGCCACCACAAAGCAGAGGGCACCAGGGACTCCTCAGGTGAACGGAAAGGTGCAGGACCTGGATATCCTGCTGAACTCCAATAAGCTGAGCTCCCAAAGCCCCAGCCAGGGTGCAACTCACCACGTTGGACACATTAGGAGAGGCTCCACGCTGCAGCAGAGTCTTTACAATGGGCAGGTGTCCCATGAAGGCAGCCACATGCAGGGGGGTCAGGCCAGACTGTGAAGAGAAAAGGGCCAGAACCCAAGACAGGACTTATGGCCTTGGCAATATCTCTTATTTTCCCCTGCTCCTTCTCCCCAGGGCAGGTTTCAGCACAGGCAAAATCTGAGTCCCCAGTCTGCTCCAGGAGCCTGGCAGGTGAGTGTGGAGGAAACACAGGGAGCTGCTGTCTCCCCTGCATCTCCCTGCCCTTTGGGAAGACGCTGCCAGGCTAAATAGATTCTGATCTGCAAAGAGCAAAAGGTCCCTGGGGTATGGCAGAAGCAAGAGGGAGGTCACATCCTGCCATGTTGCCCACACTGTACATGCAGAAGCAAGAGACCTGAGGATGGGCTGAGCCCACCTACCTCTGTGACAGCATCAATGGAGGCACCCGTCTTCAGCAGCAGCTCCATCACGCGGATGTGGTTTTTCTTGCAGGCAATATGGAGGGGCGTGAAGCCATTCTGCAGACAGACAGACGGACAGTCATTTGCAGGAACACCCCCTCTCCCCTGGTCCAGCCCACCCGCCCTTCCTCACCAGGGCTCGGGAGTTGGGCTTGGCCCCCTTCTCCACCAGCAGCTTGGCCACCCGGTGGTGTCCACAGTGTGCAGCTACGTGCAGCGGCGTGAGGTGGTCCAGGGTGATGTCGTCGATGTCTGCGCTGTACTGCAGGAGCAGGCGGACACAGTCCAGGTGGTCGCCCTGTGCTGCCATGTGGATCGGCGACAAGCCATTCTGCAACCGTGGAGCAGGGCCTCAGGGCTGGGCCAGGAGGGGTCCAGGCATCCCACCGAGCCCTGCCTTGCACCCCCAGACACTACTCTAGGGCAGAAGAGACAGCTTGCTCCCCAGGATGCTACCAGAGAGGAGCCCCAGAATCCCTCACTGAGACTTACAGGGGAGCAATGTTGAGTGGAGGGAAGGGCCTGAAGAGCTGCTGCCATGGGGCAGACTGTGCCCAGGCTATCCCATGCTCAGGACTGGTCTCTTTGAGGGATGAAGCCCTCAGGCAAAGGACTCCAGCTACGGCCAAGTAGGGCAGGATGCTTTTTATCCCTTGTCAGGCTAAAAAAAGCCCCAAGCCATGGGTGCCATCCAGCAACTGTGCACAGCTTGTCTCCCCACTGTGCTGCCCTGCCCTGGCACCAATCACAGCCCCACCAAGTCACCTGGGTACCTTGGTTTTGGCTTGAATGGGAGCCCCATGGTCCAGAAGGATCTCTGCAATTCTCACATGTCCATTACGTGCTGCACAGTGAAGAGGGGTCAGCTCATCCTGGAGAGACAGAAGGGTTCAGGGGCTCAGTATGGCATGGAAGGGCAGGGTTCCTTCAGGTAGAGGACTAACAGGGACATTGGACTTGTCTGCAAAGTAAGGCAAACCTGGTCTGGCCTCAGCTCCCAGAGCACACCTTTGTAGCCATGCAGCCTCCTCTCACCTCTACATTCGCCAGCAAAAAACCTGGTCCATACCCTTAGTGCACCAGAGGCCTTCCCTCACATGCCCAGCAAGATGTTTGCAGGGTAAGCACTGGGCATAAGGGGCTCAGGGAGGGAGATGGCCCGTGTAAAGATGGGCTGTGTTCAGAAGTGCTCTCACCTTGGTCCTTGTCTCTATCTGGGCCCCACGGTCCAGCAGCAGCCGTACCATGATGATGTTGCCCCGGCGGGAAGCTATGTGCAGGGGAGTGATCCCATTCTGTCAGGAGGAAAGGCAGTCTGTCAGAAGGAGCAGCCCCTTCTCTTACAAGAAGGCAAGGGACAAACAAAGGACAGAGGGCAGGAAGAGCTACATCTCTGCCCAGGGACAATGCTGAGGAGCAGCTTGTTTCACAGGCCTGTGAGAGAGGGCTATGCAGCTGACAAAGGCTGCAGACAGAAGCTGCACAGAGCTTGCAGGAAAGCACCAGCTCATGGATTGGGCTTCATCCATGGGTCTGGAAAAGGCATCCTAATTGCAGGTTCTATGAGCTCTGCCCTGCAGCAACAGCACCAACTGTCCTTCAGCTGGACACAAGGTCCCCAAGAGCTTTCAGGGATGCATGGCAACATAGGGCAACATAGGAAGGGCAACATAGCAGAAAATGCCCATGCTGGTTATTAATTGTAAGTCCCCATGCATCTGTGCTACTTTCTGCATAGTCCAATCTCACCAGCACGCCCTGGCAGCTGCTGCTGCACCCTACATGAATCGGAGGCACAGAATTGTCCTCTGCTGCTGGAGCAGCACAGGCCCCAGTTCTTTCCCACTCTGCACTCACCTGGGGTGTGAAGTTGACACTGGCTCCACGGTTCAGCAGTAATTGGGCCACACTGAGATTTTCATAGTGGGCTGCAATGTGCAAAGGGGTGAATCCAGTCTAGGGAAAGAAGGAGGGATCAACCAGCCAGACACATGCTCCCTGATGAAACTACGGATAAATACAGCATACCAAGCTGCTGTTTTCCCTGGGAATGTGGGGAAGTTCCCAGAGACAGCATAGGAAAACCACACACCTTGGAGAGGACATCAGCATTGGGGTCATTCTGCAGCAGCACAGCAGCTGTGCGAGTGTCATCATTACGGGCTGCAATGTGCAGGGCAGGCAGACGGACCTTACCCTTTGTCCCATAATTGATAAGGTGAGCAACCACATTCTCATGTCCTTGCTGGAGAGCCACAGCTAGTGGAGTGAAGCCATCCTGCCAAGGAGAGGGAGAGAATCAAGGAGCCATGGCAGGACCCAGCACATCCCTCAGTAGCCCCCACAAGCAGGGCCACAGGCTCCTCCCCAGGGATCTCACCTCTGTGGCTACATTCTGGTTGGCCCCATTTTCCAGCAAGAACTTCACAACTTCCAGGTGGTTCTCCTGCGCTGCCATGTAGAGAGGTGTGAAGCCTTTCTGCAAACACAGGGCCATACACATCAACACAATTAACTCTTCCTTGTGTTTCTTGAGTTCTTTGAAGACCTATAGCCCCATCAACACCCACACTCCCAGGTCAATGAAGAGGGGCAGAAACATCCATTGTGGGTGTGAAAAAGGAAAAAAAAACCCAAACCTGGCAACTGTGGAACAATCACAGAGAGATGGACCCCAAGGCTTCACATATCCAGAAAAAAACAGGTAATGCTTCATAAGAATCATTATGGAGACACTGCTTTCTGGTCATTGCCAGTATTGTCCCTAGCTTCAGGAACAATTCTCCCATCAGGCAAAATCTGAAGATCTTTCAGCCCTACCAGGCCCAAGGAAGAGAGAGCGAAGGAAACACAGTGTATTTAACTGCAGGGATTGCTGGAGATCTCAAAGCTTTACCAGGGAGGCATCAGCCATGAGTCCTCCCAGGATAAATTTAGCATGCTTGTATGTTTTGACAGGGACTTCCTCAACAGACCACGCTGGTCTCCCCATGTGCCTCAAGACTCCCTCCATACCATTTGCACACTTGTCTCTTTTTGGGAGTCTGGCAGAGCAGTCTTTGCTCCTGAACAAGACTAGAGGGAAACTGCAAAGGGCTGCTGAAATACCCATGCTGGGCACAGTTCCCACCACAAGGACACCACCATCACACATGATGGGTACCTTCCTGTTTCACACCAGGAAGCCCTACCTGGGACTGTGCATTGACGTTGGCCCCATAGTTCACCAGCTCCCGGACCACGTCCTGCTGTCCAGCCAAGGCAGCAATATGCAGGGCTGTGTTTCCCTTCTGAAAGACACCACACAGCACAGTGCTCAGGGGCTGAAGCAACCCAGGATGCCAGGGAAAGATGGGCCTGATGTGCTAACAGGCGTGCAAGCAGAGCAGCTGGCTGGGAAGACCTTTAGAAGGCCATGCAGCTCTCACTCCATGCTCCATCCTTCCTGTAGACCAACCAGCCACCCTTCCCATTTGCTGGCCAGAGAAAAGAGTGATTTAATCTCTCCCATGAAGTCACTGGCAGCAAAAGCTGTATGCACTGTCAGGTGCTGTGCATCTTCAGCACTGAGAGATGACGAGGGGGGAGGATGGGGGAGCTGAGCTGGCAGTCTTCAGGCAAAACTGCAGTGTGCACCCTGGTAGCCAAGGCATCCCAGCAGATATAAGGGATGATGAGCAGGTTTGAAAATGCACACAGAGGCTCTTCTGACTTGTGCCTTTGGGTGGTGTGGCAGAATGCCAGATTCTGCTCTGTCTCCAGAACCCTGAGAGAGCACCAGGGAGGTGGCATCTGAGGCCTCTTCTTGCTCCTGGCCCTTCAGCCAGTGCTGGAGGCTGCTCATTTGTCAGCCCTCCTTGCTTGTGCCGTTGTCTTGCATGTCATCAAGTGAAAACCACACCTGCTGTGGTGATGCATGAGAAAGCAAGATGTTATTTTTGGAGCACCAGAGCTCTCTAGGCTTGTGACAATGGTATTGATGCCATCTCAGTGCTGGAACATGCAGGGGCTGCCCTGGGGCAGCAGCCTGTGCTGGGAGGAGATGCTGGTAAGGCACGGCTGGCACACGTTGTGGTTTATGTTACTCCCCTCTGAAGTCCACAATGGCCTCCACAGGGGAGACGCACCTTCCACCCACCTAGAGATGCCAAGCCTGCTAAAACCAGAGCCCGGTCCTTGGGCCCAGCCCAGAAGCACTGCCACTGGCACAGTCTCTCTGGGGGCTGACAGCAAACAGCACGATCATCGCTCAGCTAGTGCTGGTGAGTCTGGCAGCAATGGCAGGGTGCAGAGCTGTGACCAGTGTGGCCAGACTTCCTTGTCCTTACCTTGGTCGTTGTCTCCAAAACAATCTCCTTATGCAGCAGCTCCACCACCATTTTCACGTGGCCCTCCTTGGAGGCCAGGTGCAAGGCATTCAGCCCATTCTGGAGGAAGCAAAGGTGGGAAAGGGGAATTAGTCATCATCTGGGGATGGAGCTCTCTGGGGAGCACCCTCCTCTGAGCTCCTGTGCAGACATGACTGTGGGCACTTGGCCCATGCTTGGAGAAAGTCCAGGCTGGTGGAGGCAGGAGCAATTGCCCTTTCCTTGAGCTCTGCGCTGACATCCAGCACACCAGCCATGCTGCCGAAAACAGCTCCATGCTGCCAGGAAAACTTCACACAACTGAACACTGACTTGCTGACTAATGCTGGAGGTTTCTCCATGAGCAAAACATGCAGCCCACGTAAGAGATTTCCTATGGATGGGTGGTGCCACAGCTCTGTGTTTATGTGCTTGAGGCACAGGAACTGCTTCAGTCTTCTCTTTTCATGGCACATCCCTCATGTCAACTCCTGTCTTTGCACAAGTGATTTTCCACAGGGTGGTCCTCTCACAGTCATGTTTTTCACACCTAAAGCACAGAGCTGAGCTTTGTGCACAGCCCAAAGCAAGGATGCACCACAACTGCTGTGTAAGTGCACATATAAACCTTAAACTTCAACATTTACACAGACAGACACTCAGTGAGAAGCCCTGCTTGGGACAATGATTTTATCAAGCAGCAGCCAAATTTAATTCACAGTAGTTTGTGAGCTTCCAAGCCAGAAGCTGGCTTCTCCCTGGCTTTCAGACTGCCCACCAGTACTCCATCCTGCAGCCCATGGTGAGCTTTGCTCCCCCAGAGTTCAGCTGCAGCAAAGAGTATAGAGAAGGTGTTGGCTGTGTCCCTGTTAAGATCTACCAGTTCCAGGAATCTCCCAAAGAGCTGAAGTGACTTCTCAGGAACATCTCTGCGTGTGCCCCAGTTTAGCTTGCCTTTTTCCTACACGTGGAACCTGAAGAGCAGACGACTGGCCAGTGCCCCTTTAGCATCCCCAGGTTGTCAGAAGGAGGGGTGCCAGGCCAGCCAGCATCCTCAAGGCTACTAAGACAGCATCTTCTCTGTTATTTCTGACACCCTCTTCCACTTCCCAGATGTGAACAAAAGGGCTGGGATATTTGCCAGGAAAGAGGTTAAATACCCGCAGGCATTTTAAGATGCCACATTTTAACCTTGTCCCTCGCTTCTCCCAGGTGAACATGCTAGGTTTTACTTACCCCTATGCAGTGTTGTTGCATGGCAAAGGGACACCTGCCTCTGCCCCAAGTACTCCACCTCCCAGTCATGTGTTTCAACTCCTGACTAGAAGGTCACTTCACAGAAATGCTTCATCCCCACCTAAATATTGGTAGGGGAGCAGAAAATGCCCAGGGAGGCTCAGTTCCAACTTTCAACACTGCAGTTAAACTCAGAACTGCTTCAAGAGTGTCAGACTGGAAAAGAGTTTTCCACTCTTTCTCACTCAAAGCACCAGTTGCCCAGGATCATAGCTAAAGAGTCACAGGCTCTTTTGCTCAACTCTGATTACAGCACAAAGAACAAAAAAATCTAAAAACCCACAGGCTTCCTCAGCATACTAACTCTGGAGTTCTATCGAGCCTCAAGCACAAAAGGTCTGCTTCCAAGGGGAAATGAAGCAGGAGTGCTGTAATACCCACAAAGCAGTGCCACTGAAAGGAAATGATCCCCAACTGTGTCTGGCTACTCTGAGTCCAACTTCTCTGGCCAAGCCCCGCTTCTTTGACAGAGACACACCTACACAACCCCATACAGACAATCACTGACACCCTTACCTCCGTGAGCACACAAGATGGATAACTGGCCACGGACATGCAAGCTTTTTCTCAGTTTCACTCATGCAACCAACAAATGGAGAGCAAGACCACAGATGTTCAGCTGCTCCCCTCAGCCCATAAGCCCTTTTACACAAAGGATTCATAAGTAACCTTTTGAATGCTATAAACCTGTGACGAATCATTAACCTGCAACAAATAGTTGTGCAATAAGCACAGAAGATTTTCTCCATTTATGGTCCATCAGTATTTCTGCTCCAGGGACAATACAGGCTGTTTTGCACATTTGCTTCCGCTTGACAGCTCATCCAACCCAAAACTGACACAGGACATGTGTAATTTGAAAGGTGCTGCATTTTCCTCACCAGGTGCTGCAAATAATTCCCAGAAATCCCAGTTGCTACCTATCAATGTGACAGATGCAGCCCTACAGGATAACACAGAGACTTTGCACTGTCCCAAAGCTGGGACCTGCTGTGGACTACCCCTCAGGACTGGCCACCTCAACAAAGACCATCTCATGGGCACCCACATGCAGTCACGGTGCTGTTCCCAGCTGGTGAGAATCCTGGCAACAAGGTGCATTCATCCTCAGTCCTCCAACTCCTCGTGGATGTGATGGGACCATGCCGGAATTTGAAACACAAAAGGTAGATGATGAAGACACTGATGCAGCAATGAAGGAGGTGAAATTGGCGGGATGAAGATCAGATGGCATGTCAAGGTCTCTGAACTTGAGTCAGAATACAGGGCCTGTGGGATAGGTCTGACCACATATATCCCTCTTTATTCTATACAGGACATGTGAGGTTGGACCTTTCCCACAGGTCTGATATTCCTCAGAAGGAAACCCCAAAGTGCCATCTAACCTTAGGGAGATGGCAGGAACCAGTGCAAAGACATCACTGAGAGAAGAGTCTCATACTGCTGTAGCCATTATCTTTCCATCAAAGTGTTAAACACCCTCACCAGCACCAGAAATCTGGCTGGAAACAGGACTTGAAGCTGGTCAGTGTAGATAGCCGATGACAGACCATCTCTTTTGGTGAGGAAGAAGTTCAAAGCCGTTATCTTTAGTTTGTGGACGAGTCACCCTGTCATTATTTTTTTACAGAGCACTCTCCAGAGCCCCATACCCTTCTGGGCTACAGCATTACAGGACCGGTAGATGTAGAAATCCTCTCTACTTTTAGGTTTGCTATCAGAAATGAGTGAATATCCATGGATGTCCTGGGCTGAGACTAAGTTGTAGTAGGCATCTGTCTGCTTAGCCCAGGCTACACTGGTGTGCACTCTGCTTGCCCTGTCCCCACTAACTGCACTGGCTGCCCCAGCACACAGATCAGTAGGTCTGAACTTCACTTGGTTTGGGGACTTGATACTGAAACAGATGAGTGTGCCGTTGTGCTATCTGCTGAGTCAGCCTCCCCGGCAACACCTCTGCTCCAGAAAGCAGTGACAGCGCAGCCTGTCTGCTCCCCCTCCTCTGCCCAAGCCCCCTGAATTTGTCCCTACAGCATGTGCCCCAATTCAGGCTCATCCACTTGCATTTGGCAGCTACACAGATACAAAATGTTCTGATGATGATGTGCAAACAATTCCTCAGTGCCTGCAGCTCTTTGCTCCTGTACAAACCTGCTTCTGTGCAGGATGAGGAGGGCTCCTTCTGTCCAACACCTCCCAAACCACCACAACTGGCATTTTGCAAACATTCACTGCTTGTGATAAACTGCAGCATCTAGGAACCCAAAAGCTCAGCGCTGCAGCACTGCAGGTAAGAGGAATAACCCCCAAGAGCCATTCCTTTAATGTTCCAGCCACTGCTACTCTTCACAGCTATCTGCTCTGCCCCCTAAGAAGCAGCTGTGCTCCTTCCAGGTGTCCCATTTGCTTGTCACACTAAAGGAGCACTCTCTGCTTACCCATTAATGTCCTTTGCTATGCTCTAGCCAGTACATCCAGGCTCCCCAGATCTTTATAGCTATTGCTGCCCTCCTGGCCCCAAAGACAACTGCTCCAGGACTGTCCTCTGGTCACCCACATTTTCACATGAACTAGAGATAATACCAGAAGCTCTGCGTTTCACCTACCTGGTTACAGGTGTTAATATCTACCCCATTCCTGAGGTGATCCAAGGCTTTGTCCAGATTCCCAGATCTTGCAGCTCTCAAGAAACTGGTTGCAGCATCAGCCTTAGGGACAAAAAGAAAAAACATGAAACTCAGAGCCCCTTGTTCTTCCCCACCACCAGCATTGGGTCAACTCTTCGCTCAGCTGTAGAGAACATAACTACACAGACCAGGCAGAAGAGGCAGAGGCCAGGCAAGTCACAGTGAGAACTGCTGGGACAGACTGAGGTGCCCCAAATCAGAGAGGAAGAAGAAGGGCTGGTCCTGGCCTTAAAATGAAGATCATTCAGATAATGGGGCAGGTCTGCAGTTCATCCCATCACTATGGGGGCAGTAGGGAGGGAACTCCTGCCACCATGACAGCCTCCCTTGGCCCAGGAAACCCCTCTGTGCCTGGGTTGAAGAACTACACTGATGGAGCTGTAGTGAGCCCACCCCTACCCTCCTCCAGAAGCCACTGGGTAGCAAGAGCAGTGAGCTCGGGTACTGGCACCAGGGACAACAGTCCCAGCTGAGCACCTCACAGCTGTGAGTCACAACTCCATTTTTTGATAGTGCCTCCCTGCTACATCACAGCCAGCCCAGGCAAGGCACAGCAATACTTTTAGCAACACTACTTAGCAGTGTGAGGCAGCAAATGGAGACAATGGCATGGCTCATTAGAAGCTGGAGAACAGGGTGGAAATGCAGTGATGTGGGTCTGTGAGTCTGGGAACTTGGACTGGTAACTGGAGCTGGTATGGGCCTGCTTGGGCCAGCCCAAAGGGCTCTCTGCAGCCAAGAGCCACAAGACATCCATGGCATGGATGAAGGATGCAATCCTCTGTCTTCAGCTCCAAGAGAAAGTCAGAATCCCTCTGGTACCACTCACATCAGGACTGCCCAAGAGACCTCCTGTGCTAGGACAGCTTCTGTTCTGCCACCCCAAGCCACTCTGTATTGTTCACAGCCTGGCTGCAGAGGAGCATCCAGGATTAGGAAGCTCCTGGACAGGAGCTAGAAGCAGCACAGCCAGAGACAAAAGCACTGGAGACATATTAGGGAGGATGACATATCACACAGGTTCAGGGCTCCTCTCTTTCATTCTCTTTGCAGTCTCAGACATTTGAATTGGGACTTTGGAGCAGCACAACTCAGATGCTTTCTGGTCTCCTCCATCTGCCTCGCCCAGCTCTTCCTTTCTTCCTGACACTTGTACCACAGAGAAAGGCAGCCATGCCCTGGACCCATTAGAACCCTATTCCCTGCTGTAGAGGTAAGGCTCACAGATAGGGTGACCTGGCCCTGCTGGGCCAGGCACAGAGCTCAGACCAGGCTACCACCACAGTGGCAGGGTGCCGTGGCCCCTCTGGGGCAGTCCACAGGTCAGAAGGACAGGTGATGGAGGGCAGCACCACCATCCCCATCACGGTACGCAGCCTCCACGTGCAAGGGAGAGCACGTGCTGATCGCATGACCTCCAGCGCCAGCTGGCTCTGTTTGCTTCCAGCTCAGAGGAGAGCCCCATCTATCAGGGAAGAGCCCCCAGACTCACAGCAGAGCTGTGCCTTTGGAAGGCTGTGAACCCACAGGAGACACAGCACCTCAGTGCTCTGCTCACACAGAAGGATCAACTGGAAGAGGCAGCAGGCAACACCAGCATCGTGCTTAGAAGTGCACATTCATGGTCTGAGCTCTGCGTGCTGTCTGGGGTCCAGTGAGGAGACAGTGACAGCTTCGAGCAACAGGCTGAATCTGCAAAAGAGCAGAGGAATAAAAGCAAAAAAAGCAAAGAGCTTTTCCAGATGCTGCTAGAAGCCACTGCTTCTCAGGTCAGGATCAACAACAAGGAAGCAAACCCTTGGAAAATCAAAGCACAGCTCAGCCAGGCTCTGTCATCCATGGGACACACATGGAGCTCTGAAAATTACATGTTAGAACTCTACATGGCCCTGCAGCAAAGGGGCTCCCAAAGCCCCAGCACATCCAGCAGCTGAGACTACAAGCAGAAAGCAAGCAGAAAAGCAAAGTGGAGGTCTCTGTGGGCACAAAGGGGAAGTGTGTTGAATACTCACAGCCACGTCTGGACCGGACCTGCCCTTTCGTGCTGCCATAGTCCGGCACTTCGGCTGAAACCTGAGCCTGGCGTCCCCTCTCTCCCTCCTTGGTTATCTACTACCCAGCTTTGAGAGAGCCAGTAAGTTACATTGCATTCTATCTAAAAATACAGGCTCCGTCCTCCCTTCAGTGCAGACCCTGCAGGGATCGCCAACGGCTAATGGAATTTGTTCATTTTCTCTCCATTACTGTGTCAGACAGGATATCTAATACCTAGCCACCTCCGGAAAGCAAATGACTGCTGCCAAGTGCAGGGAGAGGGTCAGAGCTGCAGGTACCACCTCAGGAACAGCAGAGGAAAAACAGCCCCAGAGATATGTACAGGAGCCTGGCAACTCACAGGTAACTCCTGCCACAGAGGAGAGAGGTTGGGGTTCCCTCCTGACCCTCTGGATGCTGGGGTCCAGGCCTTGGAAAACATGCCAAGGCTGGAGCATGTCAGAGGTGCTGCCCTTTTGCTCCCCATGTTCAGCATCTACCTTTCAGAATTGCACAGAGATATGCAGGGCATCATACACCGGCAATCCGACCACGCATTCCACCGGAGAAGATGGAATAGCTTGGCTCAAATGGTCAAAGCAGATTCACAGTCATATTGTCTTTCTGATGTCAGGCTGCATGATGGGACTGCCCACCTATTGCTCAGGGCAATTCTCTCCCCAGGAAATGGGCTGTGTCACTGCCATCTCCCGAATTTCAGCAAAAGGGAACACTGACAGCAAGAAATGCAGAGATCCTGTGAGCACAAGTAGATGTAAACATGGAGAATATATACACACATATCTCGGTCAGCACCATCCCAACTCACCCCGCCACAGACACGCGCGTTGCACAGTTATCACCACTCCCTAACAAGCATAAAGTGCAGCACAGCCGTGCCTCATGCACACAATCACTTGCTGTGTGCCCCAGAACATACAGCGACTGCTTCCAGATGCAGAAACTGCCTCTGCTGATTTTCCTTTATTTGGAGTTTGCAGAGTTTCTTTCTATTCTTCTTTGCCTTCCTAGCAATTTTCCTCCAGGAAGGAGATATTCCTGGGGAGAAAATAAGTTGCCTCACTTGCTGTTGTGTACCTCTTGCACTCTTAGGTGGCTGCTAAATCCTATACACAGGCGTCATGCTCTGCAGATTTGCAGACATCCAAGCTGTGAAGTGTCAGGAGGCTGCTGCCAGCAATTCTGCAAGAGAGAAGCCTCAGATCTGGACTCCGTTAAGTGCTCCAAGACCTCCTAAAGTCAAAAACTGAGAACAGCACATCAGACTGCATGTCTACTCTCCTTCCTCTCTTTTCCTTCAGGAATAATCTCCCCTTGTCTGCTGACAGTCTAAATTTTTCCCTTTCGCTCTGTCCTGGTTTCAGAGTAATATTTTTCTCATTACACCCTCTCCTGGCTCTGAGGAGAGGGCTTTTTCTTTTCCTTTTTCCAGGTTTCCTCCTGCTCTCAAAGCATTAATGCCACTAGCCTGGAACCACATGAGCCCATTGCTTTGTAGCTATGGCCAAGGCAATAAGCAAAGGGGAAGTAAAATCAGAGGTTCAGGGCTGCAGTCAGAGGTTTGTAAGCCTGCTGTGTCTCTGGCCACAGTCAGTCCTGCTCTAATCTCTTCTGGCAGTGCCTGCTCTCACTCACACCCAGGGAGGAGCTCCCACCAGCTCCTGCTGCTCGTCACTGATAACACCAGGGAAGGTCTCAGCATTGCCTCCTCCTGTTAGAGGCAGCCACACTTGGCAGGAGCCCACTCTGTATGAGCTGCTAAATGCTGTAAGTAGATGATTTCCAAATACAAATGAGTTCAGGGACTTGTGCTGATCTCACAGTGTTTTCTGGGACACAAAGACAGTCAAGAAGCAACTCACCATGCTATTCCAGCCTGGCACACATGCATCCTGCTGCATTGCCCTCTTTTCCCTGTCTGTCCGCTTTTCTCTTCAGCCAAGCTGACACAGACTAATGGAGCAGCAGACAGGTCCAGCAAGGAAACACCCCAAGGCTAGGCAGCACACAGTCCCCCCAACAGCCAAAGTACCCCAGGACTGGCAAACCCGAATCCTGGCACCAAACCATATATTGCTATGGGCTTGCTGTCTAGATGCTGTGGGAAGGTCCAACTCACATCTCAGAGGTCACCCAGTTACTTCCAGCTACTACTGCCAGTGTTCTGGAACCTAAAGCCAGTCAGTGTTGCCAGATGAGGATGTGTGATAAACCCTTGCCAAGGGCAACAGCCCTTGCCATTTGCTTTGACATTTCCTTGCTCATGTGGGCTTGTGTCCAACAGCGGGCATGATCCTCATCTTTGAGGCATTATTTCCAGCAGAAACACCAAATCATCACATCAGTATGGTGGTTTACTTCTAAATAACTGTCCAAGCTAGGAATGTCTCTGGAGCCAATGCTCATTTGGACCTCTCTGGCTTGCAGATATCAAGTACACAGTTCTGCAGGTGATAATCTCAATCCTTTCTCATCAGATGAGAAGAATTTGTCAGTCCTCAAAACACACTAAAAGAGCTGCTAATATTAAGAGCAGTTAGGAATAACACCTAGGGTGCCCACTGGATAATCAGGGAAGATCACGAGATTCAATTCAAAATGATCAGAAACAGAAGCCATACTGTCTATCTTACAGGAACTTTCTCGCTTATCTGTATTAACAGAAACTGGACGCTCTCCGTGGGCCCTGCAGCAGAAACAAAACCTACTGGCTGGTTTCTGCCTTCTGAGTAGAAGGCAGCATTCAGCAGAATACAGCATCTCCAGAGAGGCCACAGAAGCAAAGCCTCAGGCAGTCAGCCAGCAGAATACAGAGAACAGGCAGATACTGCAAACCCAGAAGAAAGAGAAAAGCAAAAGCACTGAGAAAATTCATCTGATGAAAGGATAAATACAAATGCTTAAATTCTATTCTTTCATCCTCACCCCAGTCCACATGATTTAGCACAGGTCTGCAGATCTTAATAGGACTCATGAAAGTCAAGGCACAAGAAGTCATCGCTGGGAGGCATCTGCCAAGTGAGTTTGTACTAATTTCATGCACCAGCCTGAGTAAACCCTTTGTCCATGCTCCTTTCTGCTTAGTGGAGATTTCACAACAGCTCCAAAGCACATACCACAGAGGCTGATGGCTGATATGCCTAGCAGAGATCCCCAGAGCAGGATGCAAACGGGAGCTCAACTGTCTCGCAGCAGGTGAATGAGAGCATGCAGGAAGTGAAAGATCTGCTCATGTTCCTGTGCAAAGGACAGAGCTGGAGAAGAACTCGGCACGACTGGCAAAGGAGAAATCCCAAAGCAGAAGGAGGAGGGAATGAAGGTCCCTGGCAGGTTTGTGGGAAGGGAAGCAACCTGTCAATTAGCATATTTCCAGCACTGAAGAGAGGACAAGCTTTCCGGTGCCAGCATCAGACTGGCCTCTCCACCATGCACAATCCTCTACCATTACATAATCATGAGTAATGAGCTTTTGGAAAGCCCATTTTTGTGCACCCTTTACAGGAGAGGTAGTTCTGGACTGTCACTGGTGGTACAGGTCAGGGTCAAGGTTAATTCAGTCCCTGCTGAGCATTTTCAGAAACAGACGACATCTGCGTGGCTCCTTCCCTCCCTGCTCATGGGTCCCATTTGCTGGCTGTTCCAGCTGGAACAGGTTCAGGACTGTGAGGAGGGCAGATATCACAAATAGTTTAATCTGCACAGAGCAAGGCAGCAAGGAACTACCCCTACACAGAAGACTGATCTTTCTGATAAGGATCCCCTGGAGGGCTACAGCCCACAGCTCTGTGAAAGTCTACAGTGCCTGTCTGCTGCCTAATGGATTTTCTAAGTACTGTGTCCAAGATCTTGTTCTGTCATTTGCAAACTATCAGTTTCCCTTTGAAGTACAGTGCCGGGTCCAGTAGCAGTAGAGAGTGAAACAGGCTGGTCCAGAGACCTGAACAGGAAAAGGAGACCAGAACATCTTTCCTTTCACACAGAGGCAAAGAGAGGCAAGAATTAACACAGCTACTGCTCCTGCCAGCTGAGGCCACGCACACCCAGGGGAAAACTGTCACTCTCCTTTGATGTTAGCAGGAGCCTCTGCTCTCTGCATATCCTGAAAAAGAAAAGCTATTTTTACCTCATCAAAAAATATATAGACTGTGACTGAAGACAATACATGAGAGCTCTTTGCTCAGGCATTACACCTCTTCTAATAACATAACAACATTTACAGCTGCCGAGAGAGATGCAGCAGCACAGCAACTGCTTTCTATCTCCTGCTTTGCTGATGCACAACCTTTTTTGGACCATGACCTGGTTCAGGCAGGTCTGTGCAATAAACACTGGGGAGCTGAGAGGGCTCTAGCATGCTGCCAGTGCAAGGGGGGAATCAGAGACTGCCAGTTCTCTGAGCCTGCCTGATGTCAGCCTGGGACTAAGAAACAGCTTCTAGACCAGCCTCAGCCTGCCCTGGGCTCTGTCAGCACCCTCATGCTCAGGTAGGGTGCTGGAGTGCAGATCATACCATCAGGGTCTGCCCTGGCTCCCTGTAGAGAAGCTTCCTTTTCTTTCCTAGTGACAGTTATAAACCGCTCCTGATTTCTGCAGTCTGTTCTGACTCATTCCCTACCTCTCTCCAGCAGGACTAGTCCTCACCTGCTTTGCCTGCCTGCAAGAACAAAAGCACTTAGAAGGGGGCTTTCTGCTGGGATCTGCATGCTGGGTGGTATCACAGTGCAGTCCTTGTGCTGTGGCTACCATAGATTTACTGTCCTGAGCCTTAAGCCAGGCTTGCCTGACCAGCACTTGGGGTGCAGCCTCTGGAAGCCATGCAGGGAAGAAAGCATTGAGAGAAAAGCACCAGAAGCGCAGGCCTGGTCATATATCTCTGCCAATAGATCCCTAGTGAGGACATGCGAGCAATTGCAGCACAGCCACCTGCTCCACAGCAGAGCTAGCACAGCACTGTGCTGAGAGAGAAACATCATCCTGTGCACCTGTCCCAGGGCTCTGCAGGGCTAAAACAAGAAAGGTGACAGCACAGGAATCAACATTTACCATCACAACATTGCAAAAAAGCAATACCTGGGGCACCTCCCTTCTCCCAGTAAAGCACTGGTGAGAAAGACAAGGCAAATACAGCACAGAGGGACCTGGTTTCAATGCCAGGCACTGTCACTGTCTTCAAGGATGACCTTAGGCCAGTTACCAATGACCTAAAAAGGGCAGCAAACCCTTTCTACCAGTCTGAGGTCCATTTAGCAGCAACTATTTGGGTAGAAGAGGTGTTATCTTTGGACTGAAGTTCATATTACCAGACAGAATATACCTAAACTCCCTCGTGCAAGCCAGCTGATCTCTCCTCTTTTGCTGCCCCGTGAACCCCTGTCCATGCCCAAGTACTCACCCTCAGGTAATGCATGCAGGTCATCACTGCAGGAGAAGGTCAGCTCACCCTGGACAGCCAGGGTCTGCAGCTCTGCTCAACCCAATTATGCTGAATGCTTCAGCCAAACCAAGCATGAGCAGGCTAGAAGAGGTTTATCAGCAGCAGGACTGCACCCTATCACCACTACACACCTGACTGCAAGCCAGTACAAGCTCCTGTCTGGAGTCTGGAGATTATGAGTTGTCCCACGTCAGGAACTTGGGGAGAGATGCTGGGCTGGGCACAGAGTTTAGTGAATGTCATGCCAGTGCCATACTTCGTAAACACGTCTGTGAGCTGTTAACAGGGAGGAGCCCATGTGCATGAACCCTGCTCTTCAAACGGTACAAGGGAAGATGAAACTTCAGCAATATAAAGCAAAATGAAACAGCTCTGTGGCCAGATTCACACTGTCTCTTGGTCTGTGCCACACAAAGCAGGCTGGGCTGGAGACAGTGAGCAGAAGACCTCAGGTTTTCCACAGGTCCCTGCAGACCTTGGCTGGGTACAGTCCCAAATGGAGGACACCGAGATGGAACTGAAGTGGCAAATGAGGTCTAGTGACAGCAGCTTCAGGCTTTTTGTAGGGCCTAGAGCCCACTACAATACAATGAACGCGCCCCTTCCCCCCTTCTACCTGCACAGCAGACTCCTGCTCCAGCATCCCTTCAGGAGATCCTTGCTTGCAGCAAGAAGGCAAGGGGTCCACAGTGGTTGGTGCATGCCCTCTCTGAAAGACACGCAAGGGAGTCACACCAATTGTCCAAAGGAACAGACCTCCTGGAGACCGCTCCCGTCCCACCCTTTCCTTGTGCTCCAGCTTCGGGTGACCCTGGCTGGCCGGCGTCATCCCTCTTTCCAGTGCTTTGCCTATCCCATCTTGGCTCCAGATGCTAAACTGGCAAAGGACTTGGGGCACTGCAGGGGAGCCACACAGCTTGGTTTCTATTTCCAGCTACCATTCATCTGGCCCTTTTTACCAGTTACAGGGTCAAGAAGGCCAAGGTGCTTCCAGCCAGGCACTGGGACCAAACCAGTGAATACATAGCCATGAAGTGATCACACAGGGAAAGGCGTATGCAGTATGCAGATAAATACAGCTTGTAACATTTGCAGCTTTGAGAAACAACTGTCTTGCCAGCTGTATCTCTCTAGGGAATTCCTATAAAACAGCCCAGCCCACCATCAGAAAAGCTTATATGAGCTAAGAGACAGGAAAAGTAGATCAATAAAACATGTTAGGATGGCAGAAGGCTTTGTATTACACAGAAATTGAGATTTTTATACTAAGCAAAGAGCAAGTTTAGCATTAGAGCAAAGCAGAGTCCTTACCTCAGTCTAGGGAAAACACCTTCCCTTTGTCCAGAGTCATTCAGAACTTCATTGACATTCTAGATTCCCTCTGATATTTGAAATAGAACAGACTCCACCTACAGTTCAGGTAGAGCTCAAATGTTTGTTGTCAAAAGGATGGGTACTGCAACTGCAGGCTGGCTGGCACACTATATTTGCTCTAAAAAGTGCCACTGCTCTGAACCTACTGAGTCTATCTGTGCCTCAGATCCTGCTTCACACCCCCCCCCCTGCCCCCAGCTCCGCTGCTGTATGAGTGCACGAATGCACACACAAGCCCACACTCTGACACAGGCCATCACCAGCCAGAGCTAATGAAACAATTCCATTTCTCCCTTAGCATAATGCGAACTTTCTCCAGATCCTGCATCCACCAGGAGAGCGTATAGTCTTGACAAAGCCCTAGCCTGTGCCCTACAATCCAACTGGGCTTACCTCCTAGCACCCCTCAGGGAAAAGCAGTGTTACATTGCCCATGAGACTGCCTCCCTCGAGCCTCCCATTTTGAGATTCAGGTTGGTTTTGCTTTGTGCAACCTCTGGCACTGGTGACTTTCACAAACTCAAAACAGGGAAACTCAAGCATGGGACAATCCCCGGGGCAAATCTTTCAGCCAGTGTCAGACTGGCTAAGTCCTACAGATTTCTGGGAATCCAGCGATGCCTCGTACCCTCCAAAAGGATGGAGCAGTAAGCCCTGTACGATGCTGGAGGGAATATGGGGCTCACCTTCACCTCTGGCACAGGACTCCCTTATGCACACCCATTGCCCACAGCCACAGCAGCATGCAGGGAAGGAAGGCCTGTGACTGTGTGCAGAGTAGGAAGCAGCTGTGGTGACTCTGGAGTCTGGAATGGTGACCACATGGTGCTATGGCAGACATAATAAGACAGAATTGTCCCAGGTCCCCACCATTGAGCAGAACCCTTCTAACACAGTGAGGAATGAGAAAAGCACCTAAATACAACATGTCTGCAGGTCAGAGCTCCTCTGATAGAGAAATATTACATTTGGGTATGGTTCTGGGAAGTTTGGCCAAACCACAAAGTCTGTGCTTCCCTGTGGTTTAGTTGAGGTGTTAGGGCATAGGTTGGATTCGATGATTTTGAAGGTCTCTTCCAATCTACTGAGTCTGTGATTCTGTGATTCTAAGACCTGGAGTTTTGCCTGCAAATAGCCCTCAGCAACTTCCCCACAGCCCAGAGTTCAGGTCATTGAGGTATCCTCCTTGGCTGTTGGTGACACCCACATGGGTTGGCAGGCTGCACAGCAGACCCATGGATCTTGAGGCAACTGTATGATGTTCACAGCATTAATATTACTATTCAGTCACATATCTATAGCTGTAGAAGTAAAGGCGATTTTAGGAGCATGAGTGAAAGCGTGGGTTCCTGTGAGGTGGGAGGTACCTGTCTGTTTTCTCCCTTCTCTGAAGATGGGGGAGAACAGAGCACTTTGCCTTGAGTATGTAACACACTAAAACCCACTTCTTTCCCAGGCTGTTTGTGAAGCTGGTGCAGGCTCCATCTATGAGAAAATTGGTCTCTTTGCTCCATTAATTGCTGTCCCTTGTTAATTGTGATTTCCTGAACACTTCCCATTGGTGCTTCTAATAGGTCTCGTTCACTCATTACCACCTCACCTGAGGCATCTCCAAAAGTTCCCCCTAACTGTAGAGAGGTGAGTTGCATGTATCAGTGCTGAAAACTCATTCCTCAGAGCAACTTACTTTACTAGCAGTTTCTCACTGTTATCTTTCCCTTCATATCTAACAGGAACATCTTGGCAGTTCTGCAGAAACCACCATGCAGGGCACAACCCTATCTGAGAAATCAGAGCCTGTGAGATCTTGAAAAATAACAAATACAACTCTAATAAATGTAGAGCTTTTTAATTCCAAAAATTCTTTCTATTTTCATGAAAACACCTCAAAAAAAAAAAAA
>VWZN01003880.1:8182-34729 GCA_013396955.1 Regulus satrapa
CGGGGTGAAGCTGCTGGAACCCTAAGCTGCCTAAGAGGCCTCAGCTCACACGGGACAGTGTCACCTGCCTGCAGGGACAGTGTCTGCACCTCGGGCTGCCTGCATGCTCCATGCAGGGCTCCTGCTGCTGCCGGCTGCAAGAGCTGCAGTCCATCCACGGAAGGGAGGGGGCTGTGCCAGGGCGGGGCTGGGGCACAACTGGGATGTGGGAACCTCTGGAGAGCCCGGCAGCAGCAGATCCCTGCAGCTCTGACCCCACCAGCACTGAGGCCTCAGCTGGGCTTGTCTCTCTTCTGCTGGACTTGCTCTGGCCACAAGCAGTCAGCCCTTGGCTCCGAGCGTTACCTGCCCTGGGTGCTCTTGCCAGTGACCAGAGGAGAACGTGTCTCTGTGAAACATCCCCCATCCCAAACCCCTCGGTGCCTGCTAAGCCTTTCTCTTCTGGCTGTGGGCATCCCTGCCTGCAGGCTCCATGGGCCACGGGCAGCTCAAGCACCTCCTGGCTGGTGCTCCCTGCAGCCACTCTGCCCTTGGTGCTGCCTCTGCTCCTTGTTTTCTGCCTGAATGGACTTGGATTAGACAAGACCTTCCCAAATGCACACAATGCCCCCACCAGTGCACAAATACACCAGAGAATACCAGCTTTCCACAACGGTATTTCTATGATTTGACCAGATTGGCACAAGGTTAATTAAAAAAAAAAAACAACCAAAAAAACACAAACCCAATGTTTAAATGCAGTTTCATCAGAAGTGCAAAATGCCTCTGCAAGAATTTCTGCCAGGACTTTTCAAACCTCGCAAAGCACAATTAGACACAGTCAAATATTGCCCTGGTTAAAGACTATTAGTTTTCCTTACATTGTCATGAATTAATTTTTTCCAGCTGTATCAACAGTGTTTCCTTTATAAATACAACGGGCTCCTTTACATTGAAAAATTAAATTTACTCTGATAATGAACTGAGGTGCTAATAATCATTTTGCAATGCAAAAAAAGTGCAATTACTGGCTGCTGTGCCATGTGGTGCCACGGTGAGTTGTCGCTGACCCTGCCTGCTCTGCCATTGTCGCCCAGTCCCTCCTCGAAGGTGCAGCGTGGGAGAGCTCACCCTTGCTGGGAACTGCCGTGTCAGGGCCTGCCTGCTCAGGTGAGCTGAACCCAGGTTTGCTCGGTGCCCCTGAGTGGCCCGTGGGGTGGAGCAGGGTCTGCCAGTGGCCCTGAGGCCAGCCTGGGCACACGGGTGGCTGCTGTCCCCGTGGACTGCTGGTGCTGGGAGCGGCGCGGCCCTGGACACACGGAGTTAAGCGCTGGTCCCTGCAGACTGCACAACAGCTGGACAGAGAGAATGATGTTCTGAGACAGACTTCAGGGGAAGGAACACTTCAAGGAGGAGCCAGACCTGTGCCATGTCACAGACACATCCAATTCCCTCCCACAGGTGTGCCATGGACACAGACACCTCAAATCACAGCACTCCTTCTTTCCTCAACCTCTCTGTGTAGTGGCTGCAACAAATGATGGACCCAATACTCCCTTCTCCCCTCTTCACTCCTGGGACACCTGCCCCCATTACCCAACAAGACTCTGACCTTCTGATCCATCCATCTTGTCTCCTCTGCAGGGCTGGGTCTGAGCTGCAGCCCTTATTTATTCGTGCAATGTAGGTTTCCTCATGCTGCCTCACCAGTGCACATCAACTGTGACCTCGAGACACCGTCCTCTCCTGGGATGAGCATGTTTTTCAGTCCCAGGCATCTCTGGAGTAAGGACTGACAGTTCTTTAAAGGAGGGGGGAAGGCAGGCGGGAGGAGTGACAGGCTGAGGTACACTGTGGTTTAATGGAATAAAGCAGAGCTCCGTGGAGGCAGCTCAGTCCGCCAGGGGCCAGGGCTGGTGCAGGATTCTATCACAACACTGCCCATTCACAGCACCTGACGTGCTGATATTGATGATGCTGGGAAATCCACCCCTCCTTGCCATTTTCCTTGTCCTCTCCTCCTCACTAAGGGTAAACAATCTCCTGCTGCTTTATTCTCGTGCTGAGCTCTCTGGGATCCATCAGCTACCCCGGGAGCATTACAGGGCTGGGTGCTGGGTGCCAGACACAATCTGCTTCATTGCAAGTGGTGCCAGCCAGACCTGCAGGCACCAGCCCACACCTGATTTACACAGCTGCTTTCCAGCAACAAGCCAGCCTTGTCCATGCCCCTCTTTTCCTTGCTGGTGGCATTATCCAGACCTGCCAGTTCTCCCCTGAATGCCCTAGTGCGTCCAGATTTCTGCAAAGCCTGGCACTGGTTGGTCCTGGAGGTGGCATTGCTCCCTGCCAGGACCCCCACACACCCCTGGTCCATGCCCCAGGCTGGATGTGCCACTGCAGGATCTCGTCTCTTTTCCCACGGTGCCAACGCTGCCACCTGCCAGCTGGACCCTGGTCTGGGCCCAGATGTCACCCACATCCTGTCAGCTTCCAGGGCTGCTGCTTCCCTGTGTTCCCTTTCCACGGCCCTGGAAAACATGCTTCCTCCATCTTCTACTCTCTGTCCTGTGATCACGAGCAGCAGCCACCCACCAGAGCAAAGGCTCTGCGGGGCCGGGTCCCTGCAGGATTTGGAGTGACATCCAGAGGCAGCTCCACACAAACTCACTGTCGGGGGCTGACAGCAGGTGCTGCCAGTGACAGCAGCAGCCACCTGGACAGCCAGACTCCACCCGTGTAAGTCACTGTGCCCAAACCCTGCCCTGCCCTTCCCCTCCCGCGGCCGGGCAGGGTTTGAACAGCTCCACAGCAGCACCCACCGTGAAATATTCTTGTCTGAAGACACCGAGCATCAGAGAAAGGTACTCCTGGCTGCCCTGACTCCTGCCCCACTGGCCAGGGACCTGGTCCTCAGGGCAGGAGTTAGGAAGAGCTCTGACTTGCTCTACCCCTGCACACGGACCATGTAAAGGATCCTTTCTGAGGGGCAGGAAATGCACTCTCCTCAAGACAACTCAGCTGGCCAGATGACCCAAACAACCACTGAAAACAACCCTCCTCCCTCTGCTGGTTTGTGCTGGTTTGACTAAAGGCCAGTGGTGACTTCTGCTCAAATGCAAAATGAAATTCAAAACTGAAAAGGGATGTACAACACAGCATCTAGTTGAAAGAGCTGTTTCCATGTTAAAAACAAGTCTTGTCAGGGGTGGAATTAACTTTATTTTTTTCAACAGGGCTAAAACTGATTTTCTTTTCCAAATCATCAGGAATTTCTTAATCAAGCAGTAAATGAAGTTAAGCAAAACTTAATTTTTGTTGCCAAGGACATGCTGAAGCAAAGCTAGACATTAAGTTCACAAATCCTATGCAGGTGTATCTCTATCAGAAATACCTCTAAAGGGGATGACAGTGTCACCAGAACACCTGTGTTCTCACTGTTGAGTTTGCTAAACAAAAACCTGACAAATTTAGGGAGTACTGACGTGGGATAACACTGGCATAATGAGAGTTCTCCAATTTTTGTGGTGCCAATATCCCTTTCCAGATACCCTTGCAGGGTACAAATTGTCTCTAGCACGAGGAGAGGACTTGCCCCTCCGTGATGCTTTGCTGTTGCCATCAGCTGCTCACTGAGGAATGGTTCAGCAGAGGGCACAGAGCAGCAGGGTATGGATAATTCCCTTTTCACAACAGTGGCATATAAATGCATTGCTTCTTTCCTTCACTCTCCTACTCTTGCCAGTGGTGATGTAGTTTCAGCTCAGGAAAGAGAACATGAAGCTGTTTTCAATTATGTTTAGAATGCAAGGAAATGAGGAACTAACCCATTTTTTTTCTTATTTCTCATGTAAAGTTTTATTTGTGTAAGTCCTTTGATAAAGCATTTTATTCTTACAAACCTTAAAACAACATCCTGAATTCCAGTGTACAAAAATAACTGTCTTTAAAAAAAATTAAATTTAAAACACAGCTCGACTGGAACCAAGTATGTTCTTCATATCCCCTCTCTTCTTTTCCTGAAGAAATAGCCTCCACATCAAAAGGAACAAGGACAGATTTAGTGTGAGATGTAAACTCTGCTCCAGGCCCAACTGCTCAGTGCTGCTGTGCTGACCAGCTGGCAAGGACAGGGGTGGAGCCCGAGAGCTGAGCCCTGAGGGCAGGGGACTGATGGCACTGCTCTGGAGGGTGAGCTGGGTGACTGCTGCATCCCAGAGCATAAAGCAGAGACTTGGCTGCCCCTTCCAGGGGGAGGGACGTGCCCAGTGCCCTCCTGCACTCTGGAGAGGACTGGTGGCAGAGGGGATGTGCTTTATACCCACCTTACAGCTTTCCACCCTCCACTGGCCCCAAAGGTGCTGAGCTCCAACAGCACAGCCACATCTCACCGGTGAAGAAACAAACCCTGACAAACCCAGTGTGCCCCCACACCCCCAGACAAAGAAAATAAACATACAGCATGTTCTGAGACTACCCCTGGCAGGAGCATTGGGTCCTGCTTGCTGTGGGGACAGCTCACAGAGATGGAGTGGTCTCCTCTGGCTGTGGAGGTGGACAGGGTGGGTGATGGTGCCCAGCATGCTGGGTCAGGGACAGACTCAAATTTATGTGCTAAGAGGGACAGGAATCAAGAGACGGCAGAGCCAGAGCCAGGGAATGCCAGGGCTACCTGCCATCACCAGGATTTCTGTTTGGATTTCTTCTTCCGCTGTTTTATAAGGAATAGATTGTCCCTGCTGTCAGGACTAGCATTATTCTGCTTTTTCCATTTCTTCTTCCTTTTGGCACCTTCTAGAGGCTGCTGCACACACTTGGCCTTGCTGCCTGAGAATGCCTGGAAAAGAGACTTGTGGACCCTGCTGCCCTTGCACCCCTGCTGCTTGTACCCCTGAGGGAAGTCCTCAGGTTTGCAGTGCATTCCAACACCCCTCCTGTGCTTCTGCTCCTGGGGTTTCCTTGCCCAGGACACCTTCATCTTCTTCTGCTTCTCACAGCTCCTGCTTTGATTCCCCTGTTGCTCTTTCCAAAGTTTGCTCCTTTTCTTGAGGCTGGGCACCTCAAGCTGCTCTTCCTGCATCGGTGTTTCAGGCTGCTCTGGCAGAAGGCCAGCTTCCTGCAGGTCTGGGAAGCAGAGGGGATTGTTTCAGTACCTAAAGACCCTAAAGCCTGGTGCCTGAGCCATCACAGCTCTCCTCAGTTACGTATGAAGTTAGCCAAAAATTTATCTCAGACATTTTTTCACTGCGGGTTGTCCCTGTAATCAGGCTAGAATCTTAACAAATCGTGACTTAATCCCCTTCCTGCTATTTCATGGCATTTTTAATGTCAGCAGATCTTTCAGAATTAAAACATCTGATAATGCTCACTGAATGACTTTGACACAGTCAATTTCCATGATAGACACGGATGAGTAAAATCACAAATCTTTTACTACCACCAGGCTACCTGTTCAAATCCATTGAGCTCTTCCCAACACATGAAAATAATCCTGCAATGTCCCTAAAAAGCACAAACACAGAACTGAAAGGCAGGAGGGATCTCCCAAAACACACTGTACCTGCCACTTTTCTTTTTAACCTGATGGCTCTCCTCTTGATGTCGCATTCATCATCGTAGTAGTAGACGAAGGGAGAAGTGGGGAACATGTTTCCCTGCATCCGCTTCTCTGAACACTCCTGCAAAACACATTTCAGGTCACCAGAGGTGGCTGAGGGGTGATTTCCTGGAAGTGGAATGGGCCAGGTCCTGGTCTGTGCTTGTGGGGGACGTGGTCAGTGCTGACCTTCTCATGAGCAGCTCGTAACCCCTCCCGCACACACTGTGCTGGAGCACACAGAGGGAATCCCCCGTCCTCCTGCAGCTTCCACAGTCTGTAACACCCACAGAACAGATGAGGAAGACCAGGTGAAGGCAGGTGAACACCAGGAGAGTTGCTGGCAGAGCTGCTGGACACAGGGACAGGGCTGTCCTGCTGCCGGGCAGGACCCCAACACTCTCCCCTCAGAGACAAGCAGTGCCACGGCAGGGCAGCCTGGGCTGCCCCGGGTAAGCTCCAGAGCTGCAGAGGTGTGGCAGGCCACAGGGTGGGAGGGCTGGGAAAGGGGAGCAACCCTGGGGAGCCAGAGCCTGCCAAAAGCCAGGGTGGGTGGTCTCACTCCCCTGCAGGGAGGGACCATGGGCAGACCCTGCAGCAGGCTGCTGTGCACAATTCAGAGTGCAGGCACAGAAAGAAGAGAAAGCAGAGGAGGAGAGCCCTGAACAAACAGCTGAGTTGAGGAAGGGGCTGGCTCTGGCATAATGTCCAGCCTATTTCCCAAGCACTTGGAACGGGAAGGTAAGTTTTTTCACTGCTGTACACACAGTTTTATCCATGCCTTGAGAGCTAGGCTAACAGGAGCACTTCTATGATTCTGCCTTTTTTCTGGGTACCATGTGACATTGACAGGTGCTTAATTCTCCTTTATCCTCCTTGCAAATTGCTTGTTACCTGCTGTGCTTTGCTTCTTCATCTTGCTCTTAGATACTGCTGAGATCAGAGAAACACAGAATTCCACAACGGCTTGGCCTGGGAGGGACCTAAAAGATCATCCCATCCCACTCCTGCCAGGGCAGGGGCCCCTCCCACTGCCCCAGGCTGCTCCAGCCCCAGTGTCCAGCCTGGCCCTGGGCACTGCCAGGGGTGCAGGGGCAGCCACAGCTGTGGCTGGCCAGCCCCTGTGCCAGGGCCTGCCTGCCCTCCCAGGCAGGAATGTTTCCCTGACAGCTAATCTAACTCTCCTCTCCATCACTTTGAAGCCATTCCAGTGATATCTGGGCCTCGCCAATCTCCAGGAGATGTCAGGAGCTTTCAGTCACCTGATGCCTGCACCAGCAGCTTTCCTGCATGTGCTCTGCTACCGCGAGTGCCACCCCAGCAACCCTGTCCCTGCCTGTTCCTCCTCCAGAGGCACAGCATAATCAGAGATGCACGTTTATATATTTGCATTTCTCAGCTTCTTTTTGGCATTTTCTTGGCTGAAATGTAGTGAAATATCAGTTTTCCTACAGCTGTTTTGCCTGTTTTTGGGAATGGTGTGCAGATGGAAAGATCTGGCATCTCTGCCCTCTTGTGCTGCTATTGGCTTATTCAGTCATTGCTCAGGCTCTTCCTGCTCCTTGTACACTGCTACAAACACTCACTTATCTTCTTTAACTTTAAGAGACATAAAATGTCCAGGAGTTGCTTTCTTCCCTTTCTGATTTTGTACAGTTTCTACCATTTCCAAGCTAAGTATTTACTATCAGCCCCTCACACTCCTCACAAATTATTTTTACAGCTGCCTAAATAATGATTTAAATATTCCACTTACAGCATCCCAAACAATTACTCATTATTTTTACAGCAGTCTTACTTGTATCCATGTATGTCTGTCTTTCTCCAGTGCCACGTTTTTGGACAGTTTACTAAAACTAAACTAAAGGCCCAAGCTTTTAACAAAACATACTGGATAGTTGAAGGGGGCTGATACACAAGAGCAGGCAGAAGGGGAGAGAGGAATCTGCTGGCAGTTTGCTGTTTCTAAGGAAAAAATAAGCTAAACCCATCCAAGGCATGATTAACATTCATTTTCTAGAATAATTGTGGCTTGGCTCCTGCATTTATTCCATAAAAGAAAACATCCTATTTGTTTTGTGTTAGTAATTTCAGGTACAGAGCTGAACTTATCATGATGGGCACTGAAAAAGGTGATGAATATCACAAAAACACCTTGGAGGATGCAGCCACATCTCCTGTTTTTACTGAGGTCACTTAAGGCTCATGAACTTAATCTACTTTACCAGGCTGCACCTTACACAGGGACGATGCCAGACTTAGTTCAGATATTGAACTAAACTAGCAAACTACAAATAAGGATCATCATAAGCAGGCAGAAATGGAAGATTCCCACAACAGCACTCAAATAGTTGGGCTGATTGTGAAAAACCTGACCTGATGTTGAACGTGGCAGTGAGGCACTAACGGGAAAAAAAGAAAGTGAAAAAATAAATCTGTACTCAGCAGCTGTTTTCCAAGGAATATTCTCTCTCCCAGGAAGTCTCAAATCAATGAATCTGCCAAGGAGACATAGCAGTCTTTACTTGCCTCCCTGTCTTTAAATGATAGGGGTGAGATCCCTCTGTACACTGGCCTCCAGCGACCACAGCAGTGCTTTGTCACACACCCCAGCCTGGCTCTTCCAGCTCTTTCCTCCAACCACAAACACATGGCAGGGGTGGATTTCCACCCCAGGGAGAGGCAGACATGCTGAGACTTACGTATCCGAGGTGGCCTTTGCGGGAGCAGTTGTAGCAGTACACGGACACCGAGCGCTCCGAGTGCGGAGCGGCTGCCTTGATGGGTCCTGGTTTTGTCTGCAGGATGGAAAGGGGCAAGAGTTAGGTCTGGCAGTATCCTGAATGCTGAATTCAAAACAAATTAAAATTATATAAATATAACTGTATTAAGCTTAGATCAATACTGTCCTTGCTGTTGGAATATTAAGCTTGAAAACGCAGCAAGTGGTGATGTTGCTGTAATTTTGCAGAGCGAGGTTCAGCCTGAGCATCACAAAGGAGGTAGGAAGGAAGAGGCATCGCTAGCACCTTGTCCAGCAGGCCATGTTATTTCAGCTCTGAATGCCAGCGGCAGAGTTATGTCTCCCCAGCCCCTCCTCTCTCACAGGGACCATCAGCCACAGCTGGGGAGGCACAGTGCCATGGCCCACCGAGAGAATGGACTCCAGCCCCACTGCACAGACATGATGCCACAGGCCACTGGTATGGGCAGGCACCAGGAAGAACAGGGGATGCAGGAACCCTGAACGCTGCACGTTTCCTTCTCTCCGGGGCTAAGGGAGCATGGAAGAGTGGCCCGGATTTCACAGAGAGTTGTAGTACTTGGCAAAGCTCATTGCAGGAATGGCTTTTTTCTTTAAATGTGTCGCTGTGCTCTTCTGCTGTGGGAGCCACTGTGCTCTCAGTCAGAGCCTCCGGAAGAATGACAGCAGTGTTTGTAAAATAGGCAGGAACAAGAGGAACCTTCCAGTGCCGTTCTTTATGAATCTGATCACACTTGCAGGGTCACCTTAGTGTGAACTCCCCAGCCCTAGGTTTAAATGTGTGTTTCAGAGTCATGTTCCTTAGCTCACACCCACGCACCAGGAAAGGCCTGAAGGGAAACTAAGAAGAGTGACACATCCAACAGTGATTTATGACAAAAGGTGGGGAAAGAGGGAAAGGGAAAAACTACCACCTATAAGGCAATCTGTGTATTTCTTATCCATGTCTCACAGCAAGAGCTCTCCGGCTAACAGCAGTGTGTAAGTGACACACTAAGCTGGCTCAGTTTTTCAGGTATTCTTTTATCATAAGTATGTAGAAGACAAAAAGAAATAAAAAACAACAAACCGAAATACAAGCCCTTGTGCAGTCCCCTTGGGGAAAAATCTGTCTGGTTTGCTTACTGGATCAATCACCATTATTCTGGTTAGATTTCAGCGTGAGGAGTGCCCCCAGAAATCCCCTCTGCCTTGCACAGGGCTCCTGAAGAGCAGCAATAACCCTGTGAACACCTTCCTTCGCCTTCCCAGCGTGCAGGATCTTGCCTGTATCAAATCTGGTCTCGAGGGTGATGCCAGCACAGACCACACAGACCCTGCCCCAGAGCCCCGGGGGCTCCTCCCGCGGCTCCTTTCACGGATCAAAGCAGGACCACCGAGGCACAGGTACGCTCAGTGATTCCTTTTAACCGAGGCACTGCTCTGCCTGCTGCCAGCCGGGCAGCACAAGGACACAGAGAGCTGAGGATGAGCAATCACACGATTTGGGTGCTGGAAGCTGCAGTGTGATGGTGGCACATAGGTACAAACCCCAGGCACTGTTTCAGACACTTGATCCTTCACATTCCAAGACGTCATGTGCTGAAACTGAGGAGCCTGGCACCTCCACCTACAGAATGACATCCTCCAATGAAAACAGTTATGGTTTTGGCCATCATTTGTGTTCTAAAACTGAAGCTAGCAAAATTTGCACCCAGTCCCCAACGCTTTTTACAGAAAATATAAGCTCCTTGAGGAGCACCTGTGCAGTGGCCTTGTCTTACTGTGGGTCCCCACACCAAAAACTGGGCACGAGCAGACACGGGGGTTCCTCCAGCATGGGAGTCCTTTGGGCTTTCACATGTCCACACCCCCTTCTCCCCCTCCCAGGATAGCTCCTCTGCCCTACTTGTTTTTATTTTGTTAACCCAAAAGGTCAAAGTTAAGGAAAAAAAATGAAACTGAATACTTGCAGGTCAGATTACAACTCTACATAACTTTACTCTTCTCCAAGCCAACCAAAAAAGGAAACCTGCCTGTTATAAACCCTCTGTTTTCTTATTATTTAAGACTTAAAAAAGCATCTAAGGATTCAGCCATATGGGTACAAAATAAACCATTCATCAACACAGCTTCTTTATGTTATAGGGGTTTTTTTTGTTAAAAACATTTAAATAATCTATATTTGTAGGGTGATATCTTGGAGATTACTTCACTATCAATATATAGAAGTAATAACCTGGTAGATAGCATTACCTATGAAAGGTCCATCCCATCTGCTATTCTTGCTGAAAGCTTTTCATGCACCAGTAAACTCAGTAAATATCAGAAGATAAAGCATAAGCCTACCACGCCATGGATTTACTCCTAATGTCTCCTCAAAGTGCAGCCTGATGCAACGATTACAAATGATTTTTCTTCTAATGTCATTTTACATAACCCTTTTTTCTGCATGAGTAGTTAGTGCAGAATGAATGAATGAATGCCATTAAAACAGTTAATCATTATCTGGGACACTGGCCTTCCTCCCTTCTGAACCAGGAATCTCCATGACAAAGGCCAAGAGATCAAAATGCCAGGGCTGCCTCTCTGGCCTATTTCTGACAGTAATTTTTTATGCAAATGGCCCTGCTGGGCAGCTCCCTCGGTGACCTTGAGCTCCCCTTATCTGCACTGACTTTGATCCGACCAGGGCTCCCTTTTACAAAGCTCACTGCTACTTAGGCTCTGCAATCTGGCTAAATCTCACTAATTAAGGGAAATCATCTGACCTTTACTTTTGCGTGTTTCCCTGCCCTCCCCGTTGGGTGCTGCAAGGACGATGCTGGCCGGAGCCTTTGTGAAGGCCCGGTGCCCTGCTGGGCCCGTGGCCCGGTGTGATGAGTGCTGTGACATGTGCTGTGACACGCAGGGTGTGCACGGGGGCCGTGCCGGGGCTGCCACACGCGCTGTGACACGCACTGTCATGCGTGATGGCAGCCAGGCCCCACCTGTGCAGGGCGACCTCTTGCACGCGCTGGACCCAAAACCTGCCACAGAGAAAGCTCTGCACCCTACTCCTGCACCAGTGAAAGCCACTCTGACAAATGGATCAAATTCAGAAAAGCCACTCTGACAAATGGATCAAATTCAGATCAGTTCCCAGAGCCTTGTACTTGAGGGAACCGGGGTCATTAACCATCAGTCCACCACCTACCACCCTGCGTGATGAAGGCTTGCTCTGAGCTGCTGTTTGCTGGTCATGCCCAACATCAGTTTCGACAACTCTGAGAATGGAATAATTTTACTCCTTCCACCCCTCTGTCCACCACAGTCAAGCACAAGCTTTGCACACCACCAAGCTTACTGTTTGCAGCTCGGCAAGACCAACACAGCCTGATTCTCTCGGAGCAAAACTCATTAGCAGCAATGTTTCACCACTTCCTTGAGCCACTGAAAGACAATCATTGAGTGAATCATCACTCGCCGTGGCTACAGGCTGGAGTGGGGCAGAGAAAAGGTCAGAGTAGCTCTATCACGGAAAAATATACATTTGCTTTCCCCTAAAAATTATCATAATCTACTGGCATGCCAGCTGAAACAATGGCAGGTTAGCATCATTCCCTTATATTCAAAATTGCCAATATAAGGTATCATGTAATATTGTAATTATACCCAGGGTTTTTGTTGTTGTTATTTTCTTTAACCGTGTCATGCACCCAGTAGACTTGCATTCCATTGGGTAATTCCTTAATTAGGCAGATTTTTGAAACAAGTATTATGTACACAACAGACCGTAACGTCTCCTTTGGAGTCTTCCCAGTCTATCAGGTGATTGCATCATTAAGCCACACATGCTACGTAGTAAAAATCCTTATGAAAATTCATGAAAGAAATACACTGAGCTTGGTGCATGCTAATAAACAAGAAACACACAAATTTAGTATTTTGACTTTTAATCCCCTGAAACTCCAAACAATTACAAAAGAATTAATTTTTCACTGGATTTTATTTCTTTTTTTCAGCTATCTAAAAAAACCTTTCTCTTCCCACAGGAGTTGTGGGGGTCCCACCTAAGCATCTTCCCACAAATTAGACTTTACTAATTGTGCTCATGACATCTGGACATCACCAAAACACAGTGAAATAACCAAGAAAAAAGTGATCTCACTCAGCTTTTGGTTGTGGGGTTTTTTTGTTTGTTTTGTTTGGTTTTGTTTTGTTTGGTTTTGTTTTGTTTGGTTTTTTTAGCTGTAATACGCATTAAATTAATTCATTTAATGAATGAAATTTTATTTTTTGATTGTAGAGTCTGGGAAACCAAAACATTTCCCAGAGGAAGAAATTTAACTTGCCTGGACCACAGTATGAGCACTGTGAAGTGATCTCTTTCTACAGAAATAAGACATTTCTACAATGCATTTTAAAGAGATGCAAATAGCATCTACAATTGACTGGGCAAAAACGCTAAAGGAAGAGACAAAATGTACAATATTATATATTGAAAATAAATGAATGCAATCTTTTAATACTCTCACAAGCAGAAGAGAAAACTCTAAAATATTAATTCAAAAAGTCTTCTCTAAGAAACAGACAAAAACCCCTCAAGTTCATAGAGAAAATGAATGTATGCAAGATAGTGAGGATAACAACAATACAATCCCTGAATGCCTCAAAATCTTCATGGTTTAAAAGGCATCCCAATTTTCTCCAAAGGTGGTGGCATCTCTTTAGCTGTCCATGGCTAATTTTACAGGGAATGCAAATTTTATTTAAAAACGATGGCACATTAAACTCCAACTGTTCCTGATGTGGCTCTCAAACTACAAACCTATCTCCCCTTCTCTTTTAATTTTAAAGTAAGTTAGCAAACACTTCGTTCCTAATCCCTGGGGACTATCTGTATGGTGACACAAACACACAAATTTATGACAGTAACATAAATGCTCCTCCGAAGTAATGTGCAACATTAAGTGAAATCGTATCCTGGAAAGATATTATAGGTATCTATATTTTATTTGCCATCTTAAACATATCTGGGTCTTTATGACCTTATTTTTAAAATGTATTTCCTTTTTACATTTCCTGGTGCAAATGGACTGCATAAATAAGCAATGTGCTATGAGGCTTCAGACTAGCCGATAAACCCTTTCAATTTTCATGCCAGCTTCTTCTTTTGTAATTCAAATCTGGCTGAAAACTGGCAGCTCTGAAAACTGAAACAAGCACTGCCACAAATACCTTGTAATGCTATCGACCTTGTCTGCCCATGCAGTGAGAAAGGGGGATGCATATGTGTCTGCAGTCATCCAGATAACATAACTCATTTTTTTGGGGGGATAACAGAAGCTGGACCCGGACCGCGCACCCAAAGCAGTCATTACCAGGCAGGCTGGAGAATAAGTCTCTTCAAAATACACAGCACATTTAAAAACCATATACAGGGCTCAGCCACTGCTTTCATTACCAATTTTAATTTAGCTCCTTCAGTTTGCTAGCCAGATAAACTCTTTAGTGCTGTTTTTTAATCTATTTGCCACATTTTATGTTTAAGATTATAGTAATATGGGACAGGAGAAGGAATCACTTTTGGAGGAAATAAAGAAATAGATCCGCTTATCGGCGCCCATCAGAAAGTTCATTAATCAGCCGGGCTTTGTGCCCCCTAAATTGAAAGGTTAAATAATCCTCTCAGGAATATTTCTCGGCACCGCCGCCAATTGTCCGGAGAGAAGCTGCCATTCACCGTGCTCCAGATCGGTGACAGGGTATTTTACCACCGTTTGGGCCCCAAACAATGACGGACAAATGGCCTGGCTCACAAAGAAACCTTTTAGTACACGGATGGAGAAAGGACCACAAGCTTTGAAGTGGGGTGGGGGAGGTGGGGAGAGACTGTGCGGAGAAGAAGGNTACATTTATACATTAATCTGAAAACAAACATTTGCAAAGCCTGTAAAATCAGAAGATGAACAGAACTAAAGCACAGTTATATTTATTAGCTAATACACGGGGGAGCCTGACAAACCCCAAGGTTTTAATTTTTACTGTCATTCTGGATGATTTACAGCTTCCTTTCTCTCCCTTTAATCTTTGTGTCATCTACTGATCATCCCTCACCATTGGACCCGAAAGGAGGAAGCACCACGTCCGAATAACTTTCTTAGGGGATCATTCCTAAGAGGTATTCCTTGATAAATAGACTCTTAATAAATACTGCTTTGAAAGTGATTTCTAATCACAGTTAAAATGGAAATAAACATGGGAAGAATTTTTAGTTCTGCTGAAGAATATAAGCTGCCAAGGAGGCAGTGCATCAAATGTACTAAAAGCGAGTTTTGGGGTACATTCTCAATAGATAGTAATTGAACCTTTTCCCTTTAAACTCCCCAGCAGCTGGGCTTCAGCATGCAGCATCCTTCACTAACAGACAATTTCACAGAAGCCATTTCCTTACATTACCAGCATGCCAACCACACATGTTAATGTTTATCCATTTTCTCATAATTTTTTCATGTGCTCTCCATTAAAGAGCATCATATATATTCAGGAATGGCAGTTACTTGCACCTAGATTCATGATGAGTGACATTCGTCCCGAATATGTCCTTGTGGAAACGTGTGACAGCTTGTATACCACCACTGACAAACAAAAGCTTCTCCACGTGCCTTTTGCACACCCGTTTTTAAAAACTGTTTTCAATTCCATAAAGTCTTTACTTCAGTATTACTTGGGATTTCCTGAATAGCATACAGAATCTAAACATGGATCAGAGTGTGTCTGGCTTCTGCTCTCTCACACCACGTAAATATGCTTGACTAAAACACTTTCCTCCAGACCAACTTTTAAGAATCTCAGTGCTGTCATTTTTTTCTCTCTTTTTTCTCTTGATGCCACCATCAGAAAACCAGAATGTATTTAACCAGCTCTGATCTGGCATCAAAACAACTCAGACAGAAACTGGGTATCTCATTCCAATCCAGGATAATTAATTTTAATGGAGGAGATACCCTCCTTTAAAGAAGGACATAAAGGAGGAGATAAAGGAGGGTTATCACACAGCCCACAGAAACCCTTCAATGTCTGTGCTCCTGCACAGGTGCTCATTACCCCATTGCTTAAGTGGCAAGAGAAGTTATAAAAATTCCTTAGAAACAGAATTAACTGCGTAGTCAAGAAACAACACAAAAATACCTTCATTTGGCTACAAGGTGAGCAGAGACTACAGGTGGAAAAATTGCAACTTTGAAAGAAGCAAAAAGAAAAAGAGGAAAAAAAAAAAAGGGCAAGCCACTTTTCGGACACAACTGTAAGAAACTTGGAACCAGGCAGTGACTGCCCTTGCCTTGTGGATTCCTCACCTGCTGTGGTGTAAAAACAATGCCTCTTCCTCACCACCTGACCACACCACGCCGGGCACCGCTGCGCTGCAGGGACACCAAGGAGGAGGGAAGGGGCCTTGTCAGCCCAGACACAGCCTGGCGTGCCCGTTCCTTCAGGGCGGCTTCCTCTGCCCATTGCAGAGGCGCTCCCGCTGCTCTTGGGGCATGGTTGCCAAATGTGAATTTAACACCAATCCAATGTACAAAAATGAGTCAAAACCGAAGGCCCGGCTTCCCTGTAGCCCAAAATTCTGTGGGATGCCTGTTTCTGCAGCCCTGGGTGGGCGGCACAGCATGCGTGCACACACAGAGCGCCTCACAGGCACTTCTGAGGCTTCTCTGTGAGCACCTGCTCGTGGCTCCGTGCTCCTCACCATTCTGTGCGGGCCCTCCTTCAATTCCCTTTATACTTGACTCTTCAACACTTGAAACCAAAATCAGGATAATTCTGTCACGGGGATAGAAACTTTTCTATACACATGACAGGACCTAACAAGATGTATTAATATCATTGACATGATAGACCCTCTTGGAATTAAATCAGTGAATATTTTTAGGGAACCCTAATCCGTAGATTATTAACATGATCGAGCATAACTTGAGGAAGTTACTGTCTTACGGCACGAGCTCTGCGCCGCTGCGACACATGAATCACCAGCAACATGAACCACGCACTGCAAACTGATTTACTCACTTCTTATATTTTTTCCACTTTGCAGTACGAAAATGCACCAAAATCCATTTTACAGCATTTATGCATATTATGTGCAACTGTGATTTTTTTTTTTTTTTTTCACATTTTAAAATGTCTGTTAAAACTGCAGATGATTTTGGGATTCCTACAAATTTTGAGACTGGTTCATAGATCTAACAAAACTTATAAAAGGTACCTTCATATCAAGTTTGGAGAAATTCTGGAGAAATTCTCAGAATGTAGGAGCTTTAATATGAATATTCCTATATAGCACTGACTGCAGAAAGATGGCACGGAATTCTTTTTTTCTCAAATGTTTTTAAAATGCATTGGAAACCTCATTTTAGCTTGAAAATTCTATCCTCCTTATTTAGATGGCTAATACTTGAAATAATGATAATAATGTAAATGCTTATGTAAGTTTGCCTTTTCAAACTAAAGGAAACAAAGGTAAAATTTTAAAACTGAATTTGTAAGCATTAAAGAAAAAAAAAATCTTAAACCTTTCCCTTAACAGAACTGCGGCTGAGTATATGAAGAGGAAATATTTTAGCAGCAAACCTTCCCTCATTATTCTCTTTGATAAATTAACCACTCACCCAACAGCTTTGGTATATCACAAAAATAACCCAAAGCTCTCTGGTTTTGGCTGGAGGGACACGTGCCACCAAATGTCATGTACTGCATGAAGAATGTCTGAGGCATGCGGGGGTTAGCTAACCAGAGAATTAAAATAGTAAAATACATTAATTTCCACCCCCTGCTCTTCTCCCTTTCACAGCCAGATGTGAAAGACCCTGCTTTTGCAGCAGGGTGGCTCCTGACACCACTCCAACCTGCGTGCTGGAGCCAGGGCTCTCTGAGCGATGCCGCTCTCCAGGACAAACACCACAACGTCCCTCGGAACCCCAACAGCACAGAAATGTTCCCTCAGCCAAGCTCTCTTTTCTGCTCTCTCCCCACTTCCAAACCGCTTACAGAAATATACAGAAATACGGTTTTTGGTCAAGATGTAGTCTCTCTTTAACCGTCAATTTAAAAGCACATTTTGTTTTCTGGGGAGCAGGTGCAGAGAAGCATGAGACAGATAAAGGTTAGACAAAGCAGGACACTTCCAATCATGGTTACCACATGATGGAGGTAAGTGGCAGGTGATACCCGTGCTGCCGGAAGGTTCTGCATCTTACCCAAAACGTCCCCTCAGGTCCTTGCAGAAAATGTATACAGGGTTATTAAGACTACTTCTTTTCCCCCTCATAATTTGAATAACCTTTCAAATAAAAATTAGGAAACAACATTTAGCTAGCATGATTTTATTCTGAAAGCTATAGCATATGCTTTGAACTCATAAACCTAATTGTTATTTCTGACCTAACTGAAATTGTCTTTGTTTTCAAAAAAAAAAAAAAAAAAAAGAAAAAAAAGAAGCTATCAGAAAAAAAATTACTGCTGAGAAATATGATTCCTTTGCAACTGGAAAAAAAATGTGGGGTTTAGGTTTCTGATAGCCTCAAAAAATATCTGAAACTTGAAAGAGAGTGGCAAGACAGCAAAGTACAATTATTAGGGGAAAATAAACAGTAAAATCCCTTTGCCCAACAGACTGACCCCCTCTGACCTGCTGGCTTTCTCCAGGACAGCCGTGCAGGGTTGGCAGCAATGTCAGGAGCAACCCTGACACCAAAAATCACTTGCAAGAGGGGTCAGGTTTGTACAACAGGGAGAGTTTAACACCAAAATACCTGCCTGTCGCTGGCCAAGCTCTGCCCCAGCTTCTCCCCTGGCTATCGGGGCAAGCAGCCTCTCAAACGGCAAAAAATCGTCACGAACCCAAGCACATCCCAATTAGGTGTGTGGACACCGTCATGCTCCAGGTGTTTATGTGCCCTGAAGCACACAAGAGACATAGTAATTTTTACCCTAAATCCATATCCCTGGGAATTCTGAGGTGCCTCCCCTGTAAAATATCCTGCTGAATGGATACTGAAGCAATGGCGCATGAGGGCCCACTCTGGGATTCCAAAATATGAGAAACACATGGCTGATTTCATAAACAGACTGTGGTTGGTTTTTTTTTTTCTACAGCTGCTAGAAATAGCCTTGGCACACCTGGAGAGAAGCTGGCCAGGTGGTGAAGCATTCCAGAGGAGCACGCTGATCCCATGGTCTGTAGCTCTGTGTCATGGCCAGCGGAGCCAGCCCTGCAGCCATTGCACAGCCAGCTGCAAGGAACCCAGGGATTAACCTCCTCCCAAAATACTCCTAAACCCATCCCTTCCCTCACCTAAAAAAATTATCTGGAAACTAAATGCCTTCTCTCTCTCTCAAGCTTAAATATTTTTTGCTGGGGTTCTACTATTTTATTTTATTTTATTGTATTATTTAAAATTTTCTGGAAATCATCCTGTAACAAATAGAAATTGGCTTTCAGGGATATAGCTTACATTTTCACTTCAGAAAAAAAGTAGCAGGCCACAAGGAATTTTAATAATGCACACAAAGAAATCTGAGTGCAACATTTAAACACAAAAGACGCGTGTCCCTTCATGTCCTTCATACACAGGGCCAAACCAGCCAGTTCCTGGTTCACCTTCCTTTATGTAAGCAGATTAAAAGTAAGATTAACAAACTATCAAAAAGTCTGTTAAACGATAGCTTCTGCTAATTAAAAATTGTGGTGGTTCTAAAGCTGTGTTGGTGGCCATCTTGCTCAGGCAGATTTCACACAGACAGGGCTGGAGCAGGCAGGGCACAGGGACGGAGGCAGCCTGGCTGGCTGGAGCGGCACCGGGACACCAAGGGGTAGTGGGACCGAGCAACCCCTACAGAAAGAAAACACTCTGTCCCGGCCAGATTTATGTTTCAACACACACATCAACAGCAAGAAGCACCTCAAGAAAATAAAAAAAAACTTTTTAGGGGCAGAATTTCTTTAGTCAGTTGATATTTACTGAAGAAGATTTTAACACTTGCACAGTTGATTCCTGATTGACTGTGGTGTCCTCATCCTGCTGCTGAACCGGCCACATCTGTTTGTGATACATTTAGTCTGTTTTCCCCCGATGTGATGGAAATTATATTATTTATTATTCATTCCACTGTGGCAAGGCAGATTTGGTGAGATCTGCAGCCAGCCCATTCTCCATCTGACACCAAAGCGTGCCGGGCCCCTGCACCAACGCTGGCTGCCCCACCAGCACTGCCGTGCACTGGGGGAGGCCAAGCTACTCCCGGGGCCTCACGGCACAAGTGCACCGTCACACTGATGGCAAAACAGCATCTCTACGCACTGAAGATAAATAAATTTCCTCTTTTTTCTCCAGTGGTGTCATCTGCTGGGTGGAAACGCTGCCATGAGCAGTAGCTTCAGCAGGCCGCTCAGGCCATGGAGCCCCGCGGCCCGCAGGCCGAGGCTGAGGCCATGGCCGCTGGTCAGTGCGGGCAGCCCATGGTGCTCCTCAGATGGGCAGCGAGAGCCCTGAGCTGCTCACACCAGCAAAGAGGGGACAAGGGCTGTCCACCAGGGAATGTGTCCCGGTGGCACTGCCACAGACCCCAGCGCTGCCCCTCCACAGCCTGCGGCCACACGGCGAGGTGCACGGGCTCCAGGGCAAACTTGAAGGGAAAGACTATTTCTTAAAAGAATAAATGACGAAACTGTTATAAACAAAAGAAAATAGTTGGGTCCTTCTCACAAGTTTTTCCACTGATTTTCTAGCTAAATATTGTATTCATATTTAGTTATATAGTTATTTAGTTTATCTTTTTTTGTTTGTTAAAGGGTTAAAATCTGGCCTCCACTTAAAATGCATAATAAATATCACTACACTTATAGCTCAGATCTGAAGTGACAAGACAAAGGGAATGAGAAAGAGCCAAGTGCTCTGAGGGTGCACAACCACCGCTGTGTGCACCCCTGTACCCTGGAGAGGGATGTGATGGCATGTCTTGTGGGACACGGGCCGTGTTGCACTGGGTTTGTGGAGCACCTGGGATTTACGAAGGCAGAGTTGTAAACTAACCTTCCTCAGAGCCCAGAACAAAGAGCTCAACAAGGCCTCCAAATGCCTCGTGCGCAAAAATACCACATATATTATCACAGACACTCCAGCAAGCTATGATCAAAACTTTATCCTGAATCTGTCAAAGAAGTCTTTTGTCCTGGCATTTGATTGACAAAAATCCCTTTGATAAAAGGGGTTAAAAAAGGTACCTAACCTTAGTGGGTATGAACAAATTTACTGCAAATAGACATCTGTGTGAATAAAACTTGAAATACGTTTTGACAAATATAATTGCCCTTCTCTGAAACAGGAGAAATACAGACAGCAGTTATGATGAAAATGATCTGTAAAAGTTTTAAATCACTGTCTTAAAGAGGTTATTAAATACTATTTTAAACCACAGCAGGAGTTGGATTTTTTTCTGCTGACTTTTTGGTTTTTTTCCAGAACCATTTTAGTTCAAAGAGTTGAAAGAATAAGTTTAAAGAAAGTACTTTTAGCCACTTATAAAGCTTTGATTAACACACAGTCCTTAGATTTAAGCTTTACTGAATGCCTTATGATAATCTTTTTTTTTCCCTCAAAAGGCAAAATAAAATATTCCACTTACAATCCTTTTTGCCATTTCTTCATAAGATTCCTTGCGCTGGCAGTCTGTTTTGCTTGGAATAAGATGTTTCTGCCCACACAACAAATTATTTGCAATGAGCTCAAATTTGTCACCATGGCCAACGTCAACAAACCCCACCACCATCCCCAAGAGCAGAATGGGTTTGTTATTGAGTCATTGTTCGAGCGGCCCCGCACGCTGTGCAGGGGCTCTGAGGAGTCAATAGATGGCAGTCCATCTCCTAGGAAAGTGACGGAAAATGAATGAAATAACCAAAAGCCTCATAAAGGAGAGAGGTGGAAGGCCGTGCGATTCCTCACCAGCATTCACAGAAATTAACTAAGGATGCTTAACAGAACGCAAAACGTTCGTACAAACTCCGTGACAGCCCTCGGCAAGCGGTGCCAAAATCTGGAGATTTATCACAAAACTGAACCCTGAGTTTATCTGCAGGGATGGACCCATCAGGTCTCGCAGGTGGGATGCTCACCATCAAGTCACCAAACCAGTTTAAGTCCAGTGGTTGTACCCCTGGCTGAAGTGCAGGAAAACTCTTGTGTGGCCCCCAACAGCTGGGCAAATCCTGTGGGCCATGACAGTCACAACAGCACTTTGGTTTTTAAACATGTGGTATTTCTCTTAATGCTGCTATCCTGTTTGTACCAAGATATTTATCCTACAACAGCAGAATTGTAAGATAATTTCTATGGTGAAATACTACTGTGCTGACATGAGAGTAAAAAAACTTGTCTTTTTCTTACAATCCTACAGCTATATATATATATGATATTCAAACACTGTATATAAACCTAATTTAGAAGTTTTGTTTCTTGCCAGAACATTATTTACTTCAGCTCTGCTGTGGGTGTAAAAGACAATATTTAAAGGGAATAACAAAAGATAAATTTCAAACAATTCAGATAATGCAGTTTCTTTTCATTTACTTATTGCAAATATCTACCATGCCTTTTACCATACAAATTTTAAAATTCCAGGCTTAACCCAACTGCTAATGCAACTTTGAGCCAAAGGTACTTTTCCCATGCAAAAAATGAAGGCGTGCAAAACATTTCCCACATGTCAAAAAGGTGCATTATTTGCAGATAAACTACAGTTCACTGCAAAATAAAAATTCTATTTATCAGAAGGTAGGGCCTGATGCAAAACCAATTAATCTGTGAGTATCCATATTTGACCGTGTTTCAAAACATCCCCAAAATGCACCCTAAATTTCTTAACGGGTGCTTTTAATAATGCCCATATTTATAACCACTATATTTTCTAACAGGAACTTGTTCTGATACCTTTTATTAGCTTTACTTCAAGTGTAAACCCTGATGCTTTCTACAAAACCCACATAAATAATTTCCTAGCTCACAATACCTCAGATTTTGCCCTAGTACAGCACTTGGTCAAGTTTAAGCTACCCCCTGCTCTTCTTCTACAGACATAAATATTTTATAAGTGTTGATGGCAACTCACTTTTTGAGGAATATTCAAGGGCAGGTGAGACTACAATTAAATTACATCTTCTATCTCAGTAAAAACCAGAAACCATTACGTTACTGCATCAAATATTTCTATTTGATTATTAAGTTCTAAGTGTTATAAACATTTCAGAAATTGTTTTTACATGCACCCTTAGGGATTATAATGAAAGGCAGCATTTGCCTTTTTCCTTCCTCCAATTTCAAACCAAACCAAACCAAAACAAAACAAATAGAATACCCAGTGAGTGCACCTTTTTTTTGCTAACAATGTTTTCCTTTAAAAAAGAAACAAAACCAACTGAACCAACAAAACGTCCTTACAAAATCTGTTTAAAAGTAAAATCTCAGGAAGGTTTGAGGATTTCTTGGGCAGATCTTTGCATTAGAATCATTATGCACAAAACACAAACGAGAGATTTTAAGCGCAGATTTCTTCTATTCATTAAATTTTGAAGGAAAAAAACCAGAAAAAAGAGCATTCCACTGCCATGAAGAGGTGGAGACACAAATTATAAAGCACACCCCATCTACTGCTTCAGAGAAAAAGCCAAAGATCTAAAAAGAAAAGTAGTGGAGAAACTTTTCTACTTTGTTTAGAGCAGAGAACAAGGGTTAATTATCTGTAACAGTGAAATAACTGTGAGGCCGATCTGGGGAGCAACGACAACAAAAGTTCAGAGGAACAACAAAACCCTGATTTTAAAAGGTATTTTTATGTTTGACAATTACAGAAATTAATATATTTAAGAACTGTGACACCAATGCAAAAATTTGTTTTTACTGGTTAAATATGGTACCAAGGTTTCAATATTAACCAAATTGGTATGCATTTTGTTTTATTTTTATATCTATTTTACATATGAGGAACAATCCTAAGTAATAATGGTACTGTTTCATGAAGTTTTATTTTCTTGTTTCAGGGATTAGCAATCAACTAAGGCAGGCCAAACAAGCAGTCACAGCTAGATCCTCACTAATTATAAATGATCTGCAAAAGTTTATGAGGTGCTTTTCCTCAAATTCATGTCTCCGCTCTAAGTGAGATTTATTTCACTCATCTAAGAAGAAAGCTTTGTCACACAGAGTGACTAATTACCAGCATCTGGGATATCTGAGATGGGATTACTGCTTCTGCTCTGCATCCCAACTTAAAATTTAATGCTCTTTCTATGTGTAAATGTGGTCACTGAGAGAAGACAGGCAAAGCACTAATTTAATTATTACAGTATTAAAATGAAATCAGAAGTTTTAAAGATGCTTAAAAAATAGTGACAGTGTTTCATTGCCTTCTTCAGTTCAAAAACTCTTCAGATGTTTATTATCTTCTCAGAGAAGATGCTTATCTATATTTTATGGTCAGCAGTTCACAGAGGAGTAAATAGGTTGGGTGTAGAAGAAAATAAAAAAGGTGTTTCTACTTACTGTTAGGTGATACTGCCTCCATATTTCTGGGCAAGCCTGGAAAATAAAAATATTGATCAGCTAGGAGCATGAAACAAGGTGCTTTACAGCCTGTTGGTTTTGGCATAACACAGTATCCACTGGTGTCGGTCACAGGAAAATAAGAAGCTTAACTGAAAGGGTCTGCATTTCAGCTTCAAAAACCCGGCTAGACAGTTTAATTGAATTTTACACTGGTTTAACACACTCCCTGCCATTGTCAGAAAGCCAGTAACAGTTTTCTCTCTGCCCTTTTTCTCCGAGGGGCAGAAGTTTGGGAGAGCAGCGTGTTTGTGACTGTAGGAAGCATTAATACTGCAAAACAAACAGGGACTGATTTAAATTCTACATTTTCTGACATTTGAAAATTTAAATAGCCCTCTAGAAATTAAATCACAAGGTGCCTTCCTTTCACGTAGGAACATAAATATTTTATCTTTTTTGTACGTATCTCTTTCCTAATCAAAATATAATTGTTACATGTAATAATCCTCAGCAGCCTCATGTCAGATGAGTTGTAAACAAGAACCATAACGGATTGCTTTAATGTTACTATTTTTACAACGACTTGCTTGATTTTTTTTTTAACTTTTAAATTTTTTTTTTTTTTAATTGGCAGACTTTCATAGCAAGTCCTAAGTGCAGCCCTTGGAAAAAAAATATTCAAAGCAGGTTTTTGAGTCACATCAGTGACACAATGGACCTGAGGGACACATGAGAGATGGTAAAGAGAAAAATGTGGAACTTCAGAACAAAATCAGAATATGCTGGTGGTCACTAAGGCTCAGATCACTCTCTCAGGGGTTCCTAATGCTTTTACAAAACGTACAGTATTTATGATGGCCCCCGAGCCACAGACAGACATGGAAATTATGGCACTTTTTTGTCATTTTGGTGCACAGCTACTGCAGCGGAGGGCTTTCACTTCTCCTTAGAACATTTACCCTCTAATTACAACAGCTCCATACTAACTCGTACTACCATTGCTAACAATTAGCAATTTGGTTTGCCAACCTTCCTTTCAAGTACTCTAAAAAGAAACATAGCATTCCACGGCTTCTCCATAATATGCTGCAGCTGCAATTTCAAACATTGAAGCCTCATGACTACTTACAAATGAGTGCTATTAATATTTCTTTATATTTCGGATAAATTTTTCACTCATGCCCAAATTCTTGCCTTCTTTTATTTTGATGGAGCATGTTAATTAAAAAACCCTACACCACAGCCAGTATATCTCAAAATAAAATCCAAGTTTTTGCCAGTCACCCTGTGGCACATACAGTGTGTTTTCCCCAGATGTGATGGAAATTATATTATTTATTATTCATTCTACAGTAACATAATTGTTTGTAGAAAAAAAACTACAATCTGTTCCGTGTAATGGTTCAACATTTTTCCTCTTACTCAAATACTGTGTGTAAAAATTCAAGTTTTATATTAATATTTCTATAAAGGAAATGTGTGAAGGACATAATTTTCCTCACTGAGGATCTGACAGTTTGAACACACTCAAGCTGTCTTTGAGCACAAACAAAAGGATTTTCCTCCTTCCCTAACTTAGCCTGAGTTCAGAGGCAACATACAAACACTCTGTAGCCTGTAAAAATATTGCAGCAGTATCTCCCTCAGACCTGAGGAGGTTTCAGCTGTGCAGGACAGCTGTGCTGGTCCAGCTCAGGGGTAGCAGGCAGTTATTTATACATTAGTTCTGGATAGTTTTCGATTACCACAGTGTGCCCAGGCTAATGTGGTTGAACAATTGCAATCAGTGAGTTGTCCTACACTGGCAAAATGCCACTCTGTGTATGACCTTTACTCACATGACTGCTATTTAATAATAATCACCATCACCATTAAAATTATTTTTGAATACTTGTTTGGTTGGATATTTTTTCTGCTCTGGACACAAAAACATCACTTTTAGCAAAAATCTGTAGCTGTGAGTGAGAGCCACAGTTGGCAGATCTCTCGTCAAAACCCTGGGAGAGGCACAGCCCCAGCTCCTTCATGGTGCTGCCCAGAGGTGGGTTTTATCCTCAGGGACATTTTGAGGGTGAGAGAAAACCGAAAGAAGGTAAGGACGAAGGCGGTGAGAGAAGCATATTCCTTCATTCGGAGGGTGACTTGGGGTAATTCTGCTCGCCGCTGTGAAGTGGGGTACAACAGCGAGGAGGGGTCACTGTCAAACAACAGCTTTTTAGAGATTATGCTTTTAACCAGGATCCGCATTACTTTGCATCATCTCAGGGCTGGTGTCTGCATCTTATGCTGTGGAATGACAAATAGTATGACTAACAATTACTACCAAATACTGGCTCCTCAAATGAAGCTCAAATGAAGAGAGGTTTGCTATGGAAGAGAGCATAGCCAGACACAACTGCACTCAAACCCATGCTCTTATTTATTTAAAAGAACTTTGCCATGAACGGCCCTCGTTCAAAGAAAAGCTCTCCTGGTATCCAGCTACTATGGCAGCGTGATGAACCGCATTAAAATAAAATTGCATTTATTTCCTGCGCCAGTGGTCTGACCCTACTCGCATTTAGATGTACCAGCACAAAGGGTGCCTACTCCAGAGGGCAATGGCAGTGCCGCCGCACGGCCGCGGGAGCAGGGGTGAGGGGAGC
>VWZN01003880.1:49233-71557 GCA_013396955.1 Regulus satrapa
AAAAAAAAAGAAAAAAAAAGAAAGAAAAGCTGCAGGGTTATTCTTCATAGTGTTCACAGCAGTCAAAGTTAAACAGAGAAAAGGAAGCAAACATGAACATTTTATTCCCACCAGAGAATAAGGTATAATATATGATTTAGAAATCCCATTGTCTATACTGTGATTTCTAATTTAGAGAAGGAAAGGCTGAACACAAATCTATTGTTCTCATCGGGTGCATCAAGATTTCACTTTTTGACTATTTTCTATATGACTGAAAAGGGAATAGTACTTTACTTTGAAGATAAATCCTTTTTAGGCATTTGATTGAGTTGTCTGAAATACCTTTTGGATTCCAGCAATTCTTGGTGAGGAGAAAAATAAAAAATACTAACTCAGAATTACACGTGAGAAAATGAAAACTGGATAAAACCAAATGAAATTTGGATAAAACCAAAAGTACGGTAATAAAATAAAGGGAAAATTCAGGGTACGTTACTACCCAAAAAGGCCTTAGACAGATGCAAGTTAATCATAAACCCCCTATTCCGAGATACAACTACAGTTTGAAAACAGGAATAATAATTTTGTTCTCTAGTGTCGTTCACCTGACCGGGAGTCTGCAGCATTTGCGGCGGCAGCACAGGGAGTTCCTGCAGCCCTGTGCCCAGCAAGCCTCGCAGGCCGGCCGGAGGGACGGAGGGACAGAGGGACAGGGAGCGCGGCAGGGCCTGGCGGGCAGGGCAGCGACGCCCCAAGAGGCCGGCCGGGCTCGCTGGGCTGCCAGGAAGGGGCTCAGTGCCTCCCTGCGTGTGTGGCCAGCCCTGCCCTGCCCTGCAGGGCCTGCCGAGGCTCCGTGCCACAGCCAGCCCTGGGGCTGTGCAAGGCCAGGGCCGTGCCAGGGCCAGGGCCGTGCCAGGGCCAGGGCTGTGCCAGGGCTGTGGCAGCACCAGGGCTGTGCCAGGGCTGTGCCAGTGCCAGGGCTGTGCCAGTGCCAGGGCTGTGCCAGGGCCAGGGCCGTGCCAGGGCCAGGGCCGTGCCAGGGCCAGGGCTGTGCCAGGGCTGTGGCAGCACCAGGGCTGTGCCAGGGCTGTGCCAGTGCCAGGGCTGTGCCAGTGCCAGGGCTGTGCCAGGGCCAGGGCCGTGCCAGGGCCAGGGCCGTGCCAGGGCCAGGGCTGTGCCAGGGCTGTGGCAGCACCAGGGCTGTGCCAGGGCTGTGCCAGTGCCAGGGCTGTGGCAGCATCAGGGCCGTGCCAGGGCCATGCCAGGGCTGTGCCAGCACCAGGGCCGTGCCAGGGCTGTGCTGCTTGGCTCGCTGCTGGGACCCAAGCCTGGGGAAGGAAGAGCCCACGTCCCTCCTCAGCACCAACACAGGAGCAACAGCTGTGTCCCCCGTGCCAATGCACCGACCCAAAATGGATGAAATGTAAATGCAAATAGAAAAAGGGACTGCGAAGTCCACGGAACCTTGCTCTTGTGGTGTCTGATCTCCTGTGGCTAAAAGAAGCCGTGTAAGGTATGTGCCAACAATGTGACGTGTCTCTCTGCAATGAAATCCAGATTTAAAGCTTCTTGGAAATTAATTGCTTCTTGGAAATTCAATGCTTCAGTTGAATCACAAACCTAAAACCATTCACCAGTAGCTGCATCCTGAAGAAACAGCAAGGCTCTCTTGATGCTGCCATAAACAATAAAATAGGGAAATAATCCCTGAGTTGGAATAATATTGATGTAGATGAATATCTGAAAATTGTCAAGCTTAATTGGGGATCTTAACTTTTTCTCTGGAATTTCCAAAATCTTTAACCCAGGAAAAAATAAATCACATTTCAATGCAGGCTGAGTGCCAGTCTTTGGGTATGGGCCAGAATTTTGGTTCAACTTTCATTCATGCTGATAAATGGCCCATCGGGCAAAGGCAAACAAATCATCCCAGCTCTGGTGATTCCTTCCCATCCTCATGCTCAGATCAGGCTCCCACAAGCAGCTCTTGGAACACGAGGAAGACCACCAGCACAGGGTGCCTGGGAGGAGACAGACCCAAAACAGCTCTGAAGGTGGCAGTTCTCAGCACTTCATCTTTACCTGGGAGGACTCAAGTGAGCTCCAGACAGAAGGACTCCCAAGGAGCCTGGTCAGAGTCAGGGTGTGGGAAATGACATTACTCTGAGCGTAGAACTGGACTTTGAGCTGATGCCAGTATGGAGACTTGGAGTGAATGAAATTCCTTGTTTTCCATTTTGATCCTCCTGATGATGATAGCAGTAGGAATCATAAGCAGGAGGTTCCTAAAAAATATTCATACTGAACTGAATACTTCTCCAATCTGGGTGACAGAAATTAACACCACCATATATATATTTGCTGTCAAGCTGTTTGAAGAACTCTCCCCATGTGCCATGCACTCTGGGTACCCCTGCACACTGAGTCTTCTCAAAACTTGAGCTTTCCAGGAAAAGAGAGGAGTGCTGCAGTGCCACAGCACTCCCGACAGAGGCTGGAAACCAGACCCTGATGCATCTGAGGGCATGCAGCAGCACAGGCACCCCGTGAGAAGAAAGCTCCAGCGTAAGCACTCTGCTCTCATTTTTTCTTCCTGGGCTTTTGTGACCTTACCACCACGGGCAGATCCTTTAGTCATCCCTGAGACACTTCTACAGCAGGAAGAGCTTGAAAGATCTTCTCAACCCCTTGGTCATAGGTTGTAAAGCACGTACCATGACTCCTGCAAGAGTCACTGCCATGGAAAACTGGTGGGTCCTGGCACACAGGATGCTCTGCTCTCAAACTGCCACCGTGGACTGTAGATATTTGCACATAAAAGACATAAAAGCACCAAACAGCAGCTAGCATCCGGTGCCTGAGGGTCACAGGTCTTGAGACTGGTCTTAGGTTGGGCTCTGTGGGGTGGAGATTGTAACGCTGCAAAGAATGAGAAGGTACACAATGTCCTTCTCCATTGCAGTGCTAATTTTTGGCGTTACTTTGTTTCACATGGAAAATACATCCCTTTATTTGGAATGGAAAACAACTGGGATGGACATCTCAGTCTTCTGCTCGCCATAGAAAACAGTTTTGCAGAAACATGTAGTTCTGTACTTAGAGGCACAATTTTGAGGCGATGAAAAATGAAATGACCTTGCCAAAAACTGCTAAATCTCGATGGCTACAACAGTTCTGTCCTTGCAACAAGGATCCCAGCAGAAAATATGTCATTCTCTCTCCTTCTTTCTCTTTCCAAAGAAAAGTGGGGAAAAGGAAATGTTCTCCCTATAATCAGCAAATAACATTTTTCAGAGAGAGAATTCAGTTTTTTGCTTCTTTAAAAATTTTTCATCTCTGTGAGGAGATAGAATGAATATGAGGCCCCAATTTCATCTCTGTTTCCCATGATTACTGGCACAGCTGTCTCAACAGCAGGGTGCAGACACCCCAGGAGCAGGGAGGGAATTCCACTGCAGCATGGGAAGAAAATCCTTCTCTTACCCTTAATAAATAAAAGAAAACTGTTTTTAAAAATAGTATATACTTGATCTTTCTCTCATTATTTTTTACTTTCTATTTCGTGCATGCCATAAAACCGCAATTGACACTTAACTGGTGGGGTCAAAAGCACCTCCTACATTGCTAAAGACACAGTTATTTATAGTTTGATCATTTGTCTCTGTGGTTTTGGTTTCTTTTCTGTTTGTTTGTTAGGCACTTCTTCCTTTTCCCCCCCTTTTTATCCTTACACAGATGCCATAGCAATAGGAAAATCCTCCTTGCTGCTATCAAAAAACAACTCATATTTTAAGTACACTGTTGTAATGAACAAAACTGTCTTCCCTATCTACTAAATTTCGGGTGTCTAATAATATGAGGTTTTCATAGGCTGTGGAGCTTGCCCAGGTGCTGCCAGGCAGGAGGGCTGTGATCAGCACCACATCAATCCCAGTGGATGCTGCTCAGGTGTGTACACAGCCTTGGCATGCCCAAGGCACAGAACAGAACACGGGGACTAGGAGAGCTTACACTCCATTTTAAACATTTGAATTCTGAGAATTTAACAAGCTTTTACTGAGAATGGATCTGACAACAGCAGTACTGAATAGTTAACCTACATATTATTAGTTTTAAAACAGCACTTAGGACATTTAATATCACATCTTCCTGACATCAGTACAAATGGAAGGCATATTATATGCTAGCTTTTCCTACCTAAATTCTAGTACTGCAATCCTCAACTTTTTGCTGTTTCAGTAGGAAATTGTTACGCACTTCATTTTTTTTCTTTTTTTCATTTAATTTATAATGTTTCGCTTGATTGAGGCTTCTTCTTTTTTGTTTTAATGTTGATTTTTAAACAGCAGTATTCTTTAAAGTACGCAGTTATTTAACTCAGGTCAATTACTTCATGTGACTGAGCTGAAGTGAATGTGAAATATTTGTATTAGACCAAGAAAGCTGACGCACATCAAGAGTTATGATTTAAGTCACTCCTTTCTGATAAAGACTCAATCATCTGAACAGTTTTGCCCATGTACCATAGGTGAAGGTCCCTACGCTGCAGCAGAATCATGGTTCTACTGCACAACTGACTAAATACAGTTTCTATATCACAAATCTGGGCAGTAACTCCTGAAATCTTTGATTCGGGCTTCCCCCCTCCATCTGGACAAGGGGAAGGGATGTCTGAACCCACGGCACAGGGGCTGGTTGCAGAGGATCCTGCTTCTACCTAGCAACACCGGGAAAAAAACAACCAGTGCTATCACCGAGAAAAATCACCAAGGGCTCATTTAAAATGTGCAATCAACCAAATTTCCTGAGCAGGGTGGTAGTTCGTCAGTCCTTTAAACAAATACCGTGGGCACTCTCTCTACCTCGCGCCCTTTTTCAGAGGGCTGCGGGCGGGGAGGAGGGAGGCAAGGAAAGCCATGGAACACAAGATGGATGTTCCGAGCCTGCGGGCAGCCAGAGGAGCCAGCAGAGCTCGCAAGGCTCAGCCTGGCTGGGCTGGGAAGGGGAAACGTTTGGAGAGACACCCCTGAAGGGAGCTGGCACCATTTCACACTAAGCACCAGAAAGCGCTGGCGAGGCTGTGAAGGAGCAGCAGCAGCAGCTGGAGGCTGAGCACAGCCCAGGGCCACCCTCCTGCTGCCAGTCTGTCCCTGCCTGCGGGCACCACCGGCACCAGGGCACGGGGTGACCCCTGGTGCTCCCCGAAGACAATCCTGTCCCTCCTGGCAGCTCTCCACAGCGGGGTGACCCCAAACTGGGACGATGGCACTGCTGTGCGTTCACCGTGCCACCCGAGACTGCAGCAGTTCTGGCGGCTGGGTGTGAGGTCCAACCCAGGACCTCTTTCCCTGAGCCTGAAGGAAGCCACATGTGCTGGAAGCCCTGCCTGTGGCAGGCGAGGAACAGCATTCCAGCCTGTGGCTCACAGAGCTGAGCGTGCAGTGAAGCCACCACGCACACCCAGCTCTGACACCTGAGAGCCGCCACAGGGGCTGCCCTTGATGCCAAGAGCAGCTGGTTTAGGAAAAGTATCCAAATCTTAACTGCCAATTAAAAACCAGAGTTACAGATTTCTATTTCTTATCTCCTTATTTCAGGGCAAGACCAGAGGTAGGAAACTCCCAGAATGTTATGAATTATGGGTGGCAGTAAGCACCTCAGCTGAGCACAACCTCCAACAATTTTATTTTGAGTGCCTGACGTATGAGCAATAAAGAAATGCTGGGATGCTCAAGTTTGCATCTCCTTTTGCCATTAGTTAGTGATTCAGTAGGACTGAAATCAGACATGTATTTTGCATGTACTACACAAGTCTGAAAATCAGATATTCATTTTCAAAAAATAGTGAAGAAAGTACATTTGAGATGCATTATTTCTACAATTGCTTTCATTTACATCTGTGTTTGTGTAAGATCAACAAACTCAATGAAGCAGTAGGAAAGATGTGATTACATTATTATTAATTTTTTTACAGAGGTACAGAGGGAAGCATAAGGGAAAGATAATCTGAAATTTGTTACCCAGCAGATCTTTAAATAGTTTTAAAAAATTAAAATGAGGTATAAAGGTAAAAAGCCACGTACGTAACGTAAAGGCAGGCAAGTAAACACACTATTTAAAGCAAACAGATTACATCACTCACCAGCAACATTCATAACCTGGAAAACAAGTGGGCCAAGTATTTAAGCTGAGAAAGGAAAGCACAGCTAGTCTCCCTCTTTTGGAAATATAAAGAATGATAAATTCACTGGTTGCCTAAAAAGAACATATCTCAGGAGCTGTAGAAACACTGATTTCCTTTTTTGCCTTTGTCTCTGACAACATGCTCTTTGAATTACACACCTGCCTCCAGCCTTCATTATTTCTGTTTCATTATAATGAAGATTATACTTTTGACTTCCAAGGCTGCTTGCTTTGACAAAGCCCTGCCTTTCCTTTGCACTCTGACGGTGCCATAACAAAAACCACAAACAATTCTGCCACAAATAAGGTGTTGTACCCACAGCACCCTACCCTGCCACCACACAACAAAGAAGTGCTGTGGAGAATCCAGGTGTCATCACTGCAGGTGCCACCACTGTCACTGATATCATCAGGAAGAACACTCAGATCAGAACATGTCAGTGACCTAAGCAGGAAACAAACAAGTGGAGAATGGGAGCTGCTTAACCATAGATAATATTCCCACTCCTAAGAATGTTCAGAAGTGCTGAAATATCCGACCACTTCTTGAATGCAAACACACAATTTTTAAATGAAATTGGAGTCCTGTGGTAGCCTGTGTGGTGGCTCCCTGTGTGGCTGACATTACAGAAATGCCAGCACTGTGATGTGTCCGTGCTGCCCTGTGGGAAGCGGCGCCCTCGTGGTGACTAATGGGGACAGAACGCCAACGGCATGGCAAAGACTGGGCTGGGATCCCTGGGCCTGATCCCTGGCTGGGATCCCTGGCTGTGCCCATCACCCTCGGGCCCACAGCAAGGCCTGGCTGGCACCCACTGACACTGCAGGGGCTGGCAGCTGGCACCGACGGCTCTGCGCCAGGCACTGAGCGGCACAGCTGGATCTGGGCTGGGCAGCACAGCTGGCTCTGCTCTGGACGCTGGGCAGCACAGCTGGCTCCTCATCTGTCCCTTCCAGACCTGTCCCGAGGAAGGGGGACATGTGTGTGGCCCTCTCTGTGGCCACAGCTGCTGCTGGCACATGCTGAGGGACGGCTGCTGGGCACCACTGAATTTTCAGTGCTGACCTTCTCGTGCTTTTACTCAAGGCTTCTGCTTGTATTTGTTCTTTCAAACAGCATTTCACCTGAGTTACAATCTCCAGCACCTATGGCTTCAACAAAAAATCAGTGGGGCCATTGCTGTTTAAAAAGAGAAGTGGAGTTCAACTATTTTGCCAGAAACCATTTTGCCTGCTGCAATGTGCCACTTGGTTAGACCAAAGGAGGTACCGTGGCAAACCCCGGGTTCCTCTGGGCACAGGTTCCAAAGCTTTCACACATGCCTGCTGTCTTTACTCATGTTGAATTACATAAGCTTCTTTTTTTTTTCTCCCTCTTCTTCTATTTTTTTATTCCGCTATTCATGCACTCAGACAAATGTTAAAAAATTAAGTTTCTGTAAACACAGTGTTATCTTAATAAGTTCAAATATTATTAGACTATTCCCTGGGGGAAGAAAAGCAATATGTTCCAAAGCAAGTGGCTGTATATTTTGCAGAAGGTGGCTACTCTGAAATTAAGAAATGCAAATGACTCTACAGTTTATGTGCCTCAAAGTAAGAATACTGATATTAAATTTTAAAAAGGTAGCACGAGACATTGCTGCTTACGCCAGAGCTTCGGGAGGATGCCAAGGGACCCAGAGCAATCCCGGGTCTGGGGTTTTCAATGGCACAGACTAGTGATCACAGAATGCTGGTGATACTCTCCAGTTACCCCTGGCAACCCTTCTCAACTGTAACGATGCTGCCCCACAATAGCTTTCACTGGGCAGCTTTCTCTTCACTTAGCTGAATGCTCTGGGACCATCTGTGTCGGAAAGCATAAAAGGCCAGCCTGCCTGTGGGCCCGTCACTCTGAACACCACCTCTCTGACCCCGATTAAATACAACTTTCAATCCCTTTTGTCCTCCCTGTTGACTTCTCCTATTAAGGGAGCCCTTTGACAAAGAAAGCGGAAGAGTGGACTAAGTGCCCCCAAGAAAGGTGATGTCTGATACTGCTCAACACAAGGATTAGCAAGCCAATACATAACAAAAGCAAGTTTGGGGGAGGGGTAAAGAGGAAAAGAAAAAAATGGTTTTATACAGGTCTTTGACTAATTCAGTAGGTACACAGTTCAACAAATAGCTATACAAGAGGCCTGCTCCCAAAGAAACAACTACCAGGGAACAATAAATCGAGGAGATACCTTTCAGCACTGCGACGCTCGGCCGTGACATTGACAGGAGCAGTGGATGTGTCATTTGCTACCTATGGGCTTTTAAACTGCATGTGGTCATGGGGAGAGGTGCCAAGAACACTCAGGAGGTTACTTGAAGGACAGACCTTTCCCTACAGAAAAGTCTTGCAAAATATCCTAACTTGGGTCATTCGAGGTAAATGCAATGGAAGTGGGCAACACAAACACAAAGAAACAAGAACAACAGTGGCTGGAGGAAACCTAAATACTTGCACATCAGAGCTGATTGTTTCCAAAGACATGTACGAAAAGCTATCTGCCTCTTGGAATATGCAAAATTTCTCTGTCAAAAAGAACACATGAAAGTTGTCCATGCAGGCCTGCAGCAGCCATGGGGTCTCCTAATGCAGCACAGCCTCTGACACTGACACCAAGAGCCAGCACTGGGCAGTGCCCAAGTGGATCCCAGAGTATGGGGGCACAGCAGGGAGAAGAGCAGAGTGCCCACTGCAGCCCCCACGCCTGCCTGACCTCTGCAGAGGGCTCCAGCCTCTGGCACAGCCACAGGGATGGGTGGGCAGGAGGAGGGGAGCCTCACTGTGCCCCCAGACACGGAACAGCACAGGGGCATCTGGCCAAGGTGTGGGGCACAGGTGTGGCCATCACAAAGAGAAGTCAGGAAGCACCTGGGTGCAGAAGATATTTCCACTGAAAAACCTGAGCCAAACAGAAGATGCTTCCATAGAGCCAAGCAGCAGCAGGAAGGATTAGGGATTTTATTTCCATGAAAAAGAGATACTGAAAAAGTAAAAGTAATCAGAAGAGAGTAACGATAAATGGAAATCCATATACAAAGCAAACCTTAATAGAACCCCAACGAGTCTGGGGTGTTTTTCATGCCAGCAGTAATTGGGCCAGGGATACAAACAGATCAGGTTGCCCTCCAGTCAAAAAAAGGCAAATCTACCCAGGCTTCTTGCTTAGAATATGCTCACTGTACCATCACAGAACACAATCCCACTTCTAAATAAAGGTTAAAATTGTGCTTATGTTGGGAAGAGCTGTATGAGACAGAGGGGATGACCAACAGTGCTGACCATCACCAGCAGGCAGTGGCTGTCGCTCCAGAGATGGTTCTGGACCCCTCCAGGCCAGGCTCTGCAATCCTCCTCAGCCATCATTTTATTGACAGCTTTATTACCATGAACTATCTGCCTTTTACATGTTCTTTTGAAATTTAATGTTCGATTTGGCAACGTCCATTTAGACTAGAGATGCATTTCCTTCTTCTCCTTTCTGTCTTTTTTTGAAAGGGGGGCAAAAGACATCAGTAAAGTTCCCAAATGGGTGCCGCTGAAAATTAGTATTTCTCTATGGACTCTGGAAAGTAATAGATGGGAACCTGTTTCTAATAGTTTTACTTTCTGTGTTATCTGGAGAAAAACAGATTCATACATACAAAGTGGACTGTTTCAGAAGATAGTGCTGTGAAAAATGAAAGGCTGTTCCAAAGTAAAAAGTGATTATTTCAGAAGAAATGAGAAGCTCCAATGTCAACCCTTGTGCCTGAATCAGCAAAAAATCAAAGCTTTGCATAGAATAGGAAATTGGAGATTTTCCCTAAATTTACATTTCTTTCTGCTGAGCACATTTTTGCTTCAACGTGAAAGAACTTCTTAGAGACACTCCTAGTTTCAGACATTGCTTTTTGCTACACTGTTGTAAAATGCTGCTGCCTAGGACTGGAATTCCATTAGTACAATTGGAAGAATTTATGTATGAATGCTAGATATGAACCACAACAGCCATGGATAACATCATGTAAATGAAAATTTTATTTTTTTAAAAAATGAGATCTCCTCAGTCATATTGACAATCGTCCAACAGAAAACCCAAAGCAATATAAACTAAAAAATAAAAATTGCAGTTTCTGCTGGCAGAATCCATCAGAAACATTGGCAAAATATTCTCACACATATTTTTGATATTCAGCACACTACTACAATAAATCAGGGAAATCTAACTCTAAAAATGTCATCCTAAAGTGCTGTACTGTTATTAAAACCTAAGTGATACATAACATTTGCATTCTATATACGTATCATCATAATTACCCAAGAAACCATAGCTTTGATATTACAATGTATCTAAATAGGCTTTTTCTCCAGACTGTCCTCACAATCCTAAGTCTCCAAAAACCTAAACTGCAAAAAGTAAAACTGACTCTGTAAGACAAGCAATTTTGAAAAACAAAGTTCAAGGCAAACCCCGCTATCTTATGAACGTAACCTTTGGAAAATAAACCCTTTTCTTACAGAAGCGGATTTTTGGTGATATGCATTCCTGAATAATCTGCTGGGCTTCTGGAAGACACAGTTGCTCACACGGGATGCTGTCACGGGGGGCTAGCTGGCTTCTGAATGCTGGACTGGCATGGGAGCCACTGCTCCCTCGCATGGACTAGCCCAGCAAGTCTTCGGGACAGAGAATATGCTCACATTACACTTTCCTGAACAGATAAATAATTCACAGAAGATACTGTTGTATGAACTGCTGATTCAACCACAGCAAATGCCCACAGCTGAATCCTAAACTACAGGTGTGAAACCTTCCAGGTTTGCCAAGACCTTGTAAAAACTCAGTGGATAAACCGTTTTACAGCTCAATCACAATTAATCTGCTCTGTATTTCCTTCTTTACTTTGGCACCATGCATATTAACTGTGTATGGTGGTCTCCAGCCTTCTGACACACCATGCATTTTTACCAGACCGCAGGGCACCAATGTCTGCAAAGCAGATGCACAATCCAAAAGCAATGTCCCAGGCAAAGAGCAAAAGTGTTACTGCAAGAGATGAGTGGAAGCAACACGCACAGCACAGTCAGAGCTGTGAAAAATACAGTAGCACCAGAGGTGCTGAAAGTGTTGTGCCTGCCTGATTGCTGCCATCAGAAGTGCTGCACCTTGCCACTGAGTGACCTGGCTGGGGTTTAACTCCAGTTAACTCTGCCTTAACCCCCTACACGCGCCAATGTATTCCACCATGCCTAATATGGGGAAAAAATAGCATTAAACTCGACAGACATATATAAAATTACCAGCAACACATTTTTCTTAGGACTATGTATCCACCTTTTTGGATGGACATAATTTATATCCCAACAATCTGAAGTCAAACAGTACGAAATACTCCGTTTAGATGACTAAAGGGAGTCCAGAACCTCCTCAGGAAGGTTTGGGTGAGGGAGAGGTGAAGGGGCAGATTTAGGGCATGGGATGGACTTGAGCAGAGGAGGGAAGGGAAGCCACCAGCCCTGCATGGCCACTCTGGAAGCAGAAGGACACGGAGAGGAGAGCACACTCCAGTCTGCCACACCTTGGGGCAGGGCTGAGCCAGGGCCCTCTGAGGGGCTCGGACACACAGAAAGCACTGGAGGGACATGAAGGGAACTCACTGAAGCCCAGGCTGTGTTTAAATACTGAGTTTGGTATTTAATTCAGTAATTAGATACCTAACTAATTTGTTCAAAGGCAGTGACCCTTGAGTCACCAAGCTGCAGATGACACATCAGGGGGACACATCCACCCCTAAGGCGTCCTGCAGCACCCGTGGTCCGAGCTCATCTGTGCATGGAGCCACAGCAGTGCATCACCAGCACACGGCTGAGCTTGGTCAAGGGCAAATGACACGCTGCTTCATGGATAGACAGGAGAGAAAACAAAAACCCACCCCAAAACCCGGCTGTGCCTCTGAATCTAGAGAGAGGGATCTTCCTCCGCCTTCTTGTCTTCCCGCCTTGGAAACTCCAAAGTCCCTTTCCCAACCTGTTCAGCTGAGCTTGCCTGTCCCTTCCTGCTCCAGAGTGAACTCATGCAGGGCCAAGCCACAAACCTTGTCTCACAGAGGGGCCATGGCTTGGAGAGCCATGAGGAGACTGAGTACAGAAGAGGCTCCACCACACTCCAGCAGCTGGCTGCCAGTGCACAGGGTCCAAATGTCCAGCGTTAGGCAACAACAGACACGAAAGGTATTTTCATAGAGGAAAGTTTCCTTTTTCAAGTGAGTTTTTATACAGATTAGTGCTCTGCATGAGAAGGCTACCTAACAGGAATTTGCTTTCCTGACACACGTGTCCTGCCAGGAGGGGGAGGGACAGGAGTGTTACCTGCGATCTGGCTGGGCACAGCGACGGACGGAGCCGGACAGCCTGCACAGGCACGTGCACAGCTCCCTCCGTGTCTGCCCATCCACCTCTTCTCAAGGTGTGTCTGCACTGCTCCAGCCTCCCAGCGCTGCCACCTGTGCCACAGCCACAAAAGCCCTGATGCTGGAGCTTTGCAGCTCACGCCGTTTGTTGCTGTGTGCCCACAGCAGATTTATCTCTGCACCCTTTATTCCCACTCACTCTTATCATGACACATGCTGGAAAGAAAAGACACCGGTGTAACATCATTCAGACATTTTAAAGTTTTCTCTCAACTGTTTCTGAAACATATCAGTTCCATTCAGGTTTAGAAAAGGAGCTTCAGAATGGGGTGAGGCGTGTCTTTTGTCAGCACCCCGTCTGCTCCCTGTGGCCTCGTAAACAAGCTGCTTTCTTTAGAAATACAGCAGACCTCCAATTTAAATTTATGGAAAGGCTGAACCAGAGGAGCCCACACTCAAATAATTTTAATAACCTATTAAGTTGCGACTTCAGATTCATTTTATAACTGTGTTCCTCAGGGAACTGCACTATCAGGATAAAGATAGAGTTTTTTTTCTTTTAAAGATAAATAGCATCATTAATCTGCAACATTTCTTTTCTATTATCTTTCAAAATGAGGAGTTATTTTGTTCTGATCTTGAGGTAATTAGCCTTCATTCACTAGCCAGAAAATGTCTGTGTTCTGAAAATTAAAAATGTGTCATTAAGTGGAATTTACCATAATGTCATTTATCTTTATATAGTTCATCAGTGACAGCAATGGGCCTGGGAATCCATCAGCTTTTACCGAGGAAGCATTAAAACAAATTGAAAAACAGAATAATCCCAGGCACTCTTTAACACAGTCAAAGCCATTTGGGTAATTAAATAGTGGTATTTAAAGTTTTAATTTAGATTTCCCCCTCTGTTCATCAGCAGTCAAATGAGATGTTCATATTCATAACTGTTTGTAATAAAGGGTTTCATAAAGCAAACAGAATATCAATGCTGCTAAAATTACAGAGAACACAGAGAAACCTTTCAAGTACAAACAGGGAAGTTCACTCCTGCTGTACCTTATTTTCTCTGGTTACACTGAGCTGTACCTGGCTTGCTCTTCACACTGACGATGTCCAAATTCAGTGATGTCTATGCTCCCGGGGCTCACAGCCACCTTCTTTCACTCTTTGTCTTTGGGTGTTTTGTTACTCAGGAAAGCCAACTTCCACAGTTTGCCTCCCATAGCCATTGTTTTCCAAATGTTTGCATATTAATCTCAAACATCTTTTATCTTGTATATTCAGCTCTGGAGAGTGGATTGTTCTGCTGTGTTACTGCAATGAGACGGCGTGTGCCCGGGAAACCCGTATGCATTATAGATAATGCTAAAAATAATTATTTAGGAACGCAAACAGAACACATAAAAAAGCTTTCCAGCACCACTCTTGCTAGGAAATATTGGGCCCTACACCAGCTTTTGCCAAAACTGAACAGGGGAGAAAAAATTAAGTAGTTCATTATGAAACGGTTTATGAAACTGAAATAAGTCTGAATAATGATACCTCCAGCATATGTACATCCCCACCAAAACTCGATTGACTGGGATGCAGTTATTTAGAATAGGGAAAAACATTAACCTATGCTCCCTTCTGAGTGCAGCCGGACCTGCCTTAGACTGAAACTGTCAATAATTTACTGTGCGACTTTTGTTCTCTTTTTCAATGTGGTAAAAAATGCCACAGGACTTAAATGCCTTTTCAAATGAAAAGACTAATTTTTTTTTTTTTTAAACTTTCTTTTAAGCAAAGCATAACCTCCCCAAATTATGACTCCAGTGGCAAGGGACTTAGACATTTTCCACAGAACTGCCTGAGATGTTTCATTTTTTGATCTCAGAGCAGCGGGCTATATATTAGGCAATAAAAGAGGTTCTTATATAGCACCAGAAAGAGTGCCTCTGTAATTTTTCAGGTATGGAGTGGAGCAACACAGCACAGCATAAATCATGTACAGTGTGAGACCAGCACAGGCTTTACAGCTCAGTAAATGACAAGATACTGATGATGAACTGACAATAGGCTTTTGTTATGAACACTATTCCAGCAGCAATGTTTAGGTTTTGTGTTTTATAAAATATATTTTTATTCTATTTTATTTAGAAATTTCACCAGATGCTTTTGAGCTGGTTCTGTACCTTGGCCTCTACTGAAGCATGGTCATAACTGCTGTGGAGATCAAAATGAACCCTACTCTAGGGTGACAAGATCGAGTCGTACATGGACACAACCTGCACTACTTGCCAAGATTAACTGATTCGGACTGCTTTTCGAAATTAAAATTGGGCTATCAAAAGCCTAACATGGACAATTTTTAAAGGCATATGTGAGGGTGCAAACTTATGCCTGCTATGTAGCACCAAACTGATTTAACAAAGGCGTGGCTGGGGGTATTCCCTCAGTGTGCAGAAACCCCTCGGCACAGGGGAAGCAGGAAAGGAGCAGAGCCTGTCTGTCCTACACCTGCCAGGACAGCCAACCGGGACACACTTCTGCTGGGGAAACTGAGGAATGTGAGCATTTCCAACAGCCGCAGCAAAGCAGCATCTGCAGCGTCAGCCAGGTGAGCTAACGGCAACTGGCAGCACAGACAAAACAAATGCAAAAATGTTCTTTAAAACGGTCTTTACACCGCAACTCTCAGCGGCCAAATACAACTGGCAGGTTCAAGTGTGCCCCTTGCCCCCCAAACCACCAGCTACCTCACTGGGGCAGCAAAAATAGCTTGGCTTTCGGTAATGTGAAGCCTATTCTTGTCATGTTTAACTTCACTTCCTGTGTCTTTGTGCTGCTCGAGGAAGTGAAACTCATGCATTGCCTGTTTGTATTATTCCCCCTCGTAGCAGACCTGCAGACAATGTCTGCAGTGGTCTGGAGCGATAAGAGCTGCCTCCAGGACACGGATTCTCCTGGGGATTAGGCAGCACCATCTGGGGCCTGCGCTGACGGGCAGCAGCTGCAGCCCCAGCAGCAGTGCAGGGTGAAAATGGGTGCTGCTCCCGGGGCCTTGAGCCAGTCTCTGCAACTGGGTTTCCATTACAGCCCGCTGCCTTCTGAGAAGAAAGGGGAGAATAAAGAACAGAGACTGCTCCTGCTGCGAGAGAAGCGCCAGTGGGTGCTCGTGCAGCTCCGCACCCTCCGTGCCCCAGAACACCCAGCAGGGACACGCTGGGATGCTGTGCCACAAAATCCTCAGGAAAAACAGGACACGGCCAGCAGAACTGCTGCCTTCGGGGCAATGGTCCCTGGGCATCCACTGGGAAAGAAAACATCCCTGCTCTAAAACGGGCAAGGCAAACATTTGAGGGCTGCAAGTTTAGGTGCCCCAAATCGTAGCGGCGCTTCCCTGCAGGTAAGGGGTCAAAGGTAGCTGCCAAAGGCACCTAGCTGGAGGAACAGCTCAGTCCTGTAAGGAGTTCTTTCTTAGCACCGAGAAGGGAGGAGGGAGCTGGCAAATCATGAGCGCACAGGTTATCTGCTGTGCTAGCTGGCCAAGAGAGCCCTTGCCTAGAGCCTTGTAGCATTTTTCCTTTACCCACTCTTTTCTTCATTGATGCTCTGCTGCAGCTGCACTTTGCTTTGTAATTATATGAAGCAAAAGACAAGGCACTGCCTAAAAGCAATAAATCTCATTAAAACAATTAAATTGATTTTTTTTTTTTAAAGGAAGTACGTTTGATGAAAAATCTATTTAAAAGATGTGGAACAAAACAATGAGCAGGGAAAAAAAAAAAAATTGGTGTGATCTCCAGGCATGCCTTTTGAAGGTGATACTTCAGCAATGCTAAGATAGCTTTGAATTTGGGTCAAAAGTATCCATTACTGAAATTTTCCTGAACTCAGCTGCAAATCTTCACCATGTTCTGTATTGAGGACCAGGAGATGGGATGGCAGAGCCACCAAGATAAATTGGCCAAAGCCAGGATATGCCCAATAACCAGAAAATAATTAAATACCCATCTTGATGTCAAAACTGAGCATGCCACCATCCCACAAATGTCCTGCACAGAAACCAGACATTTTAGGGGTGGCTCTGAACACCCCAGCAATAACAAGGAGATGCTGGGAGCTTCAGTGATGGGTGCTCAGCACCCGTCTGTGCTGGGACACAGGTGCTGGGAACTACATTTCTACATGCATATTAAACTTCTAAGTAAAGCCAAGACTGATTTTAGACCTTTGTTTTTTGGGGGTTTTCTTTTTCTTTTTTTTGGTTGGTTTTAAACATTTATTTTAAAATTATTATTTGTTTTATTTTGTTTTTAGCTTGGTTGAGTTTTTAATAAAGCAAACTATGGATTTTTGACATTACAGCTGCTGAAAGGAGCATCCCATCGACCATTTTCCTATCCAAAGCATAGGTAACCACCACGTGTTGTTCCAGGAAATCTGTCTGAAGGAAATCTGACTGAAGGCTGCCACAGAGTGTCACATCTATCCTGTTTGAATGCATTTGCAATGTTTAGTTTTGTGTAATGACTGCACTTAACATCATAAATGCAGACACAATTTTAAACGTCTGAAAATTAGGTTCCGAATCCAAGAAATACTGATGTGCACAATACCCTTTGCTGATGGTAAACCAAAAATAATTGCATTTCTGCAACCAATAACCCACGTCTTAACTTTTAACCTGTCCTATTCTTGCCAGATAATCTGTTAATATGCCAAGTTAAACACACTTCTGATGGACAAGTATAGTTCAAAAAGATCTGCTACTTTAGCACTACTATAATGAAGATATTATATCTGACAGGCATACAGTAACAACTGACTTCAAATTCTCTTATGCCACCAATACACAAAGTTTGGGAGAACAAGACCCAGTACATCCAGTAGCAGCTCCCAGTCCATATATGCTGCTCTGCTCTGGCCCAAGCAGACTAATTTTAAAAGCGTTATTTTAATTTACCATTCCTGATGTGCCATAATTTTTCAGGTAAACTGCTGACAGTGTCACCTTTATGCTACTGACAATCACTTTTGTTGGCTTATTTTCAACAATTTCCTCCCTACCATTTCACAGGAATACAAAGAAAACAAGTAGAGGTGAAGAGCTGGCCACTGGGTTTCAGCACCAAACCCTTCAGCACCCAAAACACGCTGCACTTCCCAACGTGCCATTATGGAATCACAAAATCGCGGCGCGTCCGCGAGGATCACCGAGTCCAGCTCCTTGCCCTGCACAGGGCAGCACCTGGAGTCTCTCGGTGTGCCTGGGAGTGCTCTCCAGACGCTCCTCGGGCTCTGCTGTCGTGCTGTCCGTGACTCTGCGCACAGCAGCCGCCGCCACCCGCGCTGTCACCGCGGGGACAGCCCGTGGCTGCCCCGGGCCCGGCCTGCCCCAGCCCCACGGGGACGGGGCCTTTGTCCCCTCTGCAGACCCTGTCCCCCTTGCTGCCCAGCAGGGCACGGCTGCACCCACGCTGCCCACGGCGGTGGGAATGCCCCTGCCGCCCCCGGCGCCAATGAAGACACGCTGGAATTCTGCTGGAAAGGGTCTGAGCAGCTGGAAAACAAACGGTTCCCTGCTGTGCTCCTAAGAGAGACAGCAGCGCCGTACAGTGAGACCAAGAACATGCTTGGGGAGGTTAAAAAAACCAAACCAACAAAAAAACCCCCAAGCATGACAGCTTTAACGGGGCTGAAAGGCAAGACACAGGAGGTACAGGAAGCTTTGGACATTATTTTACCAGGCTAGGGCTCTAAATAGACGATTATATGCTTAAATGTTAAGGTTCCCTAAGCTGGCTTAGCAGTCTCCATAAAATAGTTAGAAGGGCCTGTTTTACAAGAACATTGTCCATTTAGAAATTGAAGAATAAAGGCAACAGAAACACAAAAATAGAGTTCTACAGAATGCGACGATTCTTTTTAAAATAACAAAATACAAAGAGTTTGATTTTTTCCCAGATGAAAAAGAATTTTTCAAAATTAATATTAAAATAAAATTTCTAAATAAAGTTGTAATGCCTTAAAATTGCCTGTTATGCTGAAAAAAAGAAGAAAAAAAGAAGAAAAGAGAAAAAAAAAGGCTAAGTAGGGCTTCCCATGACTAAATGGATTAATTCTTTAGTACCACACAATTACTGCTCTCTACACAGTTTCAGTGAACATCTAAATAAATACCCAAAGCTTATTTCACACAAAGAAAAGATCCATTCTGAGGAATAACCCAAATGCTAAAAAGTTGACATTTTGTATAAAAAAATAAAGAAAAGCTGTACAGGAAGACGGGAGGAAGAAAAGGACATTTTAGGTCGGTTTGTGGGGTGACATTCACCGACAGACGGAGCAGCTTTGTTGGAGCTGCAGTGCTCACATGCCAGCTGTGCTTCTGGATGTCTCTCTCCGAGCCAGGTTTCCTGCTCAGCTGAGCTGGTTTTCTTTGTGTGGCCACGAGAGGCCACGAGCAGGGCACAGCCAGCAGCAGGACATGCAGGGAGCCCGAGTGGCACGGGGCTGCTGGCAGCCAGACCCCACCCGTGCTGAGGGGTGACACCACAGCCCTGCTCCTGCCACCACCAACACAAACCTCTGCATCACGTTTTGGTGCAGAAATGGCTCTGATTTAGTTCCTTGCAAGGCAGGCATTTAACACCTGGTGCTTTTGACAAATACAGTACACAGTGTGTTTTTTTTTAACAAAGGAAAAATTCATAAAGCATCCTGGGCTCTGAAAGAACTGGGAAAGTTATCCCCAGCTTCTGAATTTCTCTAATTTCTTCTGGTTCACAGAAAGGCCTGGTTCCGCTTCTTTTCTCTGTTTGAAGGGCAGCAACCAGCTCTTGGTGCAGGCCAAGCCCTGGGGATCACTACTTCCTGGCTCATCATAACTTACATTGGATTAATGTTGAAACCCTCTTTCCTGTTTCACAAGACACAGCTTGTCACCAACACAGAAATTCTTATCTCTCATCCATATTTCTAAAATATTCTGTACTTCAGTAGACCAGCAGCCCTTTCATGATTGCTATATGTGGACTTAAACAGGGGAAAAATCAGCACCGTGTCTCAAAATTGGTGTAAAATTACAGCCTTTGAGGGTGTAATGCCTGATCAATTTCTGTGAAAACACAATGATGACAGAATATGGACACGAGTGACATTTCCCTTGTTACCATGGAATTTTTAACAGTTCGACAGCCCAATTCAGTCCAGCACAGAGCTGCTATCAGGTAAAGGTGTGTCACTGAGATCCAGGCCCTTTGCAGCACCACGAGAACGGGGGAAGGTTTCCCTTTCTGCTGCCCAACACAGCCCTGACAGCTGAAGCATCACCTCGTCTTCTCTACTTGCTGCCAGTGACCCCAATTCATCACAAAGTAAATGCCCTCAGCGTTTTGTTGAGGACAAGAAATGCCTGGCGAGAGCACCTGGTGTGCTGGACACCTCTGACCAGCCACAGGAAGGAGGGGCACAGATTCCTGCATCCAGCCAGAAACAAGGGACACCCAAAGTTAGGCCTGCAGGGAAGTGCCTTTTTTAGGACGGGGTCAATGACATTCTGAATCCCAGGTAAATTTAGATTCTGCAGAAGCTTATCTTTGCGTGACACTTTAAGGTTAAAAAGCAAGCTCAAAGAATGTGTTTTAGAAAGCATCAGACATTAAAGGGATGCCTAGAAGCATTTTGCACTGAGGAAGGGTGCAAAGTCTAAGTCCACTTGGCTTGGATTAACCATTCAAAGTACTGCAGAGCCTGTCACAGCACCCTCTGTACAGGACACCCCTCCTTACCTTGGATGTTCAGGTAAAGAAAGCACGTTCACCTAAAGACATTTAAACTACAGAAACATTTACTGTAATACTACTGACGTGGAATTAAAAAAAAATGGCAGCACAAAAACAAACATTTCTGGGCATTTGCTTTTCTTGTGCCTCCAGACTGTAAAGGAGAAATTGCCTATTCCCAAACCATTTAGCTTAGAGTTTTATATACCACAAGATGGTTGACGGATTTTAACTCTTCAGGTCATAGAAAAATGCCACCTCTTCTAAGGCTAACATGGCACTTTCTAGGTCGCTTTTCAAAACATCCTCAAGCACAGCAGCTTGCTGACGTGGAAACACAAACACCCTCCACACCCAACAGAAATTTTCTTCAGACCAGCACCAGCCCATTCTCCAAAGTAAGATGGAGAGACCATTGGATTCATGTTGCACAGTGCTTACAGAGGGTTCTTTATTTCCAATAATCCTGATAAAAGAAATGTAAGTTCTGCAGATCAGCACATGTTGCTTGTTGTTGTATGTCAAAGGCACAAGCACTGGATTCTGCTAGCTGTGCTTAACGTGTATGCAGCACCATAAAGATTAAACAGCATAATGTTATAAATCCTATTACAGTATATAATCTCTAAATTACATGCAAGTGGATAAAAAATACACAGCTTGCTAATGAACTTTACATTTTCATAACACCATTTATGCTGCCACTAGTTTGGATAGGAAGTTTATGAAAATCCAACTCCTGTACCTACTACACACACTGTATTATTGTGTATCATATACACACACATCACATTCTCTGTCCTAGGAATCCATTCCCCTGGAAACACTGGCCTCAGATAATGTTCTACAAATAACAGGGAAACTAATGAAAACCTGTGGAGCCACAAAGCCCCACTGGTGTCTCCTGGGCAGGTCTTTAAGATATCAGGTTGTAACGTTGCAACTTTCTGACCCACAGCAGGAAAAGCGTAATTTTGTCTGAAGAACAATGTTCACCAAACTCCATCAATTTTTCAGAATAATTTCACACTAACTGTGCAAACAAACCTTAAGCAGTAAAAATCAGCACCTCTGAATGTAGAATATATGTGGGGGGGTCTCATGCTGCTTCATAAGCAAGGGATTGTAAAATCCCAGTAAAGCCACTTTTACTAGTAAACCTGGTAAAGAAGCCAGTTTAGAAAAAGTAAATAAAATTGCTTTCAAACAGATGGTAAGACTGCAGTCACCTTTCTAGTTGTCACACATTAGTATTGGTAAAACCAGGAGTTTGTAATGCACACTGCAAGAGGAAAACATCTCCTTGCCAGATCCAAACTGCAAAGCAACAGAAGGGTACACACAGCAACCTACAGCTACCTGTTACTGCAGGACACCCCTCCTTACCTTGGATGTTCAGGTAAAGAAAGCACATTCACCTAAAGACATGTAAACTACAGAAACATTTACTGTAATACTACTGATGTGGATTTAAAAAAAATGGCAACACAAAAACAAATCAATGGAAAAGCACTTGGTAAGTGACATTTTAACAAGGCCTATCATGGCTGAGTTATGCAGCCATGGATTGTGTTCCCCTCGCCCTCTACACTGCAATTCAGGGTACAAAATCACTATATAAATTCCTGTCATCACAGCTTTGAAGGGTTTGAAGGACCTGGCATTGTTGTGTCTGCACTGAGATGACTGGAATGTGAGAGTTAACAAATTAATCTCGAATTCCTTAACTCCACAGGTTTGAGTTTTTAAATTTTCTTCTGAGAGGCCAAAGAACTCAGGGTTTCTCCACAGAAAGTGCATTTTGCTGCTGGCAGACTTTAATCCTGCTCTGCCCCCAGGTAGCTGCCTCCACCTGGTGAATGCCCCTGGCAGTTACACACAGAGCAGGGACGGACGCTGAAGAACAGCCAGCAAGGCAAGGGACACATTGCCCACTGCCCTGAGGGTGGCTGCTGGGCTCT
>VWZN01003880.1:73208-83782 GCA_013396955.1 Regulus satrapa
GGAGTCTGCTGCCAGCCCTGCTCTGAGGAGGAAGCTGAAAATATAGCACAGCCCAGCGATTGTTTGGGCATCTGGGGCTGATCCTCCAGCTGGAGTCGGGAGGCAGGACAAGAAGGGCATGAAGAGGGTGAGGGAAGGAAACAGAGAAAGGAGTGCCAGCAGTAAAGCAAGTCTGGGATTTCCTGGGAGGCTCAGGACGGAGCCAAGCCAGGCACGAGGCACAGCTACATGGGCATCTCCAGCAGAAGGAAAACACTGATGGGTCATGCTCCAGCTGCCAGTGCAATGGCTACAGGACTTTGTGGTATGACTCACAGACTGGGGGACCAACTCTTGACTCCAGCTGCTCATATGGTGAACCATACAAACCAGCTCTCTAACATTCAGGTCCTGTTTTTTGGTTCTGTGACTGGCGAAAAAACTGCATCCCCACGTACCTCTTGCTTTCTAGCTACCCTAACAATAATGGGAGTTGAACCATAAAAATACTTTTGCACATCTGCTTTGTCTTTTTTTTCTTTTATAGTTAACTCTTACTGGCAGCTTTATGTAGCACATAGCTAGATTCCAGCTCCTTGAAAAAATTAAAAGTGAGGACCTCTGCAAAGCATTTCTTCTTTGAGGCATGAAGAGGCTGGGGCTTCCAATTAAAATGGGTGGTGAAATCACATTTTCCAATTATTCTTAGAGAGACATGGCATTTCACAGTACCCACAGACAACTTCAGCTGCTGGGTACAGCTGCAATGACAGAATCCACACCTGAAGAACAACCTGGTCATGCCCAGTCACAGCTGTGACACAAATCTGGAGGGCTTTGACATGAGTGGCAGATTCAGGGATGACAGATACATGGAATCATGGAATGGACTGGGCTGGGGAGGGAACCTTAAAGTCCATCTAATCCAACCTCCCTGTCTTGGGCGTGGACAGACACCTTGCACTAGATCAGAGTGTTCCACACTCCTTCCACCCAGCCTTGAACACTTCCAGGGATGGGGCAGAGGCACCAGCACACAAGGAATAAAATTCCCACTCCCAGGCAGTTCCTGCTTTCCTAGCACTGACTGAAAGTACGCGCAGCTCAAACTGAACCACAGACCCTAAACAGAAGCACTGGTTATGCAGTGCATGAGGCTGCTTTATGCTTTAATGTCACTGGTAAAATTAAAGCCTTCGTATAAAAATCTAGTCCAATGGCAAATTTTGAAGATTTTTCCTTCACTGTTCAGTACACAATGTACAACACAGATGTACTTGTTTAACTCTGACTTTATGACTTATGCAAAGCGTCAGCTATTATTCCACTGCAAGTCTCCTCAAATAAACCTTTCTGAGACATGGTGAAAATGGAGGTGGTGGATTAGCGGGCAGCAAAAGATGAGGTCATCTAGGCCCATTGAGGCTGTGTTTTGAGACCAACAATAGCCCAACTCCAGCAAATCCTCTGAAGTACACCCCCTTGTTTTCCACGCAGCCTGGATTAGTCTTGAGCTTCTAGATCTGAAAATACAATAACCCTTTCACTCATATATAATAAAGAGAAATAGACTATACTAAAAACCCCCAAACCTAACAGGTTTATTTACATGCCCAGCACATAGAACTCCTCTGTATTTACTATACAGAGGGCAAAACAATACAAAACAAATGGCAATTCAAAAAGAAAGGGTTTTTCTCCCAACTGGACGTGATTTGCTATGTTCACAGAGGTGCCCACTAAAAGACATTCATGTCTCTAGCTGACAAACATGGAAGCCTCTGGTGGTATCGAGGCTGTGTGTTAACAGCCTACATATTTGAGGGAATTATATAATAGTATAAGAATTAACAAATTCACATGTGCAATAACATATACATGTTCAGAAAATTCATAAAATTCCTGAAAACGTGCCAAAGGAAAATCTGAACACCGAGGGTTGCTCTCCTAGTTCAGAACTGTATTTGTCTGAAGGTGAGGTGTGTTTGAGGGAGATGCTGCAACTGGGAAGAGTAAATAAATTTCGATGCCAACTTCAAAGACAGGAGAACCAGGCTAGTAATAGACTAATTTTTATATGTGTATTTGACAATTTAAAACCACCAGAAAAGAACTGAACTTTTCATCTGAGTTTTTCAAAATGTTACAGCAGCAGGGAAAAAAAAAACAAAAACAAAACCAAACTCCACAGGTAACCTGTGTATCACATCAGATTTGTGAGGAAAGGAGGCTCCACTTGACACAGAGAATTATGTGGGGAGGGCATTGCCAGCCATACACAGACATTGGCATCAGAGTTTTAGCTCCTTTGATGGGCTGTTGTCACTTTATGTTGTGGGAACAATGTAGTGGGGTCTTGAAAGGCTGGGAATACCCAGTCTAGAAAGAAAAAAATGGGAAAAAAATGCATTACTGCTTAGCCTGGACAAAACCCAGGCATGAGCATGAGGAAAGCATGGATCACCGCCGTATTTACTTTCGTTAGCAGCAGCCTTAGCTGTAAGCTGCACAGCAAACCCACCATAGTTTGGAATCAATCCATGGCAAAGTGGCTGAGAACTGGGAGCTGAGGCCCTGTCCCGGGATGCTGTGTCAGTGTGACCCAGGTGTGCACAGTTCGGTTTAAGTCAAAGACAAGACAAAAATTCCACACTGTTTTCCTCCGTACCTTAATACGAATTGAATTTAAACACAGCTTGATCTCTCACAGAAATTTTTTTTTTTCCACAGCTTTAGGAGATGAGAGAGATGAAGAGACTGTAGACCTTTCTATAATGTCTCATTTCTGGATTGAACAGCCCAAACCTGGAGAAAGCAGCAGGAATACCGGGACACAACCCGTGCAGGGGTGGGCACAGCTCCCCAGCATGGCAGAGCTGTCCTACTCCCCAGGCAGCTGCAGGCAGCTGTGACTGGCCCTCCCTTTGGGTGCAGCTGGCACGGCCCGGGATTGCTGGGGCAGGCAGGGTGCAGGGCAGGGCCCTCCCTGTGGGCTCACGGGGCACTGGGTGCAGAGCCAGGGCAGGGGGCTGGAACTGCTGAGGATGGCCAGCACTGGCCCATGGCTGATGGCAGACAGGACCAGCCAACCCCCCACCAGCCCCCATCTCACGCCAGCACCAGCCAGTGGCCCCACAGAGCCCTGCACTGGCCGGGAAAGCTGCTGGGATGGCCAGCTCCAGCCAGAAGGAGCTGCCCTGGAGATGCTCCAACAAGCCATCAGCTCTGGAGGAGCAGCCCTGATGTGTGTCAGACACCCAGCACGGCCACGTCCCACCAGGCACCAGCCAGAGCCTCCCCTCAGCACCACCACAATAACCACGGGAACTGGGAAATCTGGAAATCTGTCCTCTCCAGCAAGGCACTTATCGCTCAGGAGTGAATTTCTCCGGTGCGTGCCAAGGAGGAAAGCCTTTTTCTATGTTGCTGGCAAAACTGTCAATCATCTTGATGAGCAGCAAATAAATGAATGCCCAATGATGGGATTCTATATTATCCTTAAAAAAGAAATCCATCAAATAAACATCAACAGGTAAATGTTTATACCCGACAGCCATCAATTTCAGCTATCCATGCAAAGAGACAGGTGAGCTGGACTGGTAAACCTCGAAATTAGAGAGGTATTAATCATCTGCTCCCAGCCAATATAAACAGATGTTATTTTTAAACAGGCAAAATCATCTTTTCCTCTGAAATTTATTTGCAACAGATAATGTTCTGTTACATTTTTAATCAAGCAGATGAAGTTACATTTAAATTGAAAATCTGCTGCACTCAACTAATCAGGCAAGTAAAATTCTGCGATGATTGAACAGCAGCACAGAGCACACCATTACAGCAGGTAAATTGTGAAATTTACCTGTCACACCACACGGCTCATTGTTCAGCCATTGCGCCTGCAAGTGAGGAGCACAGAAATAAGACAAAAAAAGGAAAGACATGTTCAACATATTCATAAATCCATCATATTTTAGGAACACACCATTAACAGTGACAGGCAAAAAAAAAATAAGCTCCACCTCTTTCCTACAAAAATGCCAATAAAGATTTACACAGGTTACTCCTCTCTGCTTCATGCTTATCGGGGTTGCGTGTCCGGATGCGCTGAGATCAAGGCACAGCATGAAAAACCTTTTGTATTTCTCCCACGATAAAATAAAAGGCAAGACCACCAAAAAATCTGAAATATCTTAGGGAAGAAGCAGCGTGACTTTCCTGCCAGTCCATTTTCCAGCTCCCACAGACATGCTGGGCCCCACCAGCCAACTCCTCCACACGTCGGCTCGCCACTGCAGCACTGGTAACTGATGCCCAGATTCAGGGCTTCTCTGATAATACTTTTGTTTTTGCAAGCACTGCTGTAGTAAAAGCACCACTTGTCCAGATAGATAAAATACAGATTTCAGCTCCTACCCTTGACAGGGACACCCTAAAATATTTCCTTACATGGAAGTGTCAGAAATGAGAATCTTTCATCTTAATTTTTAAATGAGATCTATACAGTCCTGTGCATGGCATTGATAAATTATGCATATCTACCTTTTTTTTTTTTTTAACGTCACAGTGAACACAAACTGACAGCAGACATCTGGAGGACTGTCAATTATTAAAGCAGGAAGCTCCCATGCCTTTTTACACCCCTGCGCTGTCCTCTGCACCCAAACCCCATGTGCTACATATTAAAATTATTAAGATTAATTTATCCTTTTTTAATTTTTCACTTTTTCCCTCTAGGAATTCAATAAACAGTGTTCTTTTCATATATTATTGTATCCACTAAACAGATACATGAGATATATTTTTCTTATTCCTATAAGAGCAAAAAAGTTTAACGGTTACTTTAGCATGGTGTATCAGGGTTGATAGTTAAGGGAGGCCAACGCTGGTTTAAAAAACTAAAACCAGTCATTTTACCTGCTATGTTTTAAACACTACGATAGTTTGGAGACTGCAGCAGCTTTTAACAATCAAAATTCCCAAAGCCCTGGGGTTCCCAGCTGGTCCACTGTGCTCTGGTGTCAAAGGCGTCACTGCTGCACTTGGAGCCACACCTGCCAGAGCCTGAGCTGCTGCCACTGCCACTCCAGGGCCAGACTGCACTGCTGGGGCCGTGAGCACAGCAACCAGAGGCACAGACTGCCTGGGGCATGGAGAGACTCAAATCCCATCCCCTCCACCCCTGCCAGGGCAGGGCCCCCTCCCAGTGTCCCAGTGTCCAGCCCCAGTGTCCAGCCTGGCCTGGGGCACTGCCAGGGATCCAGGGGCAGCCCCAGCTGCTCTGGGCACCCTGGGCCAGGGCCTGCCCGCCCTCACAGGAACAATTCCTGGATCCCAATGTCCCTGCCAGCGCTGCCCTCTGGCCCTGGGAAGCCATTTCAACTTTACTGTCACTCCAGGTCCTCATGCAAAGTGCCTCTCCAACTCTTCTGGAGCCTCTTTACATACTAGTATGTCAAAGGAGCACAGTATTTACATATCTTTCAGCTGCTGCTGAAAAGAGAGGAAAAATATTATTTTTCTTAAGTGAGGAAAGTAGCTCTTCCCTGGCCAGGTCAAAAGGTTCCGCCCAAATTTTGAAAAGAACTCTGCTTATGTATGTGAAAGAGTTATATCAGTATATGCCAACCTGTTAGAGAAATTACTTTAAAAAAGAGAGACCCACTACAATACGGATTCTGATTTCACTAATATTGCTCTGTATTAAGTATACTGAGCAGCCAGAAGAAAACAAACATTATTTGTAGCATACCACACTCTGGGCTTTATTCACAATTCAGCAAATGTGAAAAAGGAAGCATACTGCCAGGCTGTAGCGTTGCCTGGTGTGGAACAGCTTGACAGCCAATGCTACACAATGCCAGAGTGCCCTGCTGTCACCTGGTGGGAAGGGGTGCTTGGACTTGTCAGAATACTTCACTACAGCCCTGCCACAAAGCTTGAAACAAACAACAGGTTACAGCAGGACAGGACAGACGGGTCCTACACCAGGACATCAAAACCAGTTTCACACTGATAGAAGGCTGGGTTAGACGTGACATTGGGAAGAAATTATTTCATATCAGCATGGGCAGGCCCTGGCCCAGGGTGCCCAGAGCAGCTGGGGCTGCCCCTGGATCCCTGGCAGTGCCCCAGGCCAGGCTGGACACTGGGGCTGGACACTGGGACACTGGGAGGGGCCCTGCCATGCCACGGGTGGCACTGGGTGGGATTTAAGATGCCTTCTGATCCAAACCAGTCTATGATTCTGTGAGCAAATAAAGCCTCTGAAGGGCTGTGCCAGCTCACAGGGCCATCACAGTCACCATGCAGAACACCTGGAGGAGCTGTTCCCAGGGGGTCAGTTCCAACACTGGCAGGGCTGTGGGGCTGCAGGAGGGTGAAATGCAGAGCAAATATTCCCATTTTTAAAATAGCCCCGTGGCCATGCTGCTGTTCCCGTGCGCACAGTGCCAGGGTGAGCTGAAATGCTCCCTGTGCAGTGGCCCATGGCTCACAGCCTGGAGCCAGGTGAGCCACAGAACCCAGAGGACACAGGTCAGCAGCTGAAACCTCCCTGCTGCTCTCCGTGCGCATCCGCTGCACACTCTACAAATTATTACTGAAATACCTGCCCAATTTTACCTTTGGGCTTTACTGCCCAAGGTGCTTTTTTCTTCTTTAGGGCTAGCTGCTTGTGCGGTTGTGCATGTAGTTTTTTTCCCTGAGGGTTTAAAAAACATTAACCTAAACAACAACATGACAGGTCTGAACCATGCAAGATGTATCAACGCAGGCAGAATTGAGAGCCAAGTCCCGAACAATATTTGAGTTGGAGACAAGGTATCCCGTATAGTAACATTTATTTTAAAATGGTTAGGAGTAACTTCCAACGATATATTGTAATATATTCTTTAAAACTAATGTAACATTGTGAGAGATAAGCACTCACTCTCAGAAGTGCCCTGCCTGACATCCAAATACTTGATTCTTCAACTTAGTAACTATACTGAAGATTATTCTTGCACGTAATTCCTCTCTTAAAGGAAACGGAACCGAATTACTGCAAAAGCATTGAAATGCTATTGAGTTAAAAATTCAGATGACGCAAGCCCACATATTCAAGAAAACTAAAAACTCCCTTAAAATGATAAGCAATTATTTTCCTGTCTTCAATACATCTGCAATATTGAAATACTGCATAATTTAAATTTTGCATCCACTCTAATTCCTTGGCATTTAATGCATCTTAAAATTAGTTTCTCCCCAAAATCAGGAAATTAATATTGAAAACAACAGCACAGTGCCCAGTATCACATTAGTGATGGAACAGAGTAGAACAGAACAGAACTTTGAGTAATCTCAAACAGAAGCAACTGCTAGCAAAATTTGCGAGTAAGTTAAGAAAAGAGGTCCCTTTTAATTTTTTTTTTCTTTTTGGTTTTTAAATTAAAGCATAGCTGCCATGGTGAAGACAGGAAACTGATCATAACTAAAGTATTTTAGCTTCTAGAATAAATTGCAATGATGCACCAGAAAATATTTTTCTAGGATTTTGGAGGACAGTTTGTATCATGTGTATGTGCTTTCACCTCACAGTTATGCTAGGGCTGAAAGAACGTAAATTTAGCACTATTATTTCTTTCTCTAAAGAGAAAGCACAGTACTTTTATCTCTCAAATCCGACAAATTTATTTGGTTTAAGGGGATCTCTGCAATATAGAAAGAAATAGGAAGAACTTAACTCAATTCAGTAATTTAATAGTCTGAGCTATCATTAGACTCAAAAGAAACCGTTATATTTTTTTAAATTATACATTTGTCACTCACTTGTACTGCCCCACCTCAGGCAGGGCAGCCAGGACTCCAGTAATAATATCCAAAATAAAAGGAAATGTACACGCACTAAAGTCTCCTTCCTGCACTACGTTTTGCTCCTGCAGTAATACCAGAAGCCAAGAGGAGGCTTCAGACCCATGGGACAATGAACACCTGAACATGACTGCTCCTCAGGTGAGCACCCCCACCACAGCATGGGCAAATCAGCCTCAGCACACACCTGATGGGTCACAGGGCAGGTGGGCACTGCCACATCGTCCTCCAGGCTACGACTGCCTGAGCCCCGTTGGAACTCTCTGCAGAGGAGGAATTAAGTGCCAGAAATAAGGTTTAGCCTTTGTAATTTCTGTCACTAAAGTTATTTTCTCAGCGAGGAACATACTTGCTGTGAAAAAGCTTTTCCAAGTTTTACTACTGGTCTCGTGATTTTAAAAAACGTATTAGAATCGGGTATTTAGCAGCGTGTGTTACGGATCTCGGCTATGACCACGGAAGCCTTGTCATAAAATAAGCACATTGCTCTTCTCCAGCCATGGGGTGAGTTTCCGTGGGCAGGCTGGAGGGGCAGGCTGAGCGCCAGGCGACGCAGCACAGCCGGGAGTGCTGCTGGCTGCTGTCCCTGCAGCCGCTCTGCCCGACGCTGCCGTCCCCTCCCTGCTCCGTGGCACCAGCTCTGGCCTGGAGCAGAGCCCGTCCGCCCAGCTGAGCCGGGCAGGAGGCTGCTGGCACCCTGGGAGCCCCATCTCCACGGCACCCCACGCAGCACCCCCTCCTCACTCACTCCCTCACACACAAATGCCCACTCAAAGTGCATCCAGCTAAAAACACCGGAGCAAAAAGCCACATTTCTGTCAGTGTTCACTCGAAAATCTGCCTCCTGGGGGGTGCATTGCTTCTTTTCAGAGGCTCAAATGCCCCGCAGCCTCTGCTGCGCAGGGGATGCCCTGTGCCTGGGATGGCAATTCTTGAGGTGATGCCATGCCCTGGGTTACCTGGAGCCGTAAATTCTCACCTGCCCTGCAGGGATTCTGTACACTGCAGGCTCCTCTTTGTCCAGGAATAAGAGGTCCCAGCCAAACGTTCTGCCTTCCTAAGACTGAGTTGACTTTCTGCTTTTCCGTACTTGTAAGAATGTGAGATCCTCAACATGTCCAAGACTTGTGCTCAAAACCCAAGGCTGAGCCGGAATGGCTTTTGTCAGGAAACTCACCAGTTTAATTTTAAAAAGGTGTGAAATTTAGGTGTCCTCGTATTTACCCACTTCTGTCCTTAGGCATGACACTTCAGCAACCCACACATGCAATAAGCCCTAAACATCACATTTGCTGACACTGAACATCCTCAAGCAACACGAATCAGGAGATGCTCTTTAATCAGCCATGGAAAATAACTCACGCCTGCAAAATGGCATTTAGTAGCTGTTTTCTTTCTTCATCTTCTTTGGTGGGTTTTTTTGGTTTTTTTTTTTTTTTTGTTCTTTTTGTTTTGGTTGGGGTTTTTTTGTTTTGTTTGTTTGGGGTTTTTTTAATTGTGATAACCAATGTACATTTAAGGCTACTACACAGCTGGCTGCTTTTTAGTCTTCACCATAGTTTTCAAAAAGCATGAATAATTTAAAAAAACGACACTGACAGTATTCCAATTAAATAACAACCTGACAGTATCTTTCAAACTATCACATGTGCCACCAAGGGTATTACCTGCATAATTCCAAAGATGAGTTCCCTATTATCTGAAACTATGTCAGGGGATTGCTTTGGGGACAGAGCAAAAAGGCCAAGGAGTGTAATTTGAACTCTTGAAGGTAGAATTATAGACCTTTTGGCAAGGGGGGGAGAGGGCATTTAATGCACTTCAGATGATACTGTAACTCACTGGTAGAATTTGAAAGAGGTTAATAAATTTTTAATCAGAAAAAATAGAGAGAAAAAGAAGAGCACACTAGCAAAACTAAATGTTTTGCCTCCTTCAGGATGAGAATTGAGCAGTGGGACGGGGCAGCAGGACTGACACACACCGAGCCCAAGCACAACTCCTGCCTCTCCTTCCCCGGCACTGAGGGCTCATCCTCCAGCCCAAGCATGAAACGTGGCAGTGGCAAAAGGAGAGAGCACTTATCCCGAGACCACGCTTCAACAATAAATCTATTTCCTAAGACAGACCTTGTGTCTGCACTGAAAAGACCGAAAAGTTTAATTCTCCAATGCAGAGCAGACACATGAGAGACCAGGCATTCCTCAGGCTCCAGAGTAACTTGAGCCAGTCTATGTGAATTACTCATTATTACTTGTTGCCAAAAATCCCAAACAGAAGGAAAGTGAGACCTTTCTGTTAAAGGGAAAAGCCATTATTATTGTGCTTTTTCCAACTTGCAGTGAAACTGGGATTTTTTTCTGTTTCCTTCCAACTTATTTAGAGTTTTAAAAATAATCATCACATATTTTAAAGAGTCTCTCTCAAAAAAACAAAAACAAAAANCGAAGTATTATTTTGAAGATCAATGTTTACACTACTATTTGTGTAAATTTAAATAAATTGCTCAATTAATTATGTATTAACTATTGACATTGGTCAATAATTAGAAATTTTAGTGTGGAGCTGGGTGAAAACAGCTTTGATATAATTTTGATTATCCTAATTTTTTGCTTTTTCTTTTCATGGAAAAGAATTGTTTGATGACCCGGATTTTTCACTTGTTTTGTACAGGATTGTTCCTCATGTAGCATTTTGTTTTGCTAACAACCTTTGAAATTACAAGAACAAAGCTAAATGGCAGAAAG
>VWZN01003886.1:1257-11940 GCA_013396955.1 Regulus satrapa
AAGTTTCTTTTTAAAAATTTTTATTTCATATATTATATATATATATATATATATATATATATTAGAAGCTGAATCTCTGTATTCATTGCCATGTGCTCTGCCTTCAGCTCTTCAGTTCTGTCTTAGGATCTTCCTGATGTAAAGATCACTAAATCTTTTTCATTTCCATTTTTAGCTCTTTCCTGTGCAGGGTGCAGATTCCGCTCTTCCTTTCATTAACCTGATATGAAGTCTCAAAGTCAACTGAAGATGAGTACATTATATCAATAGACAACAAAGTCCAAATTTGTAAGCCTTTTTGAAAGCTTAAATTGGAAGTTTAAATGGCATTAATAATAAATTTAGATGCACTGAAACCACTGAAAATACTGCAATTTCAGTATACTTTGGCCTATGGGAAGTCAAGGGCCATAAAACAACATCCTCACTCTTCCAGGAAAATACTTATTTTCACCTTCATCCCAGAGAGATTGACAAAACATCTGTTCTAGGCATCCCATCAATCTTATAATGCTAACCAGAACTCATGATTTGCACACTACATGTTCACATCTTCTGTGTGTGTACTTCTATAGTAAATCACCTACTGGTCAGGAGAATTGAAACCTATCTCGGATCTTTTCCTAGGTGGTAGGGAGTATTGAAAGCTTCCTCAAGTTTGATTGTTATAGAAAATGTAAATCTTCCTGTGCATTCCCTGTCCTGTGATGTCTCATTGACGCCCGGTAAGGACTGAATCATGGTAGGGTTTTGCTCTGTTCAAAAAAATGGAAAAAGTTCAGGAACACTGTATGTCCACAATTAGTGTTCATGCAGCTAACTTTACATCAAAACACAGGGAAAAATAAAAACAGAAAAAATCTGCAAGGACAAAATGGTTCATGGTCTGCTTGAGAACAGAGAATCCTGCTACCAACTCCCAACTCAAAAACTCTGACAGAGCAGCTGAGTGGACAAAGTATTTGTAAGAAAATGAAATTACTCACCTCAACATATCTTATTTAGCAAAAAATGTTATAAAAATTCTATCTAGATTAAAAGGAATACTAATATTTTAATCCAGAACCCCGTTCTTTTCTTCTCCTTTCCCTTGCCTAATAAAGGTAAGTATTATTTTGTTAAGTTTTATGCCTTGCATTCAGCATTTGGCTTCAAAACGACAATTGTAATGAATATTGAAGAAAGATGTTCTTGTCCATTGGTATCTAATATAGCAAAGAGCAAAACCTCTGTGTACTGAAAAATCCATTCCCCTGCAGAGCCCAGGGAGGCCGAAACCTGAAATCTGCTGATCTTCTTCAGTCTATAAGGAATTAATATCTAGAAAAGAGTTTACAAATTCTCACACACAGTATTTATGTGTATGAGAATATATAAAATATCTCTTAAATTGTGGGATTTAATCTATGTAGGCAGCAATGTGTCCTGTAAATTTTTTGCTATATTTATGAATCTCAACTTTTATTACAGTAATCTGGGAACAAAAATTTTAATGATATATCTTCTGGATACATGGCAATGTTTACCTTAATTCTAATACAGACTCATACATCCCCACTAAAATCACTTCATAATTTTAAAAAAATACATATAAGAAATACAAATAAAGGAAATTTCCATAAATATCTATAGTAACAAAATAAGAGCTTTAATTTTCCACAGCACTAAAAAAAAAGTGAACTGCTAGTACAAACTCTAACTCCTTTTCTTCCCATTCTTGCAATTCTATATACACCCATTAATCTTCAAGTGGTTCCAGACACACCTATAATTCTCAGCATTAAAATGAATGTGTAACTGCATACAAGGGAGGTGATCTTGCCAAAATATGTGCAGCCCTCAAAACTTTGGTTTTTTCCAATGCTGATGGATCTGTTTGCCTTCATACATGTCAAACAGTGTATTAAAATACATGCATAAAATCTTGCCTATACTTTCTTCTAGTAAATCGGAGAAATACATAAAAATCTCTGAGGAAAACTGTCACATATTCAATACACACATGTTTATATTTACATATGCACATTCATGTATGTATACATAAAATAAGGCTGAGTTAATTCTATACTTGTTATAGTTATTCTATACTTCTACACATCTATACTTGTTTTACAAGTAGCATTGGAAATAACTGAACAACATAATGAAATACCATGTATTTAAATTAGCCTGTAGAAAAGGCTAGGAATCTTAATAAGATAAAAGTGCCTTGGTTTATTTGAAATTACATAGCATGAGATATATATTCTTTTATGGCCATAATAATTGGATACAAAGATAAGACCTTTTTTTAATAGGAAATACGAGTGCAGCCAAAGCATACAAAAACAATTCTGGTCCCTCTTTTCATTACATTCCTCTTGAGACTTTGAAAGAGAGCAATCACATTTCCTTTTAGTAAACGTGTTCTAATACAATCTCCTTCATACCCACTTGCTGGAATGAGATTCAGGGTATGATTACAGGGATCAGATCCTTGCCCTGAGTTTTCTTGAATGCCATAATCTCTAAATGAAAAATGTAGAACTGTGGACTTCTCTAGACAGTTCATATAGTGGGAATAAGCATTTTTATTTCCATTAACTGTAAAGGAATAACCATTCTAGAACTGAAATAATGAGGAGTAGAAGTGGGCTGTCCTATGCTTAGCAGTGAGCACAGACTCAGTAGTAATAACAAGAAAGCTGGATTGAAAATATCTATTTTAATGTAACTCTGAAGAATAAAAGTAATTTCAAATATTTAAATTTAGGGAAAGTCTGAAAATAAAAATCTTTTGGAGACATTCCTGCACTTAAGTCTCTGTAATGCAGAGACAAAAGGAATGATGGAAGTGTCTCTGTCCTAAAGCCTTACTTTAGAAGAAATATTTTTTTCCCCATTTTTTTTCTAGGACCTGGCAAGAATATTCCCTCCTACTTCAGTTTATCATAATCACAGCTCTCCCTCAAAGATGATGTTATTGTGATGCATTCTTTTGTAAGTCATGAAATCATGAGCTGGAGTGGGGAAGCTTTCAGCCTTCAATCACATGTCTGTTAACCCATTGTCAATAGTTTCTCTTTTTATGCCTGATGCAGAATTTCTATTGTTCTTAACAAAGATAGGACAAATAAATTCATAGATTAATTACTAAGTCTGTCCATGAGCACTCAGGCAGTACAGACATAACAAATTATAGAGGACCAGCGACATATATTAGATATGGATTGGCAGAGATGGGCAGTTTGGATGCAGAAAATTGAAAATACAGCTGGTTTTACAAGGGAAAAGAGAAGCCAGCAAGCATATATTTATAAACGTTATACTTAATGGCCACAATTAGACATTAATTGTTTAAGACTCATCCTAGTTCAATGCAAATTCAAATAATTATACTAAGTGTGAAGAGGAATAGTTTTAATTATTTTTTAGTAGCAAGGAACTGTTCACATGTCTTTGACATGTCCTTTGGACAGTCTAAATATGAATATATGTCTGGTGATCCAGGAGTCCTGGCAGCCGTGCTGCTCCCACATTCCCAGAGAAGTGGCAGGGTAGCTGTCAGGCTCACTCTGTCACTGATTAAGTTGCTACTTTTGTTTGCAAATTTCTACACAGTATGCCTGTGCCCAAAGTGATAATGATCACTGTCATTTCCGATTTGTAATCCAGGAACATGTACAGGCCCTTGCCCTGACGGACCTTCACAGTTCACAAATATGTGACAACCCTTCTGGCATGATTAATGTAGTGAAAACACAGCCATGAGTAAAGATGAGACACACCAGTTACTACAAGTCTGTACTTCGCTCAGATCTTACATGAATTCTTAGCATTTATCACTGGCTTTGCTCTCTTGTTCTTCCTTCTACAATAATTTTAATTTTACAATAAATCCCTAGTAGGTCATGCATAACAATAAGACTAATGTTTTCTTGCCAAGTGAAACCACAGTCAGAAGGGTGGTTTAGTAATAACTCAGAAGCATTTACTATGTAATAAAAAAATACATTGAATAAACCAACATATCACAATAACAAGACTATTAAATAAAAGGAAATATCCTAGGCCTTTCAAACATGCTGCAACTCTTCTGTAATTCCAGAATCAGAGCTGACCAGGGCTCAAAATCAAATATAGATATTCTTGAACTTTCAAGTATTCCATGTCAGGATTTTACTTCAATCTCATTTTCATAATGACAGCCACGTGTTCTTCTCCCTCATGGGTAAGGAAAAATATCTATTTTACTGATTTTGTAGTTGCTGTATATAAATGCAGACTTTCAAGTCATTGGTTTAACCATATGTGCAGAACATACAGGAATTAGGATAACATTTCCCATGACTACAGCTATTTGATCGAAAGAAGAATTGACATCAATAATGCTCATATCTATCACACTTTGTACTATAATAGTAGAGAACAAAGTGTTCATGAATCTCAAGGAAAAGTTTGGCAGCTGTTACACTGAGTTGTAGATTGCAATCATGTTAATAGTTATACATTCTGCTCAATAGCTGGCAATGACATTTGTGCCCTGTAGTCAAAACTTTACAGCACAGCAAATTCTTCAGTACTGGAAAGAGATTAAAAAATCCTGTCAGGTACTAAAGAAATGTTGTAACTATGACTCTGGCAAGGTCATATCTGTTGCTCCTGGAGGACCCACAGAAACTATATTGGTTACTGCAGGGTACATTTGAACCCAAATGTCACCTACAAACTCCTGTGCCCAGAGCTCATAAAATCTAAATATAAGACATAAAAACCTTGAAATATAAATGTTTTGAAACAGATATTCTCATTTTAAGGACAAAGGTTTCCCATGCCTGGCATTGATGCTGATAGAAGCAGGTTAACTCTGTGCCACGCCTCAAGGTTTGATTTGATGAGGGAGTGCCAAAGCCAACTGAGCCATAAAAGAGATCTGGGGGCAAGAGGTCAGGAAATTCCTGATTCCCCAGTGCATCCCTGTCTCATCTGGATGCAATTCATTGCATTAATGTAATCCCTTGGGGTTTCTAAGGTAAAATAATATGGGCTTGGGACACAGATTTTTGGGGGAGAGGGGATGGCACAGGAAGCTTTTTTTTGAGGGGGAGGGGATGGCACACGAAGTCTGGAATTCTGATATTAACGTCAAGGGAGATTTTGCAGGTACCCGCAATCCATCCAGAATTTCATTCCTGAGGCTTTCCTATTTGACTTTCTGTTCCAGGACAGGTAAAAACGTATTCCCAAAGCCAATAGGAATGCCTTTATTTTTTTTTTTTTTTTTTTATTAGCTGGCTACAATTCTAATCTGCTCTAAAACCAAACATTGGGGCTTTTCCTTACTGTAAACCTATTAACATGCTATTCAAGATTATTTTCTTGTGAAAAGTATGCTGCTGACATTAGTGCAAGTGTGGACATAGGGATTATTAACCATTATTGCACTTGGACTAAACTTCTAACTTCTAGACATGAAAAGAAAACTAAAACAGAAATGCTTCTGTTTCACTCGAAATAATTACCATGCCACCACAAATTCCCAGCAGGAAAAGGGATAGGGAGGTGTAAATTTCTTCACAATGTGTAGAATGTTTAATGGATTTCTGTGTGATAACAGTGGAAAGAGTGTCACTGTTCTTTTTGTCAGTGTAAAGACAAAAAAGCAGGAAAATAGGACTTCATTTCTTTCTTAGCAAGTGGACTGCAAGGCCACCACAAAGATGTTTTCCTTAAAAGGAAGAATACAGAAAGGATTATGTAAAATGAGCTGCAGAGTTCCAGTTGAGAACTGAACTTCCTGAAAGGTCAGGTGTTGGGGGTTTGTTTGAAGCTTATCTCTTTGCCTCTTTGCTGTTCAGTAGCAGACTTTTCACAGCTGGGTAGAAGCAAGATCTCTGCTTTCATGGCATCCCAAAAAATGAGATATTCCAAGCAGACCTGCACTTCACTGCTGCCACATGAGAGAAGGCCATGGCATAAAAGCATCTTCCTCATTGTCATCCCCAAATATGTGGCATGTTTGAATAGAGGCTCAGCTGGAACACTGCAATAGCTTGACTGATCTGATTGACTTTTCCAGGTAGGACTTCTTCTACTTGCCAAAAAGAAATAGATAAAGAAATCTCAAATGTACTACAAAACTCTGCTCTAGATGAAAATCCCTTATCCAAACATGCAGCAGAATTTTTAGAAAATGTGATTCTATTTCCTCTACTTCAAACTCTTGTTAATATTTGTGTTAGTTGCTGCTACTGCAAGGTCCGCCTTTACCCAAGATGATTGCACAGCTTTTCACTGGTGAACTGCCTGTCTTCATGAGTGAAAGCAGATTTTTGGAAGAAGCATAAAAAAATCTCTTTAATTGGACCACCAAATTTCCCAAAAGATTTATTTTTCAATATCACAAAAATTTAAGAGAAAAGTAGTCGAGCTTTTCAATCTTGTATCACCTCCAAGATACTCAGTGCAGGTCAGGGATTCACCTAATTATATGTGAATGTGATGCATTTATAATTCTGCTTCTTTTTATATTATGCAGATGGGATGTGGACTCTAGATTACTGGTGGTTGGAGCTGATTATTCCTGAGACAGCTCAAAACAAGGGTTTTATCCATTCCCCACTTTCCTGGTGGTGACAGTGTACTCATGTACGTGACAGTTTATTCTGTAATATCTAAGAAGTAGCTTCTGTTTCCATCCTGCCAGAAAAGATTGTCTTCAACAGATGGGTTCATGAATTTATCAGGTAAAAAGGAGGCTCACACTGATAACTCATCCACTGCTAAAATTAAGAGTGTGAGTCCCTGTTTAGTAACTAGCTACAAAGCACACTGAAATATAAGGGGTGGCTAGAAAACAAGCAATGTTTGGATTTACAGCTTCCTGGCTTCTGTGAGCTTTCCACAAGGCTGCTAACTTGTCTGAAAAGAACTCTCTGATACACCTGTGAAATAATAAACTAAAACATAGGCTGTCCCAGTAATTTTCCTTCATAAGGCGACACAATTTATTTTTGAAAATAATTTGCTAACACCGCACTTCTCAAGGTAGCACTATGTGAACGATCAAAAGCAGAAAGCTGCAATTATGTCACATAATAGCCGATAGAAAAAAAGGTTTTCTACCAGGTGGTTTTTATTTCAGTGCTGTTCTGTATTGGTTAATAAACAAATATTGCCATAAATGTGAATAGAACTCTTCTATGCCTGATTAAAACATGATGACAGCCCCATTTGCCCTTTTATTGTCAAAATGCTGTAGACAAATTATTAGTGACATGTAAAAACCGAAATGACCATCCACAAATATGTAGAACATCTCAGTGGTGGTTGTGTTTCATTGACATGTTTAAGACAGACAGTCTTGGCACAGACTGCACTTCACATCAGCTGAACCAGCTGAAGAATGTTTGAATCCTTTGCTGCAATGGATCTTCATAATCCCCGTCTTTTAGCTCATGGTTTAGAGAGCCAGTGTGGTAAGAAGGATTTTTAATATAAAATGGCTTTCTGAGACCTGAAAAGTTAATCAGATTGGTATTTAATTTTATTTCTTTTATGCTTAAAACCTACTGTACTTGTGCACAAGCTGTAAAGCTTTTATTGAGAAGAGTGAGCTGAATGCTAAAAATGGAACATAGAGTATATAATTAGCTATGGCAGACTTATTAGTGGAGTGGTATACTTTAGGAATTAATCCTGATCTGTCAAGGAAGGAAATAGATGACCAAATAGTTTTATTCAATTTATAATTCACGAGATGCTGTGAATAGTGTCCCTTTGGTAACTCAGCAAAATGATTGCATCATAACAAATCATAGAAACATAGAATGTTGTAGGTTGGAAAGGACCTTAAAGACCATTTATTTCCACCCCTGCTGCCATGGGCAGGGACACCTCCCACTAGACCAGGTTGCTCAGAGCTCCATCCATTCTTAGCCTCGAACACTTAGACAGATGGGACATCCACAGCTTCTCTAGGCAACTTGTTCCAGTGTTTCATCACCCTCACAATAAAGAATTTCCTCCTAGTATTCAATCTAATCCATCCCCTTTTTCCAATTTAAAGCCATTTCTCATCCTATCACTACAGTTACTGATGAAGAGCCCCTCTCCAGCTCCCTTGTAGACTAGCTTCAGGTACTGGAAGGATTTCTTATTTAATGATGATAATTTAATAAAAAAAATGAGTAAATTTTAATTGTTATAAATAGCCTTCCAGAATAGTTTTAGGCAAAATAAGATATAAATACAAAATTATGTTTTATTATCTCTTCAATGATTTTAAATTATTTTGAAGTTATGGATTATTTAAAGATAAATAGTATGGTTTCTACTCAGAAAATTGTGTAAGATAAGTACATTGAATTTCAAAGTGCAGGCCAGCCATTCTGCTAGAAATAGACCATTTCACTTTAAAAGGAAAAACCCGTAACAGAAGATCAGAATTGATGACATAACATGACAGCTGTAGTTTATTTATGCTAATTTCTGAAATCAGATTGAATTAGGTATTTCAACTGTCCTTCTAATTTTGTTTAAAATTGCATTTGCTTCTCAGATTTAATGAAACTTTAATACCATTAAAGGACAAGTTAGTTAGCTCATTAAATTAAATTTAAATTCATACAGTTTTTCCAACATAAATAAATAATCCAAATATTTTTATCCAGGCAAATCTAAAGTGATGTTCAGTTAAGAGAACAGAACATTCTGTAATAATATAAGTCCACACAGTGACTAGAAATATTTTTATAAGACAATGCCTACTTAAGTCAACCTTCACTTTAGACCTTTTTTACCTTATTTACACTCTTTCCAAGTATTAGCAACAGTAATATGTAAATGTGTGCTGAGGTAAGTTTGTTTGGTTTTCATAGTTAATGACATTTTGTCTCTGTTCCATTTCTATTCATTTAAGTGTGTCCAAGAAGGGCCATAAATAATGTCAGGGTGACAGTGTCAGTCTATACACAAGCCAAACACTTATCATAGCCAGGCAGCTTCAGACAGAGACAAATTGATAATAACTCATGACTTCTGTTCTTTGAAAAAGAGGAAGGATTTCTCAGCCCCAGCCATCGCACACATGTAAAGACCAATATTATTATCAAGCATGTATATGACTGTACTGGTGCATTTGATAATGGTTGAAATGGTGAGCATTTGTTATTACATGGTCTGCTCTGACATAGATCTTAGTAGAGGATCAAGCCATATGAACTGAAGAGAAGCCAGTAAATTATTTCATCAAACTCTCTGAAATATGATAAATGGAAATGCCTTTAACTGCACTGACCTGTGCAGTATTTTATAAGCCAGATGATTATGACAGGATGTCCTGACCATTAATAATTTTCAAAGTTGTGCAATTAAACCACACGAGCCTTTCTGCTTTTTCATTCTTAGCTATCTGCATAAAAGGCCTAATCATGATGTCATTAAAGACAGTGGCTCAAGTAGGTATTTTGTGGTGGTTTTCTGCCTGTTGGTGTTCTACTCTTTTACAAGGTAGTTAGTAGTCCCTTTGATTGTAGGAATGCAATCAATTATGTCCTCAAAGAGACCCTCAACTTACTTAAAATCAGCTACTCAAACATTTATATTTGCTTAAAAACCCAAGAATTGCCTCAGAAAGAATCCTTATTTTGGCTTGGTTTCCACTGCTGGGTTTTCACTGGATTTGTTTCTGCCACTGCAACTCAGTACTAACTTTGTTAGATTTAGCCACAGAAATGTTTTGTCACTATGGCTACACAGAATTAATCACACTGGAAATGGTGCTGCAAAGGCTGGACATTCAGCAAAGCCTGAGGCCAATCCAGGTCTCAGTTTAAACATGGAGTGTTTCCACAATCGCTGGGATGATTCACAGGCACACACACAATGTATACTTAATCTGAGGAATGAGGAGCAGAGTCTTCAGAAGGCTGGCGGATCCAACCTCCGGGCTTCGACCCACACATCCCCTTCTTTTCAAAACTGTGCTCAGTGTTTTTCACTTCACTTTTCCCTCCTCACATCTTCAGCTTTATTTCCAGTTTCATTATCCACTTGCAAAACAGAAAGCTGAAGTTTAAAGCCTAACTTTGATCTCAGATGTCATAACATAAACAGCAGATGCAAATACTTCTTTGGTGACCACTAATCTGTCTGTAAATCTTCTGTTGAACCAGAGCTAAAAATAATGACATTCTGTGTTATTTGGCATAATTCAGTTCTTTACTTTTATACTCTGGGAAAACAGAAAAATATTGCTAACTGGAAGGAATTCCTGATTTTAAGATATCACATAGATGGTTCATTGTATACCTTAGTGCCATGGGAGATATGGAAGAGCAGTTCTAAACTCTGTTTTACTGCACTTATAAAAGGTAGATTTTTTTTTTCCTCTTTGTTTGCTTTTCTTAACAAGGAAAGAGTATGAGCCAAATAAATTTGCCAGAATTAGCCCTTTCAGTTCACCTCTTTTACAAGGATATTCCTTTAGGTTTATAAGTTGAGAGTACAGCTTTACTACTTTGGTTTACTATTTCCTTTACCCTGGGCACTAGAACAACTCTGCATTAATGGCATTAGTACTGTCATTTCACTAATACTTCCCAATAGGCCATGGCAGGAGCTGTTACATGATTAATGGTTTTAGAGATGGTTGTTGAAATCCTAACTACTGTTAAAGTAGCCAACTTAAAAAAAAAAAAAAAA
>VWZN01003886.1:21775-47445 GCA_013396955.1 Regulus satrapa
TTTTTTTTTTTTTTTTTAATAGAATCTTTCCATACATAAGTGATATTATCTATACATTCTTGGAAGACACCTGGTATTAGGTTAAATGCATAAATGTCTTTGTGAAACCAACCACTTTAAAATATGTGTGGTTCTTTTCTTGGAAAGTTGAAGAAAATCTAATTGTTTTAAAAACTTTTTTTTTAATATTTTATCAAAATGTTTCAGTCAATCTCTACTATATTATTTAAATTAAAATGTATTCAAACTCCTTTATGTTCATTTAGAGCCCAATGGATCTCCTAGATCTATTCTTATGCCATCAGCTTATCCCTTTCTAACTATGGCTGCATCATTTTATCTCTCCTTCTGTAATGCATTTACCCATGCAACACAATTTAGAAGCAAAAAATGTAATTGTACTAATTTTACAGAGGAGAAACTTGTATCATGAGGTCTGAAGTTCATACAGGACCCTATCTAACTCATCACATGCAGCTAAGACAGGTCTACCCAGCAGGGATGACAGCAGTAAGTTCAGGGTCCCATAGCAATGAGAGTGCATAAATAATGTGCCAATAAAAATATGATTCCTCAACAGAAAGAATGGAATATTGACACAACACCTGGCAGGGAAATCTGATTGTCGCACTGAGTTCATGAAATGTATTCTTTCACTATTTTTCAGTTCTAATGAAAGAAATAAACAACATTCTGGATGTATTGCTTGCTCTGTTTACAAAACAAATTATCAGAGGATCAAACCACTGGACTCCAGACTCTTTGACGGCAAGTCTTATCTCACATTCTGTCATAGGATTCAAACTATCCTTACAGCTATAACTTAAAATTGTCAAAATAGTATTCAGTTAAAAATATAGGAAACAAACATGGATGCATAAAAAGTGAGTTCCAAAGGGAGTGTCATAGCTTAATACTAAAAATATGTTGCAGAGAGCTGGGTACTCAGAACTAAAAAAGAGATGGCAAACCAAGACATTTCTAATTCCCACAAGAGGCCACTCTGCTCTTTTGCTTCTTACTTCCACAATGTGTTGGAGCTCCTGGAGTGTTGAAACATCATGAGGTAGACACAGAGAGCTCCTAAACTTAACGAGCCAATCCATTTAAGAACATTTCAAGCATGTTTCTGTAACATATTAGTTGTAATGATATCAATATTGAGACAATGATGCGTGAAATGGGTTTCATTTTAATTCAATACTAGCTTTATAAATTACACACTAGTTTTGGATAAATTTGCATAAAAAATAGATACATTATTTTACAGACCTCTTTTACATGATCTATTGAGTTAAAATACTACGTTCAATAATATTTATCTCTAAAAAAGTGGTTGAATATTTAAAAATACCCATGTTAGCTACTGACACTGAGAAAAAAACATGAGTAACTGAAAAATCAAGACATATTCTAAAGGAATTTCAATAAAAGGTAGAATAACAAGGTTTTGTTATTAAATTATAATATTTCTGAAGCTCATCATATGTGAAGCATATATAATAATACATATAGGAATGTTAATATTTAAAAGAACCACCTGTAAATCTGTATTTGAACCCTTGGAAACTTTGAATGTACTCCTACTTTACTCTTTCAGCGCCTGGGGAAGACAGAGCCCTATCTCCTAGTGAGCTGTGGGGGCTCAGTGCTGTAGGCTTGGTGCAGGGCACCAGTTCTGGCAGTAATGCTCATGCATGCAGGCTGAACCTGCCAGAGTTTGCTCAGACAATCTTCCCAGCTTGCGCTGATGGGGCCACGTCTGAAGGCAGATGGGCACATAGAAATCTATGAAGAGTTCATCAAGCAGTGTGCTGTCCAGGAATCTGAGCAGAGACTGATGCATAGCATTGCACACTGACAGATGAAAAGCAACAGTCCTGCTCTAAGGCCTTGGACATGGATGCTCATTTAGCAATCCAGCCCTGAGCCGGCAGGCTTGGCTGATTTACTGGAGACACTGGATTCTTGTCTTTGCTCAGAGCAGAAGGAAGATCCTTCCCCTTGCTACTAGTGGGCTCCTAAGGAACAGTTCTGGGGCTGGAATAAGACTCCATGAAAAATGATCAAGATAAGAAAAGGACAATGGTACAAAGTTAGTATAATTATTCATCCATGTTGGAACATGTTGAGGTTTCTCACCTCAGAAAGATTGTTGAAAGTTTAAGAGCGACGAAGAGTGTTCTCCTCCTTCCAGTTGAAGGATAGGGTAGAACATGTTTGAGAATTGTAAAAATCTTCACTGAGAAAACCTCTCTGAAGATGAAAATAACTGATGAAAAGTTCTGCTTCCTGTGGAGCAGACCTTTGAGTGGTAGAGACAGATCACTGCAGAGGCTGTCAGAAGGAATAGGGACCACTAACCCACAGGAGGTCCAGACCAAGCAGAGAAAGTCTGTCTGTAATAGCAGGAGTTGGCATGTGCTACATGATCCTTTCAAGCAACAATCCATCCAAATGAGGAGAAAATGGTTGGGCTACATTATGGATGCTTGAAGGGACCATAAATGCTGAATTTGTGCTACTGTGGTAAGGAAACAATGGGAAGGGGAAGCCTTCTGACCTCCATTTTCCATGCATATTCAGCAATTGCTAGGGTCAAATCCTTACAATAATTCTACTCTCACTGGAATGTAAATAAAGGATATCACACTCTCTCTGTTCTGCTTAATCTCATGAATAATGCATCTGGTCCCCTAAAGACACACATAGCAAAACCACAATTCATTTCAAGAAAAGCAAAATGTATATCCCAGCTAGTCTAGCTGAGTGGTACATCTGAGTATCCTATCCTGAAGAGTAGGATCACTGCATGTGCTACTGCCAAAGTGAGGGACAGTCTGAGGATGGGTGTGAGATGCACAGAGATAAACAAGAAATTCTTCTTCTCTGCACCTCTCCTAAGAAAGAACAGCTCCAGGCAAAAAAAACCCTAAAGTGTAAATAAGGATCTCAGTATCCTGAAAATCCCCCCTCTCCCTTTCTGTGAAAGGGACAAAGTATCCTCCTGGCAGGGCTATCTTGGGATCAGGGAGCTGGGGTTTCCCACTCAAATACATCTGTCTGACATTCCAGCCAATTCCCAAGACCAGGCTGGCTCCAAGCAGCAGCATGTCTCATTCTGTACTCATCCAAAAAGCCCTTTTGGTTCCACTGGCAATTCTGTCTACATACACAGATAAGGTCAGTCTAAAAGCAATAAATAGCCAGGCACTCAAGGCTCCCTGAATCCCTTTGGCATTCACTTTAGGTGCATCCAGATGACAGAGCAACCTTTCAAGTAGTAGCCAAAAGGTGACTGTTTGGCTGACATGCTAATAGGCATGTTAAAGTAATCTTTACTTGTTTCCATGGTGAAATGCCACTGAAGAAAAGGTGTGCTGACAAGAATAAATATGCAAATTGTTTACTTTTCAGTCCATGCATGCCATTTTGCATATTCTTTCATTCCACCAATTAAGAGTCTGTGTTGCCTCTATGTAGTCATTGGGCTGAGTGGAAAGGTAAACACTGGAAGTCTTTATTCTTCTGGTAGCTGACAGCTTCTCTCCTCGGAGAATAAAAAGTTGTCTATTTTTACTCTTGTCAAAAAACAATAGAGGTTGCATTAGTCTCAGAGAATATGGAAATCTGCCAGGAAAAGAATATTAGCTGTACCCCTGTAGAAACCTAATAAAAATGTCCATTGGGCTTTTGGAAACGACCCTTAACTACCAGCCAAAGCATAATGAAATTGGCAAAACACAAAAACCAAAGTCTCACTTTTGCTTTGCAGCTTTCAAATGACCCACAAACCTCATTAAAAGGGATCAGCAGTGGCAAATGTAGACTCTGCCAAAATTCTTTGGCAACGTGTCCCAAATACTGAAAGAGAACAGGTTTATAAGCAACAAACTTGTCTGTAAGGTTAGCTGCTGTCAACATCTCTCACACTACAGACAAAAAAATCCCTTTTGACTTGTTTTCTTAATGAGTTTTCCTATTGAATTTATTTCATCCACAGTCCACAGGAGCAGATAGTGCTGCTCTTTAGTGCTTTTTCTGCTCAGATAAAATCCAGATGAAGCTAAGGAAGGGGGTTGCTGCCTGAGAAAGGAGGACAGCAGGACAGCAGAAGGGAGGACAGCACTGGACTTTCTGGAGCAACTGTTTTATGTTAATAGTAAGGAAATATTATTTTTTTTAAAGAACAGTGTTTTAGAGCATTTAGTATTTTATTGTACACATTCATGTTCATAAGTTATAATTAAGGATAGATGTTGCACTGAATTAAACAAAATCTCAAAAATTATGGAACTCAGTTCTCCTTCTCTGCTAGCTGTTTATGTTTATGAGAAGGCAGAATCAAGATTTCACTTTTGATTACCTTCTAGAAAATATGGTCCAGATCAAGTGAAAACTATGAGTTTGTAAATCACCTATTTATGTTATGAAAGAGGTATGGCTAGCTATTCCTCCTTGATCTTAAAATCTGTTAGCTTTTGAAAAATTTATGTTCTACTGTTAAGTTATGAATAAAAAAATCCTCCCTGTTTCTTTACAGAAAAATTGCAGATAATATCATGTGCAATTGGCCTCACATGCCCTTTCATGTAAAAAAAGAAGAGAGAAAATATGCATGCTTAGCCATACTGAGGACAGGGTGGTGAAGGAGTGAATGTTTGCACTGGTGAGGTTTTTGATGAGTCTGCAGAGTTGATTCATCTTTAGACAGTCCTGAGGCCTCCATTCTGCTATTATAGCTCACAGAAATGCTACCAGGAGTATGGGTTTTAACACTGAGCCATCAAATTATGAAAAGCTACCTGTTTTTCAATGCGAGTCCATGCTTGTGGAGATCTATATTCAACGTGTGTCTTGCTCTGTTTGTGGACTGTAAATTTAATGAGCCACATGCAGACCTCCTCTAAGAGCCAGCTTTGCAAAGAGAAATGTCACACTGAGAAATTCCTTGTTTGGAACTGTTTTATTGCTTTGTGAACAAGTCTACCTTGATTTCACTCCATACATTTCCTTCTTCCTGCAATTCAGCTTCACCATTATTCATTCTCACTCACCTTCCCTGTTTTCCTTCATGCTGAGGTGGTAAAACAGCCTTAAAAATCTGTCATCCTACATAATTCAAAGACAACACCAGAGTTTGAGTGGTTTTGTCTTTGCTTAAGACTGAAGTTAAAAAACACAAAATATTTATTTAGAAAATTAAATCTGAGGTCAGCTAAAAGGTAGTGGAAAGGTCATTCTGAGTAAAAATAATAAAAACAAACCAACCCCCAAAAAACCCAGTGCTCTTAGACGTTAACTACTCTAGATACAAAAGAGGAGTGTTATGCACCTTAGTAGTTTCACTGGTTGTGTTTTTCTTTAGATAGCCTATGGTCATACGTAGCTTAACATGGGGCAGTATGGTGTTTTAAAATAATTGTGACACACAAAGTGCCTTTCTGCCTCTGTATTTCACAGCTAGAAAAATCCCTACTCCCCACATGACTAAAAGCAGCAGGACTGGGGACAAGAGACCAGGATGGGCACTGGAAGAGGAGAAGCTGACATGGGTCAGTGTATGAGCTGTGGCTTGGGTGGCTAATCCAGCAGACTGGGGAGTTCAGACATTGGCTGTGTCTCCCAAGCTCAGCTTCTCGGTGGTCTTCTTAGGGTACAATAAATCCACATGACATTTCTGTGCTGTGCAGACCATAAAGACAGAAAAGATTAAGAGTCATGTTCTCATTACAGAGGAGGTCTTTGTGGAAACCTTAAGATGTGACCAAAGTACAGGGATAAAATCATCTGCTCATGACCATTACACGCCTAATTAAAAAAAGAAAAAGAAGACAGCATACAATTGATTTCACTCCAGATTCTGTCTTAACTTTGCAAAAATATTCTGGTATTATTCTAGCTTTCTTATTCCCCTGAACTTCCTGCTCAGACTGGAAATGGAAGGGCCAGACAGTTCTTCTCTTCTCAAGGGATTTTCAGAGAAATTCTAAAGAAAAGAACATTCATGTTTTCAAAGTTGGTGCTGATGTTCAACCATAAATCACAGATAATCAGTGATTCTTAACATTGAGATATACTGGCCAAAATCTCTGAGAATCAAAGGCTTCAAAGGCAAAAGGATCTTTGTAATCAATAGAGTGAAAATTGGGATCAGGAGGCCTACCTAAGATTTGTATGATAAATTTCACAAACTTCCATTATTATTTTGAACAGGAATATTTATTAGGAGTGGCTTATTTTATCATTAATAAAATAAGTGTAATTCAATAATGTATAAATGAGCACAGAGGAAACTTAGAAAGCAAATTTACCGAAGTATAATTTGATTCTTTTTCTCTCTGCTCCATTGTTGCGTTTTACAAGATTTATCTGCAATTTTATCTGTACTGAATATACTTTTGTTCCAAATATACTTATGGCAATATTTTTAAGGCATATTCAACTGATTTTTTTGGTTCATAATATTTCTCTAAGGATTGATGAAACGTGTCAAAGAAAAGTAAGTTTACCTCATATCAAAACTGTCCTCATATCACACCAGAAAACTGTGGTTTGCAAACCCCAAAAGTTTAAAATCCTGTTAGGTAAGCAAAAGAAAAGAAAGGATTTATAAATGCTTACTCAATTATAAAGTTGCTCAGATCAGCTCATTACCCCTTAATTATTAAATATACATTACAATCATTCTTTAGATGAGATATTTGGGAAGCAGATGGCTCATATCAACAGAGTTAAAAATAAATAAGACTGTCTTCAGGAACATCTGGTGCTGGTGACTGTCAGAAACCATGCCAAGTTTAAAAATTCAAATAAATCCATGGAGTTTGACATCTTTTATCTCTACGTTTATGACTAAAGGGACCAAAGAAAAGATCTAACTCTGAAACTTGATTTGGAATCAGATATCAAACTCTTTATTCAAGGCGTTTGTCTATGTTGAGACCAAAGCTTTTTTTTTTTGTTGTTTTCCCCCTTGGCTATTATCTACCACAGCTAAACACTAAAACACAGGTAAATCTGTTACTTCATATTGTGACTTGTGACGTAAATTGAAGTGAGTAATTTTATGATTTTATTCTATTACTTTTTAGCATTTGCACTTCACAAAAGCTATTTAATTTTGCAGGTGACAATGTTACAGGTGTGACATCAATTTCAGTAAAGCTTTTGACTGTATCTCTCATTGAAATTCATGTGTTTCAGCATGTTCTTATTCTTTTATCTGTATTTCCAATAGCACTGTTGAATTTAACCCTAAAATATACCAGCTTGACCACCCATGGGTATAATTCCCTCTTTCCAAAGAGTATGTCCAATTTAACCACTGATTGTTCTGCTGAATCAGTCTCCAATTTAGAAGTTTATTTTCAAAGAAAACAGAATTGGGGTAGAGCTGGAATCTCTTGTGTGTGTGTGTGTGTGTATGTGTGTGTTTGTGGTGTATGGGATTGTGAAATCCTAATCAGAGTTCATCTGGAAATGTTATTGCACTGAAATATCAGTTAGATAAATGAATTCCAGCATGATGCTGCATGTATAGGAGACAAGTCTTCCAGGATAGAAGAAACTGGAGCACTAATGAGAGCATATTTTCCCAATTCCTATTATCACTTTTCCCAAAATCCACATTCAATACATAACTGGTAAAAAATGGACTAATCTTGCCCAACCAAAGAAACTTGGGACAGCCTCTTGCGGTTTCTCACTTGTCCTGTGTCAATTTAGTGGGTCTGAACGGCCTCTATGTTTTTGTCTCCTCCTTATCGTGAGTTCAGGGTACTAGCCAAGCTAACATGGGCTTTTTCCATCCTACCCAGGCATTCTGATGTGATGGGAGGGTGGGAGGTGTGACGTGCAAGCACAGCCCCTGGTCGGTGCTGTACTCGGGTGACTCTGTGACTGCCTGTCACTGCACAACAGTCCAGGTGTCTCCTCTGCCACCTGCTCCACAGTCACAGACCACACAGGATATTAAAAAAGACTTTTTATTTAATTTAAAAATAAAAATGTATACTTAATTTTAAGTCTGAATTAAAATTAGTACTTTAATCTTAGACTTTCAGGTTAATTTTTTATCTTTTTTTCTTCTAATGTGGTCTGCCAATGTGAAGTGCAAGCCCAATTACAGGGGTTTGCAGCTTTTTTCCTTTTTTTTTTTTTTTTAAATATGCTCCCTTACTAATACAGGAACTGTGCTGAAAAAACATTTGAAAGCTGGCATACTGTGCAGGGCTGTCCAGAGCTTACTGTCCTCTCCTTGCTGTCCCCCATAACATCTCTTACTGTGTATCTTTTAGAGCTTTTGTTTTTGCAGTCAGACAATTCACAAGGTCTCATGCAGCTCTGATGGAAAGTAAAGGAAGGGATTGGAAGTCCCACCAGTTTCAATTTGAAGCATTTAGTTTGACTTTTTTTCCCCTCAGCAGAGTGTGCCTCAGGCCTGAGCTTTGGTGGTCTGGTGAATAACACTGCTGTCTAGAGTTTCATGATACTGGGATTCCTTTTTTTGCTTTACCACAGATTTCCTGTGTCCTTGAGAAAGTCACTTAATCTACTATTCCTTCAATACCGCAGAGAAAATGATGCTGTTCTTCCTGAGCAAAGGCGCTGGGAGGACAATTCTGCTCCCTCTCAGAGGAGAATGTATGGTACTGTGGCATTTTGATAGGCAGAAAAAGAGAACCTTTTAAACTCAGTGATAAAGTTGGGTCATTCATTATAACATAAAGTCATCTGTAAAGGACAGAAAGGACCATTTTGTCTGCTCATGGAGGAGATTAAGTGATTATGGAATTCATCTTAATGTGGATTTAATTTTGTGTTAGCTTTTTATGTGAAAGTAATCTAAAGTCCTAAAATTTCCTTCAACACAGAATTAATGCCTAATAAAAATACAACACAGTTGCAACTGTATTTGTGCAATTTTCTGTGGAAAGTTAAAATCTGTAAGTACCCTTCAGCCATTAACTCAATTAATTTGGTTGTGAAAGTGGTTTTTAAGGCATCTTTGCTCACTCTCCTTCATCATAATCTGTCATGTTTTGTACCCAAAAAAGCATCCGGACACTGAGAAAGATCTCAGATGGCAGGACACACAAGTTCTGGCCTGACACCCTTACATTCCTGTCTCCCCAGATTCCTCTGATTACTGGCAGTTTCAGTTAATAAATAAAAAAGGTCCTCATTTCTATGGAGTCCCTTAATTTTAATGCATCAGATCTTTTGACAAACAAATAAAGCAGAACTGAGTTTGGATTCGGTATCAAGAGGAGCTGTTGGATTTTCAGAATTAGAGATTCAAGTGACCTAAACATTGGAGGATTTTGACCAAGAACTTTATCTTAACTCCAAGGAATTGTTTGAATGAAGCAAAATTATATCAGTGGCAGGTTGTAGATGGTCGGTGTGTGGCCCACTATTTCCTAAAGCTGAATATTGGCAAAATGTATGACAGATAACGCCCAAACATTTCAAGTAGCAAATACTCAGATTACCCTGAACTGCAGGGGGGGCAGTTGGTGTGCCAGAGGGCACAGCTGCTGCTCAGAGTGACTCCAGCAGGCCCAAGAAATGGGCTGACAGAAACCTGACAAAAAGCGCAGCACTGGGAGGGGGGCACAAGCTCATTCTCCCTGGCGGGACAGCCCAGGGTATCAGCGCAGTGTGGGGAGAAGTGGCTGCGGAGTTGCTCAGAAGAGGAGGCCTGGGGATCCCAGAGGAGCCACCTGGGAGGGTGCCCTTGCAGTACTGAAGGCCAGACACAGAAGGATCTCGGTCCGCAGGCTGAGGCTCTCTCCCTGCTTGGAACTCTGCTGTAAACAGCCCTCAGCTATTTAAAGTTCTCAAGAACACACCTGGAACCCTCGTCCCAGTTTAGGTTCCACAACACAAGCCATAAGCAGACTAGAGCAGTTATCTTCCAGAAGACCCACAGTAGCAGAAAAAAAGACTCTGTAATCTGTGGATCTGCACAAAGTAATTGAAATTCTTATAACAATCTATCTTTGAATTCAAGATGTCTTCAATGTTATAATCAAATTTGTTCCTGTTTCTGCAGTTTAGCAAAATACTCCATTTTGTATCCACACACTATGATACAATTTCTACAATATCTTTAGGTACTTATTAAATATTCTACAACATATATTCACACAAGGTTAGGAATGAAAGGTGATGAGAAATAAAATTAATATTAAAAAGGCAACAAAAAAACCCACAAAAAACAGAGGGGAAAAAATCCATTAAGAGATTGCTTTATTAACTTGGATAAATCTATCTTTCTTTTCCAAAGTCCTTCTTAAAAACAAAACAAAACAAAACAATATTATTTTTTAAAAATCCTCTAACAGGAGAATAACATCCTCTTCAAAAATCTCCCCTTCTTCATCAGCTTTTCATTCTCATGTTCCTGAACAATAAATGTGATATAATTTAATATACTTTTCAATCTCCTATCAAAGTAAGCTGATTAACTGAACTGTTAAGTTATGCAAACCTGTTTGTTAGTTTTCTTTCTCTATAATACTTCAGTTTCTCCTGTTGGATGAGTAGCATAGTGTGTTAGGATACTCATTTTTGGGGTAGTTTTAGTGCTGAGCTGTCCTCAAGCAAATGCACTGTATCAGTGCCCAGCTATGAAATTGCAACATCTAATGTGTCCTCTTAATTGAAACAGTTCAATTAAAAAATCTGCTTTTTTCTTAGCAACACAAACTTTCGTTAACTTATGCAACACAAATTGTAAAAATTCCCTGGAAATGTTGTGACACCATTCAACCAAATGCATAAAGACTCGTGGAATGTCAAAACATTTCCTGACCTAGTTTTAAGTTTAGTGAATGGTTATCGCGTGCTTGAACAAATCTAAAATTTAGTATTTCAGGTATATTAAAGAACATCTCCTAATATAGTAAACTTTTTGTTTGGAATTCAAATAAGAAGACTGCTTGCTAGTCTTTGGTCAAACATGGAATGAATATGATCAGCAGAAATTCTAAAAATAATTTATACTTTAAATAGTTGATTTTTCAATCATACATGTAGAGCTATCTTGTGTTAATTCCAGTGTAAAGTACTTATTAAAGAATTTAATATATTCAAAATTCATGGATTCCAGAGGAGTGCCGAAGAGAAAATGAATGAAATGTGGAAGGTAGAACAGGCTGTAGAAAGAATGAAAAACTGGAATTCAAGCTCAAGCTAAATTTAGAGGGGAAGCACTTCAACTGTTTTCTTCAGAACTTCTTACTCTCTTTAACAAATTTGCCAGCAAACGTATAAAAAAATACACTCTCACTCTAGACAGTGAGCCTAAAACTGAGGTTTTCAGCCATGACAGAGAAGAGAGTATGTGAAAAAAATTTAAGGAAAAACAAGTTAATGGCAGATGAAATAGATATGTTGCACCATCCTGGCAGATATTCCAGAAACATGTAAACACAGATATTTCATTTCTATACACCTATTTCCAACCTCAAATTTCCTGGATGTTAAGAGGTGGACAAACCTGGCATTTTGGACCTCATGCAACTTAACTAGATACCATGGATGCATAAAATAGAATCCACCTTATCAAACACACACCCTAGAAAAGTTACGTTATTGAGGATATGATCTAGAGACCATAGATTTTAAGGCTACATATGTAAGACTCACTTCATGATCAGCAGCGAGTTTACCTTGTACTCCTGTAGAGGCTCACGCAAAGTCTGTCTGAGCATATCTTTCCTGTTAAGGCTTGATTATCTGGAAAACTTGAGTATCTCTGCTCTGAAAACCTGCTCTGCTCAACATGCCTGAATTAATTGTTATCAGCAGTAAGTACAAACAAACCATTAATGGCTTTTCAAAATCTTGACCAGCATTTCCTCTTATAGTCAGCAGGTATTAGAAAACAGGACTTGTAATTTTTTATATTGTATAGACTGTTATTTTTATCTAACATTGTGTTAAATATCACAAATCAGATTTGTATCCTGTTCCCTTATTATTTTTCAAACTTTATTATTAAATTATTTTACAGAAATTATATTTCCTATATGTATGTCACCATCAAAATATACCATAAAGATTTTATGCATCACTTGAGCAATTTAGGATGTCTTAAATTTGGAAGAAATTACATGTATGTAACTGTAGTAGTTATATTATTTTTCTAGTACAAATATTTTGTTTTAAGTTTTTTTTAAAATTATTAATACATTGATTTTAATGCATAATCCAGTTGTTAAGGTCAGTTTTCTTGGTTCTAAAAAGTATCTGTCACCAAATTATAATAGGTTTTCTGTCCTGCAATAAAAATAACAAATGAAAGTTTGCCTTTCCAGTAAAGTGATTAACAGCAGGAGTGACAGAGGCATAGAATCCTTTCACATTGTATCCTTGAAAATTTATCCTGTTGGCAGGAAGAAATTAGTATGAAAGCACTTATATGGCTGGTCTGTTTGCTATACCTGACCACCTCTCACCTTCAGTCTCAGCTTTTTGTTCTTTGAAACAAGTTCTGTACATAAAAAAATCTGGAAAACCAAATATTTCAAAAATGTAAGTATTCTGCAGCATTTAAATGGCTACAGTTTAATGACAACTACAGTAAGTATACAAAGCTTTTTCCTTTTTTATGGCTATGATTAGGATATGGTAAAGTGCTAAATGTGCAAGCAATTATGAACTTGGCACAGTAGCAATATTTATTTTAAGCTCTACTTGTGCTGCTTTGGTGGAGGATGTTTACTTAACCAGACTCTATTAAACATGCTGAAGACTTTGTACTCTAAAACATTTTTAATTGATGAAACACAGAAGCAATCAATCAACACAAATGGTAAAGAAAGGCAGACAGGACCAGGCAAACAGAATAAGATCTGTAGGTGTCTTTTTATCTCTTAAGGGGGAAAAAAAAAGAAAAAGTCTATTTGTGCTGCTGAATTAAGTGTTTGTGAAAAGAGAGGACTTGATAGTGGTGGAGACTGAAGTCTTCTATTTATTTACAAGTCGGGCATGGTGGTGGGAACTCTTGCATGGTCTCTTGCCTTTCCTATTCAACCTCTGACCTAATGGACCTGATGAGCTTATCCTCTCTAGTGACAGGAAAAATCCATGCTGAACATACAACCTGTGGTCTTACTCAAACAATGCTGGACGGTGATGCTTGTCATGCACCATTTGTAAACATATGAAAGCCATTGCACTGCCTCACATTCCTGCTCCAGGAAGCAAATTCCATATAACCCTGAGCACCGGTAGATGGGAAGCATTTCTGCAGCTACCTTATTCTCAAACTACATCTGTTCTGAGCTTCCAGACGTTAATTCTAAATCATGTGCTCATAAATGTTTTTTGAATGTAAGTTCAGAAAAATATTATCAGAATACAATTCTGTCAGAGCTCAGATGTTCTCTGAAATGGGGTTTATTGGAAGCTAGTTCTTGATAAAGAGCTTAAACCTAAAACACTTGCTCAGAAAAAACTCTTCCTCTCAGTGGGAACTTTGTCTGAAAGACGATGGCAGGACTATCTCCATAGAAGAAAAAGTTTAGACACTTAGAAAGCCACTCAGGGTGTTAGTTCAAAATGGTGTAGCCACTCATGCATCTCAGTGAAGTTGGAAGGAAATATGTTTATATTAACCGTACATTTATATTTATAAATATATATATATTTATATACATGCACGAATGCATATATACATTCATACATAGATCCAAACCATATGAACACTTGGACCCTAAAAAAATGAAATATTAGTGGATATCCTTTAATTCTGAACCACATAATACAGTCATATATTCTTAAAATGTATGTATTTTAAGGTCTTAGTATTTCACTGTGAGATTTTTTTCTTGGATTTATACTTTTATTATTTTTATATATATATTTTATATGCTCTATATATACTTTCACAATACTTACATAAATTAAAATGTCCTTTTAATACTGTCCCAGAAAATTAGAATGTCCTCTGTTGTTAAAGACTCCTAAATTCTTGTAAAACTCTTTAAATTTATATTGTCAAAATTATTTAAATTATTGCTTTCTATTCTAGCAGATGTGATGGCAAATCTGGACATATTTATTGTCAAATCTTACTATTTTTTTCATCTCTATGACAGAGATTGTTGAAATAATACTTTTGATATCTTGATCTATGAAAATAAATAATAAAATTTTTCTCTACCTGTGTTCAGAGTTCAAAAACATTAGAACTTTATTTATGTTTTCTCATATAAAAAGAGTATTTCTGTTATATACTGGATTTTTTTTATTCCTTATAAAAACCATACATTTGCTGTGGATCATTAATTAAGATCATGGTATGAATGGTATTTCTTGCTGGTATTTAGATCAGCAAGAGTACAGTAAGAATTTTTTTATAGTTTTTCACTCCTTTCTTTTGGAAAATTCACATAATTAAATATTTTGAGATAATTAATACATTTTGTAATTTCTATTAAAATGATCTTAGGTACTGATTCGTACTTCTACTTTTCACAAAATGAAATGCACAAATGAATATGGCATCCTATGGATGACATCCTGTGGAACTTTACAAGTGGGTTTGCAAGTGCCCTTGATATTTTCAAGGGCAATAGATATTGGGTTACTAGCCAAAAGTAAGGATTTAATATAATATTTAATATAGTAGGAGATAAGTGATTCAGACATGGGTTGCATGCTAACATATAAACAGTATTTTATTTTCTCTTCAGCTGATCAAATGTTCAATCCCTATTCTAAGCAGGTAGCATAATTCATACAAAATGAATTATTACCTTCAGGTTTAATTCAATTCTTATGAATTTGAATCTTAGGTAGCAATGAGAAGAATTTGTATTATTCCTGTGTTCTCCAAAGCCTATGTAAAAACTTGTGGTACCCCTTAGGTGAAATGGAAAATCAATCCAGTACATACGTTTTAATATTTCATAGCTGAAATATAAGTATTACTCTCACAAGTTCATATAGTTTTGTTATTTCATAGCTGGAATTTTCCACTTTTTGGCCTAAACTAACAACTTTTTTTTTCCTGGCTATACAAAGAGGAAGTATGCTCTGACCCAACTGAAGTGGTATGTACAAATTATGACATGAAAGGAATTAGTATTTAATACTTCCTTGATGTTTTTGAGACTTAGAGAGATCTATAATTTTACAGGATTAATTAATTAAATTTCTTTTTTTTTCTTTTATTTTCTGGGAATGAGGCACATGAGTGCCTATGCTACTCTTAGTTTTAAAGCAAGGAATACTGACTTTTAAATCTCTGTTGTCAGGGCAAAACTACCTTCTTCCTTTATTTTCTCCAAGTCAGTGTTGAACAAACATCTCCAAAACTCACCGTCTTCTATAAATCTTTACATTAGCAATGTAAGGTGAATTGCTTCTTGATGAATCTAGTTTCTGAATTTACAGAATTTAAGTGATAGCCTAATAGTTTTAAACTGCATTATAATAATATTCTTTATATTTATTTTCCTATTTTGGCAGAAATGAGCAAACAAAGCCAATCCTTTCAGGGTCATTATAATGGTTTATTGACTTTAAGTCTTTTTGGAAAAAGACTTTTTTTAGAATTTTAACTCAATTAGTCTGCCAGAGCAAGTCAGTTGTTGGCACCATTTTATTTCTTGAACTAACTCATCATCTGTGGCTTGTGCCTGTCACTTCTGTCCTATCATAGCAGCTCCAAAAGAGGAGCCAGAAGACACACAATAGCGGCACCTATCTTGTGAGCACAGATCGCCCTGCCCGGGGATAGCACCCTTCATGTGAACTCTCTTGGGAATGACAAAAAGGGAAAGAGAAACTTCAAGGGAGGGTTATAATGGAAAATATTGTGAGTCCTTAAGTGACCAGTCACAACTAGTGCCCTATAAATTACTATCAGCCAATCTGTGTGAATTAAAGTGGTATATTCTTCCACTACATCATTTAACATGTGATTTCTGTGTTCAAATCTGTCAAGAGTGATATGAAATAAATTTTAAAAGACAAAGCCTTTTATAAGAACATGTCATTTTATGTTTAAAAATAGTTCATTTAATACAAACTTGGACATTTATTAGCTTCTAAAAAAGATTCAGCTGGGGTCTAGTTCTTTGTAATGCAATATTTCCCACTGATATAAAAGGAAATATTTTGATCTAAGTCATTCTGAAAGATAGATGTTTGTTTTTGCTGTTCATTTATATAGAACACTACAAACAACTTTACCCAATTCCCTGCCTTTATTTTCCTTAGCAGTCATATCTGTTCAGTTACTCATGTCCTTATTTGACTTAGTTGCTTATATGTAATCTATATAAAATAATGTCAATTCCCATTTATATCAGCATGATATAAAAATTAAACTTTTTAGAGAATTCCTTTTACTAATGTAATCAAAATAAAAAATCAGATTTAACTGTCTGACTTCAGTGACTTACTGACCAAAGTTTATAAAGGAATCACCTCAAATTAATGGTCACCCTTTAATCTTCTTTAACATAATACAGAAAATGGCTGCAGAGAAACACATTTTCTAGCTGTTTATTCCAACTGACAGAAAGCAGAATACAAATTTTGTCAATAATGTGAGCAATTCCTAGCCAGGTCCTCTGAAATTGTAAACCTTTCTAAAATCCATTTAATGATAATTTAATTGTTTGACATCTATTAATGCAGGCATTCAGCACAAAATAAACTTTTAGGAATATTTTAATTGGGTGGGGTTTTTTTGCGTAACTTTTGCTGATTATATATTCTATAATGCAGGCAGAAGTGAGATCTAAATTAAATAAAATAACATTTTTATAAGGGAGAATAAATGAACAGAGTTTCAAAAAATATCTTAAAAGTAGTAATATTAATTATTTTTTCCAGTCTTTACCTGACATTGCCTATAATTTCCTTTATTTTGTTTTCCACTCATTATTTGTTTCTTCCTTCTCCAACTTTCCGATTAATACATAATCATGAAGCATGCTGTTAATTTTGCTTCCCATCTAAGAAGACACCCAGGCATCTGCACCCTAAGCAATGAAGGAGTAAAGACATAGCCTTGTGAATAATGCTTAAACTCAGAGTCTGAGCCTGTGTTATAGCCCTTGAGACATGGTACTTATTGTTTATCAGGAAATAGTTCAGTGCAGCATTTCACTCCTTTGGGTGTTTACATAGTCTGAATCATGAGTGGAAAAGATGCACCTTTATATTCTTGGTGTTAGGAGACCAAATGTATTCATTTCACAAAGACATACAAAAACATTCTTAAAAAGCTGTGATCAGGCTTTATATATTCCATTATATACCAAAGCCTTGTGAACACCTTTCTGATCTGTAGAAATTGGCCCAATGAATACAGCACTCTCACATACTGTGGGTACCTTTTCAGCATTTGGTCCCCCATCTTCTACCTCTCGCTTTATCAGCATAGTGTCAGACTGAGAAAAGTTATTGAACAAGTCTTTTTAAATCATTAGAAAATTGCAAAGTAATCGATGTCTTTGATTAGTAAATCCTGAAATATGAAATCCAGTATTACCTGGTTTTGGGGAGAGGGTGGTGGTCAGAGTGGGGCTCTGTGTGAATCATTCCTTTTCTTTTACTTTCTGTCATTAGTGTATTGTTGCTCTTAGTCTTCAGTTTCTTATCTTATTGGTGTACCAATGTAACTGGTGTTGCCAGTAAACTGTTTTTATCTCAAGCTTTGATATTTGCCTTTCCTGCTTCCAATTCTCCCCTCCATCCTGCCCAAGAGGAAGGGGGAGCAGTTTTAGTGGGAGAACTACATTGGAGAACACCATTCCTAAACCAAAACATATGTCTGAAAATAAATATTGTGATTCTAAGCCCTTGTTTCATAGGCTGTTTTCCACTGCACTATCCTGTCCAAATGTATTAGTTCAGTTAAATAGGGTTAACTGACCTAGTCAAGCAAAGGAGAGCCCAGTCCAACAGCAGCAGTTGATGTTTTTGAAGAGCAGGCCCCTCTCTAAGAGCTTTTCAAACTTCACAGAAGATGGTTGGAGTGACTAAGGCTGTAGCTTTTCTCCCAGTTCAGGACTGGGAGAGCAAATTGAAGAATGCAATGGTGAGTGAGCTCTTCCTAGATAATGGCTGGCAGTGCCAAAACTTTCTGGGAGACCTCCGTATGCTAGCACAGCCATACAAAGTAAAGATATGGCATTTTAGGCAAGCAACAACTGCTGATCAGAAAACCCAAGAGTCCTAACAGACTGGACTAAGCAGGACAATATCCAGCCTTTTTTGCCCCCTCATATTAGATCATGCACTGGATATTTCAGAAAATTCAGAGCCTGATAAAACAAAACCAAAATCTTAAGTAAAGACTGTTTCACAAAGTTTGTGGTTTCTTAGCAAAAAGTATAGGAAACCTTAAAAACATTTTCTGTGGAATTCTTAGCCCAGTTTTTTTATAATTAACAACTAGGTACATTTCTTAACCCAAAGACATTGAAATATTATTATTCAACAAGAATCTGAATGTTTGGAGGTTCATCCGAAGTGACCTTGAATTCTGATTTTGTAACTAAAAGTGACTTTGACTCACACAAATTTCTGGTAATCTAAAGTACTAGGGAAGTGTAATATTCTGCATCTCTAGCCAGAAACTAAAGACGTATTTCCTTTGGAAAATATATTTCCTTTAGAAAAAATATAATTAACTAAAACCAGTAAGTATCCACATTACTGGAACTCAAACAACCTTGTCGCTTTCCATGGAATTCTTTTTCATTTCAGTTTCCATCCATAAATTATACAAACCCCATTCCAATTTTTAAAAGCAGCAAGCATCACAACCATTATGAAAAGACACACATTCAACATACCAAAAGAGTCTGTTTATCTCTGACTGAACATCTAATTTGTTATTACTGAAATTCATTGCCAAACTTCAGATGATTTTAGGACAAGTATAATTATAATCATTGTGGAATTCCAAAATAAACACGTACTATGCGCACCCTTATGTGAAGTGCATATACCCTTATGTGAAATAACCTTGAGGTCAGCAATAATGTAGGACATGTCTTCCCATCTATGGCAAATCTGGAGCAAGACTTGAAATAAATTCTGGAACCATTGCAAGATACCTCAGATGCTCTTGTTCCACAAATCAGTGTTTCCAAGATCAAAACATTAAGAAACAGAGGCTCTTCAAGGTAATGTTTAACAGTGCTCCAAAACTGTTTCCCCTTTAAGGAATCCCAAATTATTTTGGGGAGAATATTTCATGAAAGGAGTTAAATTACAAAAATTGCAGTGGAAACCTGCTTTTTAGGCAGGGTTTGTCACATACACTACCAGGCTGCTGTGTGGTCCAACACAAAGCGATTTCCAGGGTCCCAGCTCTGCAAAGAGCCACTGAACAGATTTGCAGGGGCTTATGACACAGAAAGTTCTGGGATTGCCAGTTGCAAAAGGCCCAAATTCCCAGGTCCTCCAAGGTTAGAAACCTCTTGGCTCAATTTCATCCTGGACAGCCATAAAGCCAGGAATTTCAAAGCTCGTGGGAGCCATAAAATCCAGATGCCAAGGTTTCTGGGTCAGCTTTGATTCCTAAGCACTCCAGTTCATCCACACCCTGGGATCTCAGGGAATCCAAGACCTGCAGGACAAAGCCAGCTCATCAGACTGGCTGTATCAGAGCCAGGATTGCATTTCCTTTCACAGATAACTATGAATAATAGATCCTGATAAAACTGAAACATGATTTTAAAATCTTGGAAAATTCCTGAAACTACCTGAATAATTGAGCAATAACTGGACAATTACCGACAATGAATGACCAAAGAAAAAAATGTATTAACGAGGAAATAAAATTATGCCATAACTAACAGAGGCACTTGAATAAGTAGGTCACAGATTATCAACATGTAATAAATAAAAAGAGTACAAGAGAAAGAAACAAGACAATTAGATGGTGATGTAAATATTGAAAAACAAAGGTATTCTATGTATGGCTCAAAAAATGAATAAACTTTTTTCAGTTTTTCATAAATATTTTGTGTGAAGATTGTGGAGGCAGATGTATATTTAGCATCTAGAAATGGAAGTTCCTGTCATAAAACATCATATTTATTAATTGAAGTTTTTAAAAAAAATAAAAATTAGAGACAGGACTCTGTAAAATTCTTCTCTCATTCTATATAAACAAATTCAGAAAGTGCCATTGTTATGATTGACTGTACAAGTACTTAACTGACAGTAAACTTAAAGCAACCAGATTATTTTACTTTGAAAATAGAAATAGGCAAAAGAAAAAAAAAGTTAAGACAAGATTTTTCAGTATTAAATTACTTCCCTTCCTATCTTTAAAATCTAGCTTCCTTTTCACCACCAATTTTCAAGATATTCAGTGAGGTGTTTAGGCTCAGTGTGTCTTCATTTCTTACTGCTATATAACCTTTTAATATGTAAATTTAAAAATTCAATATTTAAATCACTCTATTAATTCCACCAAACCAGTTAGATTGAGAATAGTATTTAATAAAAAATAGAATCCTGTTAAAGTTCTGCTACTAACAGCTATACTTTGCCCTCAAAGCAAAAGAGGTTAGTGTTAGTGAGATGAAAACATGTAAATTGTCACTGCTTTCATCAGAATTATTGTTATATCTATATTTTCATTACCACTGGGCAAAAAGTATACATGTTTTCTAACAGGACAGTTGAAAAGCACATTCTGACATATCATTAATTTCTAATTAATTTAACATCATACCCACTTTCAACCAAGTCAGTCTTGTTGAAGACAGATTTCTTTTCACATTTGTAATGGGGTTAGCTAGTGTTCTTTCTGAAGTCAATATAAGGGGATTCAGTGACAGTAAATAATAAACAAAATGTGGTAAAATCATTCTTCCACAACATATTTTAAATCTGTCAAAATGGCAGGTGTTTTCAGTTTTATTCAATATCCTTCTTTTACAGAACATGCAAATTCTTGGAAGGGACAATCTTTTTTGCATCATATTCCTCAAGACAATGTGCTCAATTAATACTATTTAGGTATTTCTTGATCACAACTGGAAAAGGAAAAATATTATGTACATTTAAAGGATTATCTTCTGGTAAAGGGGTACTTAATGATGCCAAACTTTCTTTGGATCATGTGTTGAAATAAGAATAAATGTAAATTTTTTGGCCTCTCCCAAGTATGGTGAGTATCTGAAAGAAAAAGTGACATCACCAGAAGTTAGACTACTTCCAGATGAAAGCTGATTTTTAGTAACTCTCCAGATCTCCTTTGCTAGAAGTAATCACTAATTCCAAGTGTATTTGCCTCTCCCAGCATAGCCCTTTGTACCAAGGAACCTAATTATGTTTGGATGCGCTCATTTCTAGCTGCCTTCTTTTACTTCCTTTAGGGTATTGCCCAAAGATGGTATCTTGCAGCTGCCTATGAAACTCTTGGGCAACAAATGCAAAACATTAAAGTAGAAAAAAACCCCTAAAAACAAGCATTCATTGAAGTTAGTGACAATTTAATTCAAAAATATGCTTGGAACCATATGTTCAAAATTATGTGTACATATGCAAAAGAAAACAATGCCTGTTCTGCTTCTAGTTACATTTTGTTGAACTCAGCGATGCTGTACTAATCTACAAGTAAACAGGAACAGAAAAAGAACAAGAACAGTGAATATTCCAGTAAGCAGAGCTAGAAAGAATTTAATTAATAAAAATCAAACTAATATTAATATTCCATAGCCCTTGTAACATACAGAAGGTTATAAAAATATAAGATAATCCCTTAAGTCCACATAAAAGCTGATTTTTCTGTTGCAAGGAAAATTTGAGGTATTGATAGTAGACCTGCAAATTTTTTGTTGAAATGTAGTCTACAATTTTTCATAATAAACATAAGACATAATAACACTGCTCTTTGAAATTTTTTTACCATTCCTTCTTCCAAACAAAAATTTGATGTGCTTTCTACTCAACAGTTCACTAATGTCTTCATTGCTGACATTCCTTACACTTTTACCAAACTTGCTTGTTCTTATGTAATTTTATGCATTTTAATAAATTGTTCCCTTACATGCTATGCAACAGAGGACAGTGGCTTGACCTAAAAAGCTTAAACTTCTAACCTAGAAGACATTTGAAAAACTGTAAATCAAACCAAAGTATGCTATTCTAAATATTTATATGAACACAGCTTTTCTAAGACCATCAATAGAAGCTATGTGAACATATATGAAGAATCAGCTAAAATAGTACACAGAATAGTCGATTTGGAAGTATGCACATAATAGCAATATATAAAAACACACAGCTTTGCTTGGTGTGTCTGAAAATTCACACCGTGTGGGCTTAGGCAAATAAGTGGCAACATGGAGTCACTAATTTTAAAAAAACAATTACATATCCATATTCCCATAGTTATTTGTTCTGCAATGAATGATACATTGCCTGTGATTATACATATATATAAAATAAAACAGTAGATGAGTATTGAAAAATTTGATCCAAAACTTGTGTAGAGACTAATCTCTTTAAAAAATGTTTCTATTGTGTAAAAATTTTGCAACAAACTCATCTCTCTTATTCATAGTAACAGAACCATAGAGTCACTTAGGCTGGAAAAAAAACTTTATGACCATCAAGTCCACCAATTACCCCACCTCTCCCAAGTCCACCAATAAACCATGTCCCTAGGCACCATATTTGCACTTTTAAAATACTTCAAGGGATGATGACTCAACCATTTCTCAAAACCAACTGTTCTAACTACTAAAGTAATATTATAGTAATATTTTAATTGTCTTTTACAACAGTTGTCAGATTAAGTTCTAGTTGTGCTTTGGCCCTTCTAATTTTCTCCCTACACAACCTCATGACATTGTTGTAGCGCTCCTGAGTGGCCTGGCCCTTCTTCCATGGGTCAGAAGCTCTCCTTCCTTCTTTCCAGTCAAATCTCTCTGTTGAGCCATGCCTGCCTTACCCACTGGCTTGTCTTTCTGCATGTGTCATTTGACAAACAGAAACAGATGCCAAATGGTTTGGTATTTCCATACGTGGGTGTTGCTGAGGATTTGTTCCTGCACCCCAGCACTGCTCCTTTGTGCATTAGGTTGTGCGACCAGGGCTAGTCTCTTCAGAAATAGAAAAAAACAGTGACTTCAGAAATTGAGTGAGAAAAGGAAATAGCATGGATGTGTGCTGTAGCTCTGGCCAGTTTAGTTTCATTCCAATAAAGTGGTCAAATTCATCATCATTCATCGATGAGGCATCAAGATGCATTAAAAAGGAGTTTTTAGTGCAAGCATGACCATCCAGAAGCTGACCTGATTCAAATCAACACCATTCCACTAATCTCAGCTGAGCAGTGTAGATTTACATCAGATATGAAATTAGCCACAAAACCCACATTATTTGGACAGCAGTGGGAGGAGCAAGCTGAGAGAAGTTGGATATGTACCTTTCTGTATTAGTGTGGAGTATTTTGATAGCTATCATATAAAAACTGGAGCTACCCCAGGTCTTGGTTTATTGTTGGCTGTACTTAGGTTTCTCAAGAGCCTAAAGGTACATTAGCTTGTAGGCTGTGTACCTTGGGTTTTCCAATGGGTAATAATAAGAAAATTACTGCCATCTCTAAGCTTTCTGGGTGTTACAAAGCTTTCTTCACTGACATTTCTAAAATGTGTTTGGATCCTGAATACAAAATATTGTAGAAGTATGATCAATTGTTGCCATTCTTTTAAAAAGGAATGCAAGACTGTAAAGAAACCATGGAACCTCTGTCAATATTGAAGAGAGCTATAATAGATATAAGCATGGAAATCACAGCAGTAACACTGCTTCTTTCATAGGGCCAGAAATTTCACCAGCACAGTTAGATATGGAGTCTTGATGGCACTGAAATTCCTTGAGTTCTCTTTGACATCACTACAGCTGGTATTTCTATAGCTAGAATCTTTATTTATATCAGAAAATGTAAGTAAACCATTTCCAGTAATTTGAAATATAATCATTACAATATTTTCTTCTCAAGTTTGTCAATCATTCCATAATCTTTTTCTAAGCTGAAAACCCTGTGAATATTTACTGCAATGGAATTTCATTTGTGCTAAAAAAGGGGTGTTTCTGCTCCACTATGTTGCATTTAACGCATATTATTCAGCTGTCATAAATTGTGAAGGACAAGTGATTTTTATCTACATTCTGTAATTAAAAGAAATACTGAAAAACTGCATGACTTGCTTCCATCTAGTTATACCACAGAATAATTTCTGGATTTAATAATTGGGCAATTCTTAAATTCTCAATTTTATTCCATGAACAAAAGGTATGCAAAACAATGGCAATGACAGCCAATTTTTTCTTTAAACTACAACTTTAATAATTTTTCAAAAAGCATTACACAAAAGAATCACAGACATTAATTTCCTCAGTTGTTATCAAAGATAGTACAAGTTGAAAAATATGAGCAGATTAAAAATTCAAACAGAGAGGTCATTTATGGGGAGGGACACTCAAACAGCTCTCATGATTTTTTTGTAAATTTTATCTGATGACCTTCACATTAAGATTTTTTTCTCAGTGTGCTGCAGTGTAGAAGCACAAAAGTAAAATGTATGTGGGCTTGGTGACTGGCATATGGAATTAAAAGACATCTGTGTCATAAGGAGCCAGAGGGATGACATATAACCTTATCAAACAAGACTTGCAGGTTCCAGCAAGTTCAGGATGAAAAACACCCTTTTCAGGGCCTCTCTGCCCAGAGAAACTGTGGCTGCCCCATCCCTGGAAATATTGAAGGCCAGGCTGGATGGGGATCTGTGCAAACTGTTCTAGTAGAAGATGTGCCTGACTGTGGCCGTGGGGTTGGAACTAGATGATCTTTAAGGTTCTTTCCAACATCAAAAGTCCAATTATTCTAATATCCAGATATTCATTTCTAGTATATTGACAAACAAAACACTAGAATATTATCATGTTTTCAATTGATAAAATCAGCAGACTTCTACAAAGTGACTGCCTTAGGGCCAACTTGGGTGGGAGCAGAATCAGGTTCTGGTATTATCTTGATGTATGAAAGAAAAGCCTAAATGTAATATTTGTGTACAGCCACAGTACATGGATATATTTTCTAGCAAGAAAAGGGCACACTGTTTTGGTGTCCTCCTTTTTATCTGGAAACAGTTGCTTCTGCAGCTCCTTTTTTTTTCTTGAAGATAGAAAGAATATGCATGTGGAATGTTGTTGATGAAGATCATGCAAACTGTCCTCACTGAACTAGAGCCATCTGAGTTCAAAGAGAACTATTTGTAACTCTTCTTCCAATGCCCTGGGTTTTGGTTTAATTAAGAAAAAAACCTTTCAACTGGCTAATTTAGCTCATGGGAAAAGGGGGGAAAAATCAATCTGCTGATTTTATCAGCAGGAAAATGTTTTCCAATGACATTTCTTTCAGTTCTCAAAAAATCTCAGATTTTTAAAAGAAAATTAAGAACTCATTTATAAATAAATAGATAAAAAAAGAAGGATTACATTATTTAACTAAGAATTGTAACCTCTTGGCTGGAAACCACAGCATTTTGGTTTACAGTTGCTCTGTGCCACGCGGCTGTTGTTACCTGAGTTCTCAAGACCTCAGATTGGAGAGTCTCTATTTTAGCAGTTTGAAGAGTTTTCTATTTTTAGGCATTAAGAAA
>VWZN01003886.1:48273-61216 GCA_013396955.1 Regulus satrapa
TATTTTTTAAACAAAGAAAAAACCCCTTTTTTTTTTTTTTTTTTTTTTTTTTTTTTTTTTTTTTGCCTCTGATTTTCTATAAATAAGAGACTTCAGTCTCTGTAGGTGCCAGGCTGCTGTTTTGCAACATACCACTCCAACCCTTTAAAATTCCTCCTGACCATCTGGGAATTTCCTGTTTTGCCAAATAGATTTGCCTGGATAATGCTGAGGTCTGTCTGTCTCTTACTAGAGAGAAATCCCCATTTTTTAGGACAGAAACATTTTTATGTAGGTGAACCCAGACAGCTGGTACCAAAAGGTAGACTTGGAATTTCTGCCACCTCTGAAAGTGACAGAAGGAGAAGAGAAGGAGTCAGCTTAAGCTGGGTGGGCCTGAGGTTGGGAAAACCCCTTTTCTGAAGAGAAATTGAGATTAGTTTTTTCCTGCTGATTCACTGCAAGCAGCATCAAGCCAAGCTCCATATGAATGCATTACCATCAGTTTTCAAGTGAGATTCAAGACAATTTTTTTGGTTTTTAATCCTCTTGAGACTTTTAATGATAATAGTTTGGGTTTGTGGACAGTGTTAAAAACCTTCTTTGAGTTTACGTTCCCATAGAAAATTACTAGTTTTTCTAGTTGACTTTTTTTGTAAGATCTCATGACAACAATACCTGGAAAATATAATAGCAATGCCAGGCTAAGCCTAAGAGAAGCAAAACCAAAATTAATATCCATTATGATAGAAAAAACACTGAGTAGCTCTGACTTAGAATGTCTCAAAATATAAAGCTTGCATTGAATTATAAGTAGTATTCTAAAAATAGTCTTGTTTCTGTTTCCTTATAGCCTTCTGAAGGATTTTACAATGGAAGTGAAAACATGACAACATTCAGAACCATACTGATAGAACTAGCACTGAGGTGTCATCTTGAAACTTAAGAATAATGAAAATGGGAAATTTACCCTAAAACACATTTTCAGTGTCCCATCATGATGAGTTATAGCCCAGAGGAAAAAAATAAACAAAAACAAAGACAAAACTAAACAGGACCAATTTTAGTGATGAACAGCCAGAGTTTTGATCATGATTTCAGGAGCTTTGTATAATTTTGGTAGAAAAATAGAGAATAAAAATTTAGTAGTCTTAAAAAATTCACATTAAAAAAGTCACACTTGGTACATATTTTATGTATCAAGAATTCATGTCCTATTTTCATGCCCATAACAGTGCAACAAAAACATTTTCAGTCTTGCACAATTCTGCTTCTAGGAAATACCCCAGAGGGTGAGTGGCCAAACTACTAGATGTTTCCAAGATGCGTAGGAGTACTAAATCCAGGGTCAAGGAAACGCTTTTTCTCTTTGATTTCCCCCCCCTATTTCTAGGGTTTGTAAGGCGGCTTTTTTTGTGGGAGGTATTAAGGTAGAACACAATAAATTCTTTGTTTGTCTTACTGGTTTAGCACAAAGAAAAACAATCACTAATCCTAGCTTTAAAAACAGAATTCTTGACAAGTATTTTTTGGTTTGTTTTTTTTTGTTTTTTTTTTTTTTAGTCTACAATTGATTTTATAACTATTTTTAATGTTGGTACACCCATTTTACTTTAAACGTCAATATAAAAATATGTTGAACAAATAGTTAAATACTAAATTTATTCCTATTCTGCATAGAAGCTTGTACAGCCTGTGCCATAATGATTATCATGCATTGGCAAAAAAAACCAAAAACAACAAAACAACAACAACAACAAATCCAAAACAATTAATGCCAAAAGTTTCTTTAGGTAAGCTGTGACAATTCTGTTACAATTCTCCCTTTTTTTGAACTTTTGTGTCAATATAAAAAGTCTCTGCACTTTTCATTCTCACACACTTATCTAAAATAATAAAATATTTATGTGCATGTTCAGTGTAACAGAGAAATTTAACTCATTTCTACCTCCTGTTGAAGTCTGTGAAAAGCAGCTATGTCCTTGGGCTAACACTCCAATAAAACAATTAATTTTACTGGGTTAAAGTTTCCCTCATTAAACTTTTGAGTATATCAACTCAAAAAAGGACCCTTGGCACATTTGGGGTCATGTTCTCAGTCAGATCTTGCAAAACTTGAAGTTGGCAAATTTGAGCAAATACCTCTCCAGTATTTCTGACCTCTAGGTTATCATCACAAACTGTCCAAGGTGCTTGCTTGATGCTAAAATTTTGCATTTTATGCCAGTAAATTGTTTTTTTTTTTCACTTAATGGTCATAAGCAGCAAAAACAAACACTATTTATGAGGTTATCATTGATAGCTGCAAGGGCAGTCCTGGTGACAAAGTGCCACATTAGTTACAACCTGTCATTCCCCACATGGCATTTAGGTTCTATTCAGCATTTCAGCCTGGGATCATCTGCATTTTATATATACTTTGATAACCAGCCAAATATGGAGAATTTCTGGTTTTCTCAGTAAAACATGCTGCTGAACATCTCTACTCTTCACTCCTCCGTACAGTCACTCCTATATTCTTAAATTTAGAAAAATAATTTTTGCATTCTTTTTTTTTTTTTAAAGGAAGATCTTTTTTTACCTACAATGATTTTTTCTTCAGCAGGCTGTACTACTGCTGAAATACACAGTATTATGCCATTTGTAGGGTCACACACCTATAAACAGTTTACATCTGCATTGTTTCATTTTACTGAACACAGTGCTATATTCCAAAGTACTTTCTTAGTCTTTTGTGTCACATCAGGATGAGGTATGTTTATGTGTACTTCAGTGACAGGTTGGTACCTTGGCAGTCACAAATTTGTGGATTGTATCATTTAGCTTTCCTAGAAATTTTTAATGAAATCTTCTATCAATCTCAAATCAACAGACTTCTTGCTCTGAAGCACCACCCTCACCTCCCACCTTATATTTTGCCTTTTCAATATCTTTCTGGGTTCCTTACACTTTCCCTGAGCTGACCCTCCCTAGAGTGATACTTCACAGTTAGAAGCTGTGTCATCAAGTACATCAAGACCCCTTTTTTATTTTTTTTTCTTTGCCAATTATTACTGAATTAATTCTGCTGTAACCATCCTTTAACAATAACCTTGTGGACATGGCAAACTCCTCTTCCCTTGTGTGCCTCTGTAAATATAGTTGTCTTGCTAATGCTTTCCTGCATAAAACTTTGGTATTGTAACAGGTACAAATAGCTGTTTTAACAACCAACATGAAGGCAGAGGCTCTAAAGGTTGAGCTGTGGGATGTCATGGAGGTCAATGATGTCAGAGGAATATACAAAAGAATATTTATTGCATCAGCCAGAATTCCTAGAAAAGCCAAGAGATCAAACTGGATCATTCAAGAAAAATGTGAAGAGAAACAACCTTAATCATCGCCTCTGTATTTCACAGGCTAAAGTGATAAAGAATTTTGCAGTCCATATCTCCTCCACACAAAAATAGCAACAGAGAAAAACCTTCTAGCAGAGCATTGATGGCCTTTCCCATTGACAGGATAGAAGTGACGCAGGAAAGATAGGTGGCCCTTGACCATTTATCTCTTCTATGGTAAGTCACACACAGAGAGAAGTATGAAGTTTTAGCCAAGGAACAAAGGGGAATAGTTCATTCAGGAAGAGATTAGATCATCTCTTTGAGCAATTTTCCTTCTAAGCAGATCCTCTAAATTCCAGGCACAGCACCAAAGGCATTGTGGTTTGGGGGCTTCCCATTACCGTGATGACTTGCTGATGTGGCCTAGAAGGCTACAGGAATTTCCTGATTAATTAAGACTGGGAAGGGTAAATATTTAACTATGACACAAATAAATATAGTTAATTCTTAAATAATAAAGGCAGTGATCCTAAATCCTAATTTCTGTTATTTTTATCTGCATATGAATGCCCAATTTTTGAAAGGTTGAAGCAGTCTTCTTTGAGTTTTTTGGTGTTGGAGGAGACTTCAGACTTCAGGTTTGTTCAGAGAAACAGATTTAATATTAAGCATTTTTCTGAGACTTCAGAAATACTGAGTAATTTCTACACAGGATTTTCAATTTTAAAGAAAACATTTTTTTAGGAGTAGTGCTCTGATACGGATAGTGATATAATTATTTGAAGATCCTTGTCTAAAACACAAATGCATGACTCAGAAGTGAAAAGAGAAAGACATGTAAGTGTCCATATTATTAACCCTCACTGTTATCCATACACTGGACTGATGGCAGAGTTTTAAAGAATAGATTTATTTAATAGAGTTTCTTCCCTTCAAAAGAGAACTAAAATTCACAGAAAATATATATCACTAAAGCTACTCAAAGCTGAACGTATAAAAATGAAAATCAGCACTATTAAACAGAACCATGGGTGGTTTAATACAAATTCAAATATTCATTCAATAGATTGCCTAGGAAAAGAAAAAAAACCACTTAACAACCAAATTATTTTTTCCTAAATCTCCACTGTGCAAGGCCATATTTGCAGGCAAGAGATTCCAAAAGAAAATACACTTTTATAAACATAGGCTGACAACTTTAAAACATTCATAAATAATATAATCCAGAGGGCAGGCAAGTCCACAACAATCCTGAGGATAATGTAAAAGCATGTCTAGAGATTGGACTAGAACTTCCCCTTTGATTTTTGCTGGTATTTAAAATATATTTTGTGGATTTGGAGTGTATTAAAGGTGAAAATTTAAAATAGATCTCAACATATTAATTTTACATATCAGGAATCAGGGTTTTTTTCACTTACAATCAGGACATAAGAATCTCACTTTAAAGAATGAATACCTTTGGTAATGACTCAAAGTGTGCTGCAGCATTTAAGGCAGTGGGCAGGAGCACATACCTACATCAAACTCAGTGCTCTTCTCTTTGAAACCTTGCAAGTTTCCTCTTCAGTTTTAGGTTGGTGGATCAAAGATCAGGAAACTAAAAATCTGACCTGCTAACAGTGTTATCCCTAAGACTTAGGTTTTGTAACTTAAATATATCTTTCAAGGAAAATCTCTTGCATGCAGAAAGCTTTTAAGGGAAATTCAGATGTGAAAGAAGGCAGGATTTGTCTATAAATGGCAGCAGAAATAATTTTTAGATTCAAAATTGATTAGCACCAATCTGATCATCTCTGTTCTAGTGCAAAAAGAAACCATGCTTTCAAAAACAGACAAATTTTCTTCTAAGATTGTCTGCTCATACTCCAAATTTTCTCCCACAGTTCTCTAGTCTTGCCTTAATTTCATCCTGGGAGGAATGCCCAGAGTTTATCCTATCTCTACTGCAATCTCTCAAGCCTCCTTGGTACAAGAGGAAGAGAAAGAATGCCAGTACCCAAATTCTCAGGCAGAACAGAATCAGAATAAAATATGACTAACTGGAACAAGTGAATTTTTGCTTTGTCTATATATTTCTATGCCAGAAGGAATGCCTGGTACCTCTATTTGCAACAAAACAACTAGAGACAACATGATAAATGTAAAAATTTACAAATAAAAAATCCCCAGAAGAAGTGATGAAAAATTGCTATACACCTGTGCCATTTTCTATTAAAGAAGCAGATGTCATGCATGCACAGAGCACAGTCAGGTTTGTCTTGCAGCATACGCACATCTAAGGACAGAAATGTGCCTGAGATGGGGAGAACAAAAGTGCAGTATTTTTTCCAGAATATGTGAAAATTCCTGCTTTATGTACAATCTGGAAGGCACAAAAGCAAACATGCTTTTGCAAAATACTTTTTCAGCAATACAGTTAGGGAATCATTCACACCGAATTAATGCAAGTACAACACACAAGGATTTGTCTTGCTACCTTCTTAATTTTTTAAGCTAACAGGTGAATTTGAGGAGAACAACAAATTGGCAGCAGGTACATTAGTATAAAACATGTGAATGGATTTAAGACACAACACTTTAAAACATATTTCCAAGTATCTCAAGACCAAACACTCCAAAAATCAAAATGCATTTATGTGTGCACACACTCAGAGTGAGGTGTTGAAGGGAGAGAAATTCTGCAGGCTTCTTAGAGAGTTTTTCATCAGCCACTTTTTACTCAGAGATCTCCTACACAGATTTTCCAACAGCAACATTTCATATGGTTTTTCAGCCTATTTCTCTCTTATTTAAGAAAAGATTAGTAACACAGATATGATTGATCACATACTATCACATAACAGACCTTTAAAGCACTTCTAAAGACACACCTATTCCACCATGAAACTAGTATAGTTCTCTTACTCTTACCCATTTCTTACTGTTGTGATTTTTTCTTTTCTTTTTTCATTTCTCCTCCTAGAAGTTAGTCAAGGAAGCATAAGAAACGTCCTTAAATCAGGTAGTTTCACGGCCCTGAATATAGATTTTCTATATTACTTCCTCTGAGTAATTACAGCATTATCTTAAACCCTTTTTGGTGGGTTGGTTTGGTTTAAATCTGAAAGCAAAGCTTTTTTATAGTATAACTTGAGCATCTTCCCAGCTGACCCTGTAACTGTCTTGCTTTGACCATCTGCACCATACACTTGTTCAGTGTTGAGCGTAACTCACTCTTAGGTCTTGTTTACACAAGAAAGTTATGCTAGTTTGATTTGCATCTGTTTTAAACAGGGATAATTAAACTGCTGTAAGTCCCTGATTAGAATTTTATCCCAGTTGAGTACTGACTTACACTGTCTTAGATTAATCTGATTCCTAACTAAGGCAATGAAAAGTGAATCTTGATCTTCATGCAGAAATATTAATGACAATGCAGTGCAAATGTGCAACAATTTATGGCATTTCCAAGTGAATATTCACCACCCTGGTGTTTCATAACACTGTCTAAAATATGCACATGTGGTTGCACAAAAATAACGTTGTGTTAAAGCACAGCTTGTTTCATAAGAAAAAAATTTTTCTATGAAATATGAAACTATTTCAATTTCCTTTTCCTGATCAAACTTCAACCCCTTAACAAGAGAGGGAACTCTTATGCTACTGGGAAGACTTTTACGCCAGGGCTGGCTATCCAATACACTTGAGTTGCTGATGTTTAAGATGAGTTCACAGCAAACTTAAACCATGATACTGGTTCTAGAAGGTGCTCATTTACTAGCTCCTCCTTCTCTGCAATTGTTGCAGGTACAGACAATAAGACTGAACTAAGCTGAACTGTAAATTGAGATGAATGCAAGTAGGCAGCTAAGTATGTTCACCTTTCAGAGTTTGCTTGGAATAGGTCATGCAAATGACCCATTTTGATAACAACAAGTTTATCCAAAATTTCGTCAAAGATAGCTCTGAATAATAAGGTATTCCTCACTGGTCTTCATGAGAATCTGCACAAGACCCTTGTCTGTGCAGATGGATACAGATTAGAGCACAGCTGCTTGATGGGTTTTAGAAACCCTGCAAGAATGGTGACTATTCTGACTGTGAGCAGGACACAAATAACACATTTAGCCAGCTTCAACCTTCAAGATGTTCTTGCCTTTTTAGATGTATATTCATTGTATTTATATGCTTCTTTTCTATGAACTACTTTAGTTACTTATATTTAAAACTATTTCATTCCAAAAGATTTTTAATCTCACAATTTTCTGTAAATATTTGGAACATTATTATAATACAAATACTGTTAAGAGCACAAAATACCTTCCACAAGAAAGACTCCAAAAGCAACAAAAAAATAACATATTAAGCCTCCCAACAGCCTTGTGAAATGGAGTAATAGTGTTATATATGTATAAGAAAAGGGAAACTGGAATACTTGAAGTTTACCATTTCCTTTCAAGTGAAGTCCATATTACAGGCATGGAAAGAAACTTAAATCCATCACACTTAACTGAGGTATTTAAATCGGGAAGCAAGTTGCTCAGGATTTTCCTGAGGTCAGTGAAGAGAAATGGGGACTTCCAAAGAACAGTTACGACAGCTGAGGCTTCCTCTGGGCTTGCTACTGTCTCATGACACAGCACTAAGAAAAGCCCCACAGCAAAGAAGAAACTGGGTAACTGGCATTCTCCTGGAGAAGCTGGCAGCCAATGCCTTGGACAGCTGCACTCTTTGCTGGGTTAAAAACTGGCTCTAAGACTGGGCCCAGAGTGCAATAGTGATTGGTGGTATTTTCAGCTGGCGGCCAGTCACTCATGCAGTCCTCAAGATTCCATATTGGGGCTAGTCCTATTTAATAACTTTTTCAATGAACTGGACAAGGGGATTGAGGGCATCCTCAATAAATTCACAGACTGCTCTAAGCTGAGCAGGAGTGTTGATCTACAGGAGGGTAGGAAGTTTCTGCAGAGGGATCTGGACAGGCTGGACCTATGGGCTGACTGTATAAGGTTAAACAAGGCCAAGTGCTGGGTCCTGCCCTTGGGTCACAACAACCCCCCACAGTGGGAACAGTGGAAAAGCTGCCCAGTGGCAAAGGATCTGGGATGCTGATGGATGGCAGCTGAGTGTGAGCCAGTGCATGCCCAGGTAGCCAAGAAGGCCAATGGCAATGGCATTGTATCAGAATTAGTGTGGCCAGCAGAATTGGGCACTGGTGAAGCCACACCTCAAGTGCTGTGTACAGTTTCTGGCCACTCAATTCAAGGGCAGTGAGTGGCTGGAGCAGGTCCAGAGAAGGGCAACACAGCTGGTAAAGAGTTAAAAGGTAATTCGTATGAAGAGCAGCTGAAGGAGCTGAGGTTGTTTACCCTGGAGAAAGGAGGCTAAAGGGGACCTTGTCATCCTCTAAAGCTACATTGAGAGGAGGCTGTAGTGAGGTAGGGGTTGGCCTCTTCTCCTGAGAAGCACAATCTGAAGTGACATGAAGGACATGAAGAAATGGCCTCAAGCTGTGCCAGGGGAGGTTCAGGTTTGATGTCAGGAAAAAATTCTTCACTGAAAGGGCAGTTAAGCATGGGAACAGGCTGCCCAGAGGCTTAGTGGAGCCACTGTCCAGAAAGGTGTTCAGGAAATTACTGAATATAGCATTTAATACAATGATTTAGTTAACATGGTGATGTTTGGTCAAAGTTTGGACTTGATCTTGGATTTCTTTTTCAACCTTAATGATCCTGTGATTCTATGTTTGGGTGGGATGATGCAGGTCTAACATACCCAACCTTATTACTTTTCTCCCGTCCCTGTGGTGGTCTCCTTTTTTCCAGGGTACACAGCACTGTGGAGAAGATTGCTTGATTGAATAGGAGCAATGAGTTCTCAGCACCCTCAAAATGACATACCATTTACTGTATATCAGTTTCATTTAGAAAAACTCTCAGTGCTCCAAATGAGATCTCCCAGTGGGCATCTCAGTTGGACTATTCTGATGACTAATAAATGTAGTATTTTATTGTTACCAGAAATTTCCTAATTATGGCTGTCATCACTGTAAATAAACACATTCAGGTCCTACTGAACATTATGATAAAGCCTTCCCTGCAAGCATGGGAAATATTTTTTAAAATAATTTGCTACTAAATGTGGCAACATGAGAAACTGTCCTTCAGTCTAATTCCCTGATTCTTGTGCTTCTTAAAAAAAATAATTGCCAAATAAATTATTCCACAATAATGTAAAGTTTTCAGGCATTTCCACATCTGAAGTCTTGCTTCTTTCTTGGGGGTACACCAGAATATTCCAGGGACTTGAGTAATTTGACTAATACAGCTTTGAAAAGCAGGCATGTTTTTGGCCAATAGATTTTTGGGAGTATATAAGCAATTTTGGATTTACATTCAAACATGAGTTTTCTTGGAGCTATTTTATTTCCACTGAGTTAGTTTTTACTCCTTAAATTTGGATTTTACACATGTATACTTGCTCATTGAGTAGCACACTAAGAAATCCCACTAATTCGTATTCCACCCTTCATTTCACAACATTTTTTGTGGGATCTGCACTTCAAATATCACTAAGAAGAAGTTCTGCTTTGGATATGAGAATTCATTGACTCCAAATCAGAAAGGAGCATCCAGATTAGTAAGCAGCCTCTGTGTTAAAAAAATAAATACAGGTTTGAGCTGGATGCCAAATAAGAAGCTAATGCCCAGTTTTGAATGAAACTTTCTCACAGTTTTCTTTTAGCTCTGGTCTGCTTTGAAAAAGGAACTATTTACAGGAAAGTTATTCTTTACACAGCTCTGTTAGTAACGCTCATATATGCAGAATAACAGATTTCAAATCCATTGACCATCTTTTGTTTGTGAGACTTAGCAGGAATTCATTGTGTATCTTCTGGTTGCATTTAACATCCAAATGTCATGAGAACTTTTAGGTCACATGTTACATTGCAAAATGCTCAATAAAACATAATTATAAAATAAAGCTTTTAATATTTCTTGTGATAGTTCAACTAGTGAATTTTTTTTTCTTAATATTAAAAAGTTTTCACACACACAACAACCATTTCCATTTTTATATTAATATAAATCTGCCTGATAGGACATTATTACAGCTCATTAGATCTATCCTGCTCAAGGCAGGCTCTGTCACATTTTCACTCATCTTGCTATGTCATATTTCCATTCAGCTTCACAGCAAGAGTGACAGTGACAGTGTAAAGGATTTTCCTTTCTTCAGCAAACCATATAAAATCCAAGGCAAAAATCAGCCACTCCACACATATAAGCATATTTTATTTAATTGCAGAAAACTGTAGGTAAGCCCAGACGGTAAAGACAGCACAAAGGGCAGACTTTCAGTGGAACCACAGCACACAGTGACAGACACAGGTCTTTCCCAAAGCCATTTGTTTCTACATAAGGGGACTGGCCCCTTCAAAACCTAGATCACTTACCTGTTTAAAACCTAGATGAGCACTTGTGTTGTTACTGTTGCAAAATAAGGAAGTCAGCAAAGACCACAAAAAAATGCCGCAAAAAATAATTTAATATAATGATTCTAAGAATAAACTTTAGACTATTGAATGGTTACAGATATCACAGAAAAAAAACCTCATAATTTCTTTCTTTAATGACTGAATAAAGACCATAATTTCATACTTCCTCAGTTGTAGTTGGTAAATAAAAGCACAGGCACTTTGAAGGGAGAGGAAGTGAGTTGAAGCTGCTTTTTTTGTTTGTTTGGTTTTTTTTCTTGTTGTTTTTTGTTTAATGTATCTACCTTCTTGTAGTACTTGCATATGTTAACTTTTAATAGTACACTATCATTAAGCAATGTTTTTAAACTTTTATGGTACTCTGCTTAAATAATGAGCAAGAAGAAAACAAAGAGTGGATCATGTAAAACAACTCACTCATTACTATTACAACAATTTTTATGGCCATTTAGATATCAGGGAAGGTATATGGAACACTCATCTATAGAGCTATCCTGAATGTACACTGAGTCCATCCATACTGTAAGTTCAGCAAGCCAACAGCAACTTCCTAAGCAAGACATGATAATAACATTTCATGTAACTCCTCTTTGGCAATATTTAGACACTGCAACTAAATACCAACAGTGTCACGTGATCCAGTCAGTTACTGCAAGAAAGAAAATGTGATGAACTGTTTGTTTTGAACTATCAGTATAAACATATTGCAGAAATGAAACTCAAGCTTAAACAATGGGGAAAGTTATCCGGCATTAAAATAAACAGTTCTAGGAAAATCTCTAAAAATGTTTACCAAGTAATCTTCTTCCACGTAGTTTCTGTGCAGAGCATTTTGCCATGTCCCTGGTTTGTCAACCAACCCCAGCTACCCTGATTACAGATATGCAGATTATAATGGACAAGGCTGGGCCTTAATTGCCTACAATTGGTTCACCAGGCAAGGGAATTTTTATCTACAGTGAAGCTTGTAGATCCTCAAAGAAACAATTTTGCATTAAGAGAAAAGAATTACTTTTTTTACAGAAAAGTATATTTGTTTTGCTTCTAGAAAACTGATAGCTTGGATATTAAAACTTAAGCAAATCATGATTCTTACAAAATTTCACATTAAGTATTTTTTAAATATCACAGAGAATAATTTGTGCTAGAAAATAATCCAATTTGCCAAACATTGGGTATGTAATTTTTTATTGAAAGTTATATATATTACCTGAAGTTATAAACATAACTCCTTTATGTAAGTCAAACTATTTATAAAATTCTTACACATTATTTCTGATTATTTCTGATTATAAGTATTCTCTTCCAGTAAATGACCTGCAACTGTTAATTATTCTTCAGTTCATTCACAGCAGGTGCATTGTAAAATGCTCTCTAGTATGGAAAGTTTAGGAGGAAAAAATAAATGCAGAGTATAAAAATGAGATGTGAGATACCTAAGTAATATATTCATTACACTAGAGCAATTATGCATGTTTTGAAAGGAAATGAGTTATGGCTGAGATGCTTTGTAGTGGCAACAACAACAAAGCAAATTCAGTATTCAGAGATGCTATAAAGGAGCTGCATCAGCCTCATTTGTTCAGAGTGAGACATGGTCCTTCACACAGAGAAACAGATCCTTTCATTCCAAGGAAAACTGACACATGGGATACATGCATAATCCCAGTTTTATGCTAACCCCTGGGAGCAGTGCATTGGGGGCTGGGAGGGAAAGGAGGAGGGGAATAGTTCTGCCCTCAGCCAGTTTTACAATCGTTGCAGAAGAAAACAGTCATAATATAAACCACTTTCACTAGGCTTCCTACCTGTTTAATCACTTCCCTCCAAAGTGTGAGAGGACTAACTCTCAGACATTCACACCCCAGAGACTCATATTTCCTCATGCTCAGTGAAATAGTGATCTTAGTTCAGTCTCTAGTGGACAAACATAGAATAAGTTGAGTCTTAGAAGCATGATTCAGCAGGCAATTTCCTCAAGTAAAATCATATGTGTATAAAAACAGAAAACAACTTTCCCCTTTTTAGTGCTTGTCTCAGCCTGCCAAGGCACCGTAAAATAATTTCTTTTCCTCTACATAAAACATCCTCTTATTTCCAGCCCTATGTTCCCCAAAGCAGATCAAGACATTAAAAAATGAGGGAAGTAGTCTAAAAATTAAAT
>VWZN01003886.1:61319-102836 GCA_013396955.1 Regulus satrapa
GGGGGGGGGTTAATATATGCTTTAAACAAACTTATGTCTTATATACTGTCTGGATGAAACAAAACTTGTAAATGAGATAGGTTAGCAGCAAGTATGCTAATATGAAGTTTCAGATCAGCTGAGTCTTCATTAGAGTTTTATTGATGTTCATTCTTAGTATGAACTTGTGTTGGAGTTAAATCTTGTAGCTCTCAAATGGGTACATACAGCATTTTTCTTGCACCAGATTACATGACTAGTTGCATCACTCAATTGTGCAATTATTTCTAAGTTTTGCCAGGTCAAAATGGCAGTATGTGAATGGAAATATCATAAATACCTATATACAGACTGGTTTGTAATTTCAACTGCTCAGCTACCCCAAAGCATTTTCTTCACCAAGGTATAGACAACATCTGTGCAAGGTATGTAATTTTACACACGTGAGTAATCATATTAAGGTGACTGGGACTGCTCATATGAGAGAAATTATTCACATATTTAGGCCTTTTGGACTCAAACTTCATAAAAATAATTACTTGTATTAAGTTACTGCAACACCTTGAAAACCATTTTTCCCCTTCTAGGAAAGAATGCACATATATAAACACAAATTGAAGCAGGCTGTTTCAAGACCAGTGAATTCAACATGGTTAAAAATGTTTACTGTGGAGTTTTAGAAGTGTGAATGCCTATATATTTTCCTGTTTCTTTCCAGCAATCAGCTGGGTAGAACAGTATTACAGGACCTGTTTATGGAGGAACAATTATATCCTTAACCCAGTGCCCTTAAATGCTGATTTTTTAAAATGCTCCCTTTTGCTGTCACAGTAGCAGGTATCCTGCATGACATCTGAGCTGAATCTATGGACAATAAATAGAGCTTATAAGAAGTTAGTGAGCTTTTTCAGTAGAGTCTCTGGAGGATTTTTGTGTTCTCCAACTCACATGCATCTGTAGTTTCTTAAAAAAACTGTAAGAAGTCACATCTTTCAGTAAAGTGAAGAAAGTTCAGCTCCCAAAAGCAATGTCACTAGGAAGGGTGCACTCTAGCTAAAACATTTCTCTCAGACACAGCCAAGAACTATATCAACACTTAGTACTTCTGTTCTCATAGAAACTAATGAAAACTATGAACAGCTTTAAACATCCCCCCCAAAAAAATCATTTAGTGAGAGACAAAAAAGAAACACTTACTTTTTGCAGCCACTGAGTGTAATTTTCCATCACATGCTCCAGATGTTGCAGTTTCTGGGAAGAGAAATCCTGTTCCACGTGAGGAGCATCTCTCTGAAGAGCATTTGTGTTGTACTGGTCTGTTGTGCTTTCACGACAGTTCCCATCCTGTTCTGGCAGAATGAAAGTATAGGTGCACTGCCCGTGCTGAACCCGGTTAAATCTTCTCCCACTGGCTTCTGGACCCCGGCGCTGGTTAGTACAGCCTACAAGAGCAAGAATCACTGCCAGGAAAGCAAAGGAAAAGAAAACTGACATGTTATTATTACTTTCTTTTCCTGCTTTAAGAAAAACTTTTTCTTCCTCTTTCTTTAAATTTGTTCTTAATTTCCCTTAAAGTCTTTGGAAAAAGGAGCGGAGCAGCACACTTTAACAATCAAGCTTGGATAAACTGGTTTGTTTTGGGTTTTTTTTAATTTCACTGTGAGGATAGCTTCCTTAGTTAAAATTGGGAATATTTATTGCATAGTAGCTAAGATTTATTGTTTCCTCTCTGTTACAGTCCAGCATGTAGCCTGCTTTAGTCAGCTGCATATGCATATCCCAGTCTCTTTCCCCTACACTATCTGCTGCAGAACTGCTATTTTCTCTCAGGCTTCAGTGAGTTTTATTAAGGTTGCACTTTCAAGCCAAGCTGGAAGCAAGCAGTCTTTCACAAGATGACTTGACAGGAATGCGTGTATGAGTGCGCCCCTATGCTAAGGATGGCTGATGGCTCAGTACAGAGGGATCATCTTACAAACTGGCTGGATGCATGACCTCAATCATGCATGTCTGCCCAGCCCCTGCTGCATACAACTGCTGGGGGCTTCGGGCGAATTCACGTACGTTTAATAAGTCAGTCCACCTTAATACACTTCATATGTTCGCACTGACCTATTAAAATGTAGATAAAGTGTAGAAGTTTGTTGTAATCCCTCTGTAAATATACAAAGCACTGAAATTAAAAATACTTTCAGTTCTGCTCTGTATCTATTAAAGAATTCTAGGTCAGGCAAGTGACACTTTACAGGAAAAACAAGTTAAGTTTAACCCTTACTAGGTTTATCTAATTTTCTAAAACAGCTGTGTTTCTTTAAAAGTTTTCAGAGAGTTGTTTTACATCATATATTGAAATTAGAGTTGGCAAATAAATAGTAATCGTGAAAGGCAGTTCAGAAGGATAATAATTTTCTGTGTTTGGTATCCAAACTAAGGTAACTAATTAAAAAACAGTGAGAGATGGTGACTGAACTATTCCAGATTATCTTATGTACCACTACCTAGTTATCACATGCATAACACCAATTTGCAAGTCTGTATGGGCTACAGAGGCCCCCCTTTTTACATGTGGAAACTTCCTCTGGGGCAACTTCCTCGGAATAAGACTGTGGTAACTGCTTAAGAGACTATCTTAAATAATGTCTTTGGTATTTGCTAGAGACAACTAAAAAAAATATGCACAGATTATAAACAGGACTGAAATATTAATGAAATTCAGAGGAATTTGGATCTGTGTTCCTGCACTAGTATTTGTTCTTAAATAAATATCAGCCAAAACTAATGTGGAGCACTTTGCACAATATTTCTCATGAAAGTAAGTAGTATTCTAAAGAGTATCAGTGTATCACTAAAAAACATCAAGAAGACCTACTTGCACAAATACTGAGTGCAAACAACTTTAGTGCTCATGTAATTGTGTTCTGTATCACAACTACGATGTCATTCTGAAAGAACTGCCTGGAATATTTAGCCAGGCATCTGACCTGTTCCCATGCATGCTATTTCTACTCAAACGGCAAAACATCTTGCAGCTGGAAAGTAACCACTGCATTTGAACCAATAGGTAATATTCCCTACAATAAAATAGAAAAAATTAGAAACTCATATATTGCTCCAAAATTTTTATGTATCCAATATATAGGGAGAGAGAAAAAAGGGAACAATGCAAAGCAAAAAGCAAAGCATCAATGCTACTGTTGCTTTGAGCAAAGTCAGAATATCCTCCACCTCTGAACTGCTCAGACCAACTTAGCACTTGTTTTTCTCCTTCTGAAAAACAATTGCTTCATTGGTTTTCTTCCTCACATACAGGACTTCCCATAACCCAACACCAGAATTAATGCTGCTGTGGTTTATTACACTGTCTTCGCAATTATTGTAAAATGTATTTCCGAGATATTTGCTCATCTAAGATCAGAGATTAAAAAGGAAGAAAATTAAAGGATCATTGAACTGATGGGTTAGCAAAAAAGCAGCTATTCCCTCTGAGGCAAAGCAAAAATACCAGAGCACAAACATGGCAACAATACATGCTTCTCTTGGAAGTAAAAAAGAGTACTTTATGAAAGGGCCTCAGAGCAGCTGAAAGAGGGATAGCAAAGGTGGGAGTACAAAGGCTTCCTAGATTTTTAGTTGATATTTTCATATATGAACACACATTTACACAAATGCCTCATTCATTTATTGCAGAGCATTTAGCATCAGATTTATTCACATGCAAATGTGGAAAAGTGAGGTTGCAAATTTACAATAGATGTTTTTCAGATGAGGATTACACAGAAGAGCTGGCTCACTTTGCTGCTGTTACATGGCCCTTTCCTGCTGGCTTGAGGTGGCTTCTCCTTCCCCTTTGGTCCCCTTCTTCCTGAGGGATAACAGCCATCAAGACCTTCAAGAACCATGCAGAGTTACTAGGCATCTTTGACATTTCCTTGTTTGTCTCCAGCTTAGTTCCCTAGCACAGCACCTGCCTCTCAGGCCCCCTACCCCAGGCCCCAAAGGGATGGATCAGGGGCAATGTGCAATTGTCAGGTGCCACAGCAGGGAGTTGTGGCACAGCCATGCAGCAGCCAGAGCATCTCCTACCAGCACACGGCACTAAGGCTTCCTTCTGAAGAGAACCAACTCCCCCCACCCACGCACTGCCCACCTGAACTGTAGGAGTAGAGCCTCTGAGACACCTTGTGTGTCCAAACATGTGGGGTCTCACCCAGAGGCAAGGCAGGATGGCAGGAGTCTGGTGGAAGCCCAGGAACTATTCTGTCACTCCTAGCTTGCAGCCTTTCTAGCCCACTGGGAGGCACAGAAATGGACTCATGAATTGTGATGGGATGCACTTAAATATTTTCAAGGGCTCCTTGAAATGGCAGCAACTCTTTTGGCTACATAGAAAGTCAGCAAGCTTTAGGGCTGCTCTGGCTGACCCCAGAGTCTGAGCTATTCACCAGGGTCCCTAACTAGAATCACAGACATTCCCAGTCCTGTAACACAGAGACCAGCAAGGTCAGCTTGCTGCTTCCCCAAACACACAGCAAAGTCGTGTTGATAAACACACTGAACCAACCAGGCCAGGTTCAGTTTACACTCCTCCCTGACACACTCATTGTTCCCTGCATAAACAGGCAGAAATGCAGCAACCAATACTGAAAAAATATTTTTTCCAGATCTACAGATTATACAATTTAATTCCACATAGCGATTTTATAAGGAATTCCATTTTATCTAAGGACAACAGATTCAGAAATAAGAAGAGTTATTTTCTAAAGTTTCCTATTCCTATTAAAGTGTTTTCTTTTTCTTTTCAAAAACAAACCAACCAACCAGCCAAACAAAACATCTTGCTCAAGAGTTTCAGTCATTTGATGTCTTATACCTGATTTGATAAATGTAGTTTATTATTCCAGTACCATGTGATCTATGTGACATGTCCCAGCTTTGCAAGAACTGAAAATTTCAGTGAGATGAGGAAAAAAAAAATTCTCACAGTTCAGACAAAGTCACTGTGGGTATTTCTGCAGGATCTTACATTAGATCCTATAGATAAAATCTAAATAATTTGCCCAGGATTGCACAGTTGCTCAACCAGAAACTGAGATGTGTTTAAAAGGTTCGTTATTTTCCTAAGACCACTTCCTCCATCACGATTATTAGTTTCGTATTCCTTGAACTTTTTCTTCTGTGTAACAGGGAAGGGATGGATCCTGGGCTTCCTTCCCAGATCATGGAAAATCTCAAATCCATAGTTTATTTAACAGCTATGCAAAAATACTGTAGCTCACTATGTAATCAATCCTACAAGGCAAAATAAATGGCAATTCAACATCCAGATAAAGGTTACGTTCACATATCAATTCACATTATATTGGTTCCTACATATTTAGAATTAATGCAATTTAGTGGCTTTTATCAATACATATGTATGCTCAGAGTTCAATTATAAATTCCGGGAAACCAAAATCTATTTCTCTTTCTTTATATTTTGGCTGCAGTATGTGTTATTGCTGCAGATGAGTTGCAATAAGGCTGCATCGTGTCACACATAGTACCTGGATTTACTCCAACTCATCTTCCTTGGTGTGTATGGGAAATCAGTGCAGAATGGCTTCTGAGTACAGGTATAATGAGCTCTCAGTAAACTAATAGTAGAGAACGAAATATTTCTTCTTAGTGTAGCACATTCCAAAGAACTTCATTCTAGGTATATAAATTCTAGCAAATAAAAAGGGATCCTAAATCTCATGACCCTGACTGGTTATGTGCTAATGCTTCTCCAGTTACTTCAGTGGAGATGGCCCCACTCATACATAGCATACAATACCTGTATGTTTTCTTTCCTTGCTCTCCAGGGAACAAGTGTGTAACCATCTCAGATAAATTTCTCCTCAGGACTGAAGGTTGTGTGCTCACGTGCATACTTAAGGCACAACCCTACATAATGCTGCTTGCCAGATTCTTCCTTTAGAGGAACACACTGATGAGTGCTCAGCCACACTGCAGCCCAGCCCAGCTCTCACAGCATTTGATTTCACACCTGAGAACAAGTAAACAGCTGTGAGCATTAACAGAGTGGCAAAAACCAGCTTTTAGAAGATGGTGGTTTACAGAAACATCTGAGCTGTAGTTGATGCTGTACAATCTGTCTGAATTTTGTCTCACACAGAAGCTTTATTGGATTCTTTCCAACATGATGGCAGATGAGTGAAGTAGATGTTTTCTAAAAACTTATTTTCAGGTAAAATGAAGTCATTCTTATAGTCATACGCAATCTTTCAGGTTATGCATGTAGACACAAAGCACATATATTATTTCTGCTGAATTTGCTCTCATTCCCTGGGGAAGGAGTGAGTATTATAAGCATCCTCCTGTTATCTGTTTAGGGTAAGTTTTGTCCCTTATTTTCAAAAGTTCTGGGTACTTGAGTTATTTTCAAAGACCAACCCCCAACACCATCAAAGAGGAGAATACACAGTAATGGAACACAGTGGGTATGATGTTTCTGTTTCAAAAGGATAAAAAAACATGCCCTAATCAAAATGCCCGATGAAAAGACCAACAGAGATCTTCCCCTGTAAAGCCTAGACAAAGAAAAAAAACTGCCCGGTTTTAAAAGACAGATATTTTGTATGCCTGTAGGCAAACAAAATATGTGCCTTCGGTTGCAAATTAATTGCAAGTGCAGTTTGGTGGAAATTATTTATCAGCAGTTTTGTTCGGTTGAATGATTTACCTATTCTGTGAATTATCTCTATGTCTTAATGCTCACCAGGGAAAATCCAGGGGACAAACAGCAATCCATCGGTGCGTTACCTTCAGCTCCTGACTTAATTTAACATGTAGCCTCAAGCGCAGTGCTACATGTGCATCTGTTCTTGAGGTCACACAGCAGGAACCACAATAGTATGATTTGCCTATGAAAGGAATAATTGCAGTCCTCTAGTCAACTGTAAATGAAAGAGATTATTCCAAATACTGGTAAAAGTTGAACACTTAAAGAAAAACAAACCACTGAAGTTTCTTCAGACTCTATGGACTAGAAAATTAACATTTTTCCTTTGGAGTCTTAACTCAAATTCTTATGATTACAACCTTCTTTCCTAATGGAAACTCATATTTTGATTCAGGTGCTTAAAAAGCTTTGATTCTGAGGAGAACTAGATATATAATTGTTAGAGACACAGGACGAAATATTGGTTGCAAAATCTCTTACATTTTCCATAGAAGAAATAGGAGATCTATTTTTATCTACCCACCCTTCCTGAGCAGGATGCTCTTGTAAAGCTCAGTCTTTCAGTCCTATCAGAAAGTCTTTTCCTCAGAGGCCTCTGTATACTCACATCTTTCAACTCAGCAACTGCAGCAAAGAGGGAAATGATGCTACTGACAAGGATGGTCGGAGCATTTGGAGGTGAGGCCCAGATATAAATCCTTCTACTGCCAGATATGGAGACAAAAATCAGACTTTGGTCCTCTTCGGTATGTATATTCACAGCAAAATATGAGTTCATATTCTTCTGCTGGTTGAGACATATCTGCTAGACTCCCTATGAACTTTAACGACATCCTGAGCCACCAACTGCAAAAGTTGCTCTTTGCTGCTCTATGACATCTTTAAAATAAAAATTTAAAACATTCACATAGAAAAGGATGAAAATCCAGGTCAGTTCTCAGCATTTATATTCTACAACAATTTAACTATTTGGCTAAAGTACATGTAGAAAGAATATAGACCTACTATTTGAAACACAGATAGATTTTTCTGATTAAGACTGATTTTCCTAATTTTTATACCTAGAATAGACTTAGATAAAATAATCCACAGGAAATTACTTTTATTTGATATAATGGTGTGGTAGAAGTTATGAACACCAACTTTTTCTCTTGAGATTTTGTGGAGTTCTGATTAACTTCTGCATACTTTTTGAAAAAGTCTGCAAATCAAAGGGACTAGAAAAAAAATACCTGGAAAGGGATGTAATCTATACACCAAGAGGCAAAGACAAAAAATCTGCAGAGAATGTACCAAATCTTCATTTTACAAGTTTCTGTCAAAAGTCTGGTATTATCACTTTCCTAGAACAATCATAACATATCTTTTGCATTCAGTCAAAAGAAGGATGAAACACATCCTTCAACAAGATAATAGTTAACTATGTTAGTGAAATATTTGATTTAGCTGTAAACTGCGAAAACAGGCTTAAGAGTTTGGATTGATATTCTTGTTTAAGTTCAACTTTAAAACAGTTGTTTTAGATGTCTATTTAAAAAGAGAATGTGAAAAATGCAATGATGTTTCCAAAGCATATTTCATTTTAAATGAGAAATCGAGTCTGAAGAGTGAGCAATCTCAATCTTGCAGCTTTTTGGATTCTCACCCGTGTTTTATTCTTCATGAATGGCAACATTCAACTCCATGTGTTCTTTCAGTTTTCATCCAACTTAGCTCTAAGTTTTTGGCCAGAGTTTGACTCTAACAGGAGCACGAGAGACCAACAGTAATGATACTACCCAATGCAAGCAGCCCAATTTTCCAGTATTCAGGATCACCTCACTGGTACTTGTTCTAGAGAGGATAAACAGTATGAAAGGAAGTAGAGATCAGACATGAGCAATCTAGGTTTTTGACATGGACAATAGCAAGATTTATTGCATAGGCAACCTGGCTTGGAAGCTACATTATTCCCAGTTGAGAGAAAACACTTGAAATGCAGTAAATGGAACAAGCTCAGAAACACTGACAACATTCTTCTAAAACCTGGTGAAAGACATCATTAAGTTGCATTTCAGTTGAAACTATAGGAAATATGAGCTCACCATAACTATGTCAACCTATCACAGGTCTGACAGACTCAGATTTTGCAAAAAATAAACCCTTAAAATCTTCATGTTTTCTCTGAAAGAGAGTCAGAATATTGAGTTCTATCTCCTACAGGACCAATAGATTATATATCTGTATTACTACAAGCATTTTCAGGAATTAAGTCAAATACTGATGGAATACTTTTATATCAAGACTGCCATGTTGTACTTCCATCAAAGTTCTTTTAGTCCCTAAAACCATGGTACATTCAGTTACTTTCAGTTACATTCTATTTATTCCTCATTCCCAGTAGCATGACAGTTTCCTTACATTCAGTCTATTTATTCACTCATTCCCAGTAGCTAAGAGCTAGGTATTGCCCAACAAATATAGCAGAGAAAAAGCAGGAATGAACCACCAGGAATATGAGGTATAAGAGGTAAATAAACAGCAGTGCAGCCATGGAAAGGGAGAGGCACAGAGAGACAGTCTGGAGTTCGGAATTGCAAGTATTTCTTATTTAAGTAGGTGATTTCTAAATAAAATATATCTTATATTTTATAGTGCTATTTTCTCCCCACACCTATTATTTATTTTTGCAAACAGCTTCTGGTTTCACATTCCATATGTGTATATGAGGCAGAGACTTGGCTTTCTGTTTGACATTTTGGCAGCATCCCCATAATACCAAAATTCATCATTAACTAACTAGAAACCTCAATCAACTGGTCAAAATTATTTTAAGACACCAATCAGCTTCTTCCCAACTGCACATATCATTTTTAATTAGGAAACAAGAAGCCAGACAACACAAATAAATAGCAGTGAGGCAAGAGGCTAGCTATGGTTTGTAAGCAGCTTTCCATGGAATCGCACCAGCAAGGCACGCCAGCTGCACCTCACTAAATAGCCTCACTGCATCCACGTGTCACACGTCTTGGATGAAATATAGGCAGCACTCATCCTATTCTTAGACAGCAAGCTGTCATAATTTTATGTGGGAGAAACATTTATCAAAAATTGGCTCTGATTAATTGGCCTGCTAGACTCAAGTCATGAATAGGAGTCAGAGTATTTTTGAACAGAGTTGGAAAAGAGAGATAGGAATCCATGTCCTGGGGACTAGGGTATTCCTAGTACTGAGGCACAGGCATTGTACTGCATATCTCTAACCAGCCCCGTGGTGCAGATGTCCCCATGTCACACTGCAGTCACAGGGAAGTAGTGCTACCTTCCCTTATATGAGCCCCTGTAGCCTTTTTGCACAACGTGCTCTGGCACACGTGCCCAATGTCGGATGTAAAAACCAACTCCACAGGATGCTGCAGGATTGTGGTTCCCTGCAGAAAGCATTCAGAGCCACGCTGTTTGAGATTGGCACCTATAGCAAGTGGCCAGAATATAGCTCCCATCTTCCATTCACACTGAAATACTCAAAATGCCAAATTCATATTCACACTCAAAATGCCCAATTACTATAGGTATAAGAATGGAGATAACTGAACTACAAATATCTTTCATCTCCTCTATTGCCAGTCACCATATAAATGCTGTAGCATCCGTACCGAATACAAACATGTTTAAAAGTATAATGAGATTTGCAGCCAGTTCTTCAGCCACTTCTGTTAACACAGTACAGTGTAGGAGATGTGACCCCAGCAATACTTCTTCTGCTGCAGTATCCCTTGGAAAACCAGCTCTGCAAATGGCACCAAAGCCTGGACCGTGTCCTCAGGAACATGTGTGCTTAGGCACCAGGTAAATGGAGTACCAGTAGCCTGAGAGCTTCATTGCAGCTCAAATTATATGAATAGAACACAAAATGGTTTGAGGTACAATATTTTTAAATGATTTTTTTTTTCTCTCTGTGTACAATACTCGCTGTATATCTCGCATACATTAACCTAGGGTACTCAAATGACCCAGTGTCTCCAATAGCAGGAAAGTCAAAGATGAACACTTAATTCACTTCAGTCATCATAAACCCATCAGCACACTACTAGACATCTAACTACTGTATGCCAATAAAAATGTTGTTTAAATTGTTAACTGCCTGTTTAAAGCAGTAATTAATCCCCAAGATCAACACCTTCAAAATTACTGCCACAGGGCATAGATAAATATTAACCTTGGCTCTTAGGAAGTGTTGAGCTCATGACCTGGAAAGGAATCACTCTTGGTGTTTTAGGGTTTTCTCCCCTGGTTTGCATTGAGACGTTGTATAATTCTTAGAAGAAAAAAAAAAAAAAAGACAAAACCACTATTCTATTTTTAGCATCCTTGATGTAAACTTCTTACTCAGAATGTGGAGTTTCTGAACTGCAACTTTCTCAGCATATTCCCTGTGAAATAATTAAACTTCATCCTTTGGATCAGGTAAAAATAATCTTGATGAACTGATGAAGACTGGGTGGAACAAGACTTGAGGAAATTCACTTTTTTCCTTCTAAAAGGATGACCATCCCTCTCCTGTTTGGAGACTGTGTTCAGCAGATGCACACTTAACATTTATCAGTCATGCATGACCAGGTAGGGCCCAGAGCAACAGCCAAGTTTGTGGCACTGAGTTAATTGGAGCTGTAACTGCTGGAACAAGAGACCAGGAGGCAGAGCAGAAACACAGTAAGCGTGAGAGTAGATAGGTCTGTATTCCAGGTATTACTGCTTTTAAAGTACTTGACATCCCTTGTATAAAAGGTAAAAAAGTCAGGTGTTTATATAATGTCATGTATTCATTTCAGTAATTTATACAACACTCTTATTGTACTTTATAAAAAGTACCATCTGGCCAATTATATTTTTACATAGAAAATCATTGTTTTAAAACAAGTGACTAAATAAGGAAAAATTTAACCATTAAAATTCTAAGTACAGCTTTGAAGATGTAAACCAGATCCAAGCAAGCCAGGCTCTGTGGAATTTTTTTGCATGATAAAATCTTGTTCTTTAGATTCTGAAGTGTAAAAAAGAAATATCCTGTACACAGATTTTTCATGTGCCCTAGCTACACACACATCAAAGTCTGAATGAAGTGCCCTGAACTCATGTTCCCTTCATTCCCTACCCGACATGACACTATATAAGTGGCTGGTGCCACTAATAAGGGGTGAAGGGCAGAGTGCAGTGACATCTGTTATTGCTCTGCCTTATTTTATCTGCTCCATCCCTTAATTTATCAGCTTCTGCAAGTTCTCTATTACTCGTTTGGTATTTTTAAAATTTGTTTTTATTTATAAATACAGAAACATCACTCTGAATGCTGCCATAGGCAATAAGCAAGTATAAACTCACCATTCCTAAAGTACACTTTAAGGTAGTTGGACATGCAAGGCAAGGCTGTGCATCTGAAGGCACTCTCTGTGCACTCCTCTGGAGGCAGGGAGGCTGCCAGGCTTTGTCTTGTACAGCAGAGGCAGACAGAAATGTCTACAGGAACTGAGGAATGTTGGGGCAGTTGTAATGTCATTATTATGTTGCCATCATACTTTTTTCTTGCTTTTTTTGAAATAAATTACACATGTATGGTCTCCTGGGGCCTGTCAATATATGAGGTATAAGCATCAGGAGGTACCACTTTCTCTACCCTGTGCTGTTCATGAGAGAAAGCAAACCCATATCACTCTTCCAAAATTTCTGTAGCAGGCACTATCAACAATTTATATTTTGAAAGTTGTTTTGTGCTTTCCATTTTTATTCTACCTGTGACACATGAGATTTTCTATTTTCAAGAGCTTAGGAAAGGTCCTGAAGACTTGAATGGGAACATAAGCAAATATAACTCAGAGCAGAAGGGATATTAAATACTCTAGAGCAAGCAATCTCTCAATAAATAAAATGTGAAGGAAATAAGACATCATCATAGTTACTATTTTCATTAAATTGTTACTTAAGATTATGTCATTCTCTCTGTTTTCTGCAACACTTTCAAAGTTTAAACTTCTTTTACTCAGGTTTTCTCAGTGTATCTCTCTGCCATGCCATTTACCAGAATTAGGTCATAAGAAGCACAACACTCCTAGAAGTGCAGGACCTCAGAAGAAAGGGGAATCTAAAACCTGAAGAAGCAAAGTAATATTTGCTTATAGACTCTTAACAGAAAAACAACCAAAAAACAAAAAACAAAAAACAAAAAACAAAAACAAAACAAAAAAACAAACAAACCAAAAACAACCCTCTTCTTCTAATATTTTTTATCATGTTTGTTTTTGGTTTTGTTTTTGTTTTTTCAATTGGTACATGATTAAAACATTTAGCTGAGAATATAATGCAAAGATGAGAAGTGGCTTCACTGTTCCATCAGAGATTAGATAAAAGAATATTTGAACTCAGCAAACAGATCAGTACTGGTGGGAAGACTTCAGCAGCACGGTGCAGTCTTCTTTATTGACACCATGTAAAAAGGCTCAGTTCAGACTGTGATCCACACAATTTGCAGAAAGACAACCATATGGAATCCAGACAGCTATTAATCTGCTCTGAGTCACTTTTCAGCCAAGCCATAGTGGTGCAAGGTGCTTGAGCAGCGAGTTTGAAGCTGCCTGTACTAAATGCTTTAGAATGCCTTGGCAACACAGGCTGCAGCAAACGAATGCATCTTCCTCGGTACACTGACAAAATTTCATGGCAAGTTCAAGATCTTGGTCCATGTGACTGCTGTGTTGTATGAACATTGCCCAAGATATTTAATTGATCTACTAAAGGTCGTGGGTGACAAACATCTTCAAGGGTAAGGGAGCTCAAAAGAAAAAGGCTGTCTCTTCAGAGAAAGAAGCTGGTTGCTCATGTTTAGATGGAAAGTATCTTACAAGCTTCTAGTTACAGATGGAAGGCATATTTCTCTACAAAGTATTTAAGCAACATAAATACAGGCATGGCCTTTTTCTTTGTTGTTTTTTTTTTTTATTATTTTCATTGGGTTGTGGATTTTTTGTTTGGTGGTTTGTTGTTGGGTTTTGGTTGTTTGTTGGTTTGGGGTGGGATTTTTGTTTGTTTGTTTATTGTGCTTCAAAACCTATTTATTTGCTAGAAGCCATGTGCAAATGCTACTTATATGTCACAAAGGCAGGAGACAAGTATTTTAATCTCTCAGTCTAGACAACACTGATGATGTGGAACATGCCTTGAGAAAGGAGAACATGTTCTTTGTCATACAAAAGTCTACCTTAACTCTTTTCTAAGTAATAAACACAGAATTTTTGATCTAAATTGATAATGATGGGTAAAATCATTACTAGAATCCAAACAAAAAGCTAAATTAAATAACAGAAAGCCGAAGTCCATTTTTCATCTTTTCAGATTTATGCTACTGCTCTATATTTAAGCACTGCTCTGATTTAATGAGTGATTTTGTTGTGCAATAAATCAAAGGACAAAGATCACCCATGATGGAACCTCTTACATAGATTCTACTAGTAAAAGAAAGTCATAAAGTAGTTTATGTAAGATAAAGGTAGGTAAACCGCATTTAAGCAGATACAAAATTTAACAAGATACTCCTACAATATCTTCCATATTAATGGAATAGTTAAATGATGCAGTAGAGGCATATTTATAATGTTTCTCTTTGAAAAAACCAAAAACAAAACAAAAAAAAAAACCCTAAACAAACAAACAAACAAAAAAAAACCAACAAAAAAACACTCAAAATTAAATCCCGTCTAGAATATCCATCCTTGTAGGAGAGGCTAGTTCAAAAAACATTTGTTTCAGTTCCCATGCACCTATCTATACAGGGCTCCCAATCATTGCATCAAAGCAGTCTAGATTGACAGAAGTTAGCTTGATCTCTACAGCACTGTCATTAGTAGGTTTGTGCTAAATATTTGAATCATAGAATCGTTTAGGGGAAAAAAACAGCTCTAAGAACATGGAGTCATCCCCACGCTGTCAAGTCCACCGCTAACCCCCGTCGCAGAGTCCTGTCCACACATCCTTTGTGCACATGCCGGGCTGGTGTCTCCGCCACTTCCCGGGGCAGCCTGTTCCAACGCTTGACAGCACTTCCAGCGAAGAAAGTTTACCTAATATCCAGTCTAAACCTCCCCTGTTGCAACATGAAACCATTTCCTCTCATCCTATTTCTTGTTACCTGAGCCCCACCTCTCTTACAACCTCCATTCAGGTAGCTGAGAAGAGCAATAAGATCCCCTTTCAATCTGCTTCCCTCCAGACTAAACANGCAGATCACTAGAAGAAAACATATTCTTTTAATGACCTGCAGAGTACGGAGGAAATTAACCCTTTCTTTGCCTGCATGTTTTCCCTAATTTTCTCCCATTTTCTAAACAAAGTTAAAAAAAAAAAAATTTAAAAAAAGGAACAGAGCTCTATATTCAAGTTGCCACTGAAACCTGCATGCTGGTTTGCAGCTCATTGAAGTTTTCCACATGTAATTGCCAACTAAGAGATACTACAGACTGAAGTGGTTATGCTGGGACAAGATGCCCAGAGAAGCTGTGGATGCNAGACTAAACACCCCCAGCTCCCTCAGCCACTCCCCGTGAGACCCGAAAGAGATGTTTGAAATTCCTGTAATACCCTGGTCCAAGAAGGCGGGGGTGTTGGTCGGTTTACTGAGAGCTGTTATGAGGACGGTGACAAAGCGATCCCTGCCCNGAGAACGCGGGGCACGGCCCATGGCTGTGGGGCAAGGAGGCAGAGCTCCCGTCCCATGATTAACCCTTCCCGTGGAAAGGGTACCCTCGGGTCCAGGAGGCCAATTTCTGACTAGCTGCAACTATCAATAGCAGATCACTAGAAGAAAACATATCCTTTTAATGACCTGCAGAGTACGGAGGAAATTAATCCTTTCTTTGCCTGCATGTTTTCCCTNTGCAGAGTACGGAGGAAATTAACCCTTTCTTTGCCTGCATGTTTTCCCTAATTTTCTCCCATTTTCTAAACAAAGTTAAAAAAAAAAAAATTTAAAAAAAGGAACAGAGCTCTATATTCAAGTTGCCACTGAAACCTGCATGCTGGTTTGCAGCTCATTGAAGTTTTCCACATGTAATTGCCAACTAAGAGATACTACGGACTGAAGTGGTTATGCTGGGACAAGATGCCCAGAGAAGCTGTGGATGCCCCAGCCCTGAGAATGTTCAAATTCAAGCTCGATGGGGCTTTGAGCAACCTGCTCTAGTGAAAAATGTCATTGCCTGTGGAAGAGAGGGTGAAACTAGAAGATTGTTAAGATCCCTTCTTCTCAACACATTCTGTGATTCTGTAAAATGTGAAATTCTGTCAAAGTCATGTTTCCCACTTCAGTTGTTTTCACTCTACTACATACTTCTTTATCCGAAGTATTTCAATTATTATTCCCTCCACCATATTCAAAGCAGAAAATTTTCCAGAAGTTCAAAATAATCATTATACCAGAATGTGATTTCATTATTAGAGGCAGTCTTAACAGACATAGTCTTCATAAATGAAGAGGAAAAAAAAAAAAAAATCACACCAAATCTGAGCCTCTCATTTGGTCCAGGCAATGTCATATTTCTGGCATTAGCAAAGGCTTTTGTGTTAAAAATGCCTGTACAAATGATAAATCAGCTTCATAGCAGGGGGGAAATCTTGAAGTCATTAAAGTTAATGAAAAAATTTCCATGGAACTAGGATTTTGCCTAAAAATATTTATGCTACTTTTTCAGTAACTCTCTGACTGTACAATCTTACAATACACTCTACTGCAGCCTTGGTAAAAGGATCTGGGCTTTGACCCAAGCCTCGATCCCTTATCAGACTAATTCTACTTGTTTCAGTCAGCTGTAAACAATTGATACCATCACTGAAAAGTGCAAGAAATCTGTTATAAATAATATTATCTGTCCTTGGAGAAATGTCATTCTCCCCTTTACACATAACACTGACCTATATGTAATCTTAAACTCCGTGTAGCGACATTAGCATTTGAGAGTGCTCAAAACTCAGAGCCCACAGTGCTGTGTGTGGTGTGTGACAAACACATGCAGTCCTTCCTAAAGAAAGAAGGTCTCAAGCTCCAGTTCTGCGGCACCAACCGCCTATGCAGGTCAGCAGTGAAGGCACATGAGGTGTGGGACGTTTGCCAACAAGAACTGGCCCAAATGGATGGATTGCTTCAGACTGGCTGAAAGTAGCTGAGCAACAGCAGAGAGCTCTTAATGTCCTTATGCTTTTACAATGGCAGCATTCATGCACATTTGTACAGGATTCTGCTCTGACATCTTTATTCTTGTAACTTGCATAAAGATTCAAAAATCTTTTTACTACAGTGGTTTGTATTTTTTATCAGGTGCAAAATGAAACAAAATTAGTAACTGAGACCAAAAACAGAAAAAGGGTAAATTATATTTAGATATTTATGACCGGTAGCTTTAGTACTAACTGAAATGCTTGAATAAGAAATGGTGATGGTGCCAATATAAATTTGCATCACCAAAAGCTTCGCAAAAAAAAAGAGTGAGAGAGGAAGTGTGTGTCTGAAGGGTATGGGTAAGAATCAATCTACAGTATGATTTGCTATGCAAAGAATACTGAGAACCAAGCTAGCTGCTTCTTAATAGTGGAGGGAACCACATGCAAGGTCCACGTGCATGATAAGTGGTTTCAAATCTTTTATAGTAATTTAGAAGAGAAAGTAAACAACCGTATGCTTGTATGAAGGACTCAAAGAATGAAGCTCTGCTTCTACTGTACAGGCTAGAGCTCGTCTGACAATTAGTTCTGTGCATTTATCATAGAATATGCTGAGCCTCCCTCCTGCCATTTCCTCGACTCCAGTTGCTGCTCTCAGGAGTAAAGAGATTGGTACCTGCCCCTTGTCTTCCCCTCACGAAGAAACTGTAGACTGCAATGAGGTCTCCCCTCAGTCTCCTCCAGGGTGAACAGACCAAGTGATTCCAGCTCCTCCTCATACGGCTTCCCCTCAGGACCCTTCATCTTTGTTGCCCTCCTTTGGGTGCTCCCCAATAGCTTAATGTCTTTCTTATAGTGTGGTGCCCAAAACTGCACACAGGATGCAAGGTGAGGCCACCCCAGGGCGTTTACTCAACTTTAGTGATACGGTCAGCAGAGTTTAAAAAGCAGAACTAGAAGACAATCATAATTTAAATGTGTGTTTACTTCTTGCAGTCTAAAATATCACAGCCCCCCATATGTGACCAACATGGACAAATCTACTTTTTAGAAGTTCAAGAAATAATGGAAGCTATTTAAAAAAACCAAACTACAAGTATGAAATAGAGAAAGAAAAAGTGCAAAGGAGACAAGGAATTATTTATAAAATTTTTCTTCAATTCTACCTCATTTTGTAAGTTTTTTTTGAATCCTCAATATTATCATGTTTAAGTTATGTCAAAGAGCTCTATTATATATGACAATGCAAGAATGGATTCCCCTATGGTTGTTGTGTGTGTAGGACACAGCTGTCACACCAAAAGAAATTATGCAGTCATTTTAAACATGTATCTTCCTCTCATTAACTGTAAGCATTGAAAACCACAAATATATATATTTTGTATTTTTATTACATATTAAGTCACATTTATGCTTTTATGATGGCTAGACTACGTTAAATATTGTTTAACATGCTAGCATACAATGTATTTGTCATAACAGTGTATTTTAAAATTTGATTCTTTAACAGTGCTACCTGAAAAATATTTGTAGGAAACCAAAATTTTGATAACCTAACTTCTCTATAAAATTTGGTTTTCTAAAATAGAAGGAAGGATTATGTTAACTGTTTAAAGATTTAAATTGTAATCTTCTAATTTTCATATGTTTTTCTAATACAGTATTTGCATGCAACATTGGCAGAAGACCACAGACAAATAGACTTTTGTGAAATAACTCAGTTTATAGAGCAGCTCTGAGAAATTGCTTGAGAAAAAAAAAAAAAAATCTGTGATAATTTCACTCTCATTTTCACCCTTATGCTAAAGTCAGGGATATTTTCTATAATTAATGATTTAATTACTTAAGGAAAACCTTTGATTATCTGCATGTCGCTGTAGTTACTTTGTTTCTTGGTTTCTCTATTAGGAAGGTAGAAGTGATCACCTGGAGCATCACAGAAATTTCTTCATTGAAAGAAGGGAGACAAGTACCATATGTATTTTTTAAAACATCCAAAATTAAGCATCAAAACCGTCTTCTCTAATTACTTTCAAATAGATTTGGTCTGAGAAGTAACTAGTGCACAGTCTGGTTATACATACATACATACATACATACATACATACATACAGACATACATACATATATAAATACATATACATATACATACATACATACATACATACATACATATATATATGTCATTTATACAAACATAAATAGATTTTTAAATATCCAGGTACTTATATATAAATAAATACTATATGTATTTATTTAGTTACATACCTATGTACAATGGAGGTATAGATATTTTATACATAGTCAGTGAAGGCATAACCTGGCTTTCTACTGCTAACAGGAGCAGTTACAATGACATCTTAATACATATCATCAAAGACCTATAGTGTTATCCCAAATAATTACATTAAAAATTGAACTTTTTCTACACAATTAACAATACATTATTTTCATGAACAGCATGGTGTATAATAAATGGATTTTACAATAATATTGTAGTATTATGTATGTTCATTACATTTTTAAATAGCAATAAATGCTAAATGTTTATGAGTTTAGTTATATATATTAAAATAAACGTGTAAATTGATGTGTGAATTATTTTTAAGGACTGATATGTAGCAGTTTGAAAGTCTTCATTAAAGACATACTTCTGTAAAATTTTGAGTGACTGAATTGTTTGAGAGAGTTGCAGTCTGCCCACAAATCCTTTGGAGTTTAAGGGAGGCTATAATTGTTAGCTAAGATATCTGCTGCAAATTGGTTAAGCATCCAGTGATTACAAGCTCTTTGAGGTCTACATGTAAGTGCTCAGTGTGAGCATTGCTCTTCTGAGTTACAGAGCCTTGGTACATTTGTGATAACCCCTTACCAGGGAGATTTTCGCTTTACTAAACCTGAAGTCGATTAATTGAAAACTTTCAAGGCCTGACATATAGTTTAGAAATATACCAGACCTCAGTCTAATGTCTCACTGAAAACATTTACTTGTGACACATTATTATGATCTTCTGGCCATTCTGTGATTATAGCAGCAATAAGGACTCTGTGCCTTTTCTACCAGGGCCTCAAGAAAGCAAATAATCAGGAAGCTTTTTCATGTTTCTTCAATATTACTTATTAAAAGAATACAATAAGGTCTCCAATAAACCAAGAAGAACCATTTAGAAGATATAAAATATATATTTTAAGAAAAAAACTTTGCTATTACTGTGCATCTAATAGTAGACATAAGCCTTGAGCAGGACATGATAGCTACACATAGTTTCTCTCGCCACGCCATTAACTGCTTAAAGGCTTTGGTCTTGAAACAAAGAAGTAAAAATTTTGAAGTAAAAGCCCCACAAGTTTATTTTTTAAATTGTGCATAGGAACACAGAGTTTCTATGCCTGTCCTTCTCAAACCAAGTGCTGCTCCAGGATTCCAGAAAGGAAGACTTAGAGAGATGTACTGAATAGAGACATTTTTCTGTGCATCAGTTACAGACAGAAATGATGTTTTAAGGACTGGAAGCACTGTATCAGCACAAAGAAAGACAAGACTACTCACATTCTGGATATCACAAAGAATCTAAAATCAAGCGTGAATTTACCAGGATGAGGAGCCTCCCCTTCAAATGCTGGTAAACCAGGAAAGATAATCATTAATAGTATCTGCTGTTTACATATTTACTTCTGCTAAATAATTAGCACAAAGGGACAAAACCCCTACTGTGTGTTAATTATCAAAGTGCACATCACTCCTCTTAATCTGCATGCTTTCATGTTCTCATTCCCAGTCACTCTCAGGAAGTCGCTCACACTGAGTGATTAACCATCCTGAATCAGTTGCTGTTCCCCCTCACACCCACACCCATACCCAAATCCTATCTATCCTTTCATTTAGCCTCAACTACAGGAAAAGAACAACTATCCTATATGAGAGAAGAGCACAACTTTCCATCCCTGTCCTGCAGCTTTCCTAAACTTCTGAGGTTATCATGAGAGGGACCCAGAGCAGAGTGAGAGAACCAGCACAGCGACGCCATAGCTCGACCTCTCTCTAATCCTATAATGGATACATTTTCCTCTGGTCCAATTACAAATTGAATCCTTTCCAGTTGGTTTTTTCCCTATGAATTTAGGTCACAAACTCCCTTAGTGAGGATAAGTTCCCTATCATAAGGCTGAAGTTTACCACCTTACCCTCTGCTGCCTGTGGCTCTCCTTTCAGTGCTAATATTATAGTTTCTGGCATAATACTGTCTTGCACAACTATGTCCAACTTTAAATTTAGCTTTCCCTGTGCTTTCAGACTGACAGAACATTCATCTTATCCCTTAAAATTTCTGGGCTTTATAATAAAATTAATGTAGAGTGCAACATCTTCAGCATTTTTGTAATGCAATTTTACAGCCACCCTCCTCTGACTACACCAGCTGAAAACAATCAAGTGCATGAGAACAAAGCATTTTTCAGAGAAAACCCTTTTGTGTATAACATGCCTGCAAAATTGCTTTTGTCCACAGAATAAAACAGTGTTTCCTCCACTCATTGCATTTGTACTATTTTTGGACCTTTCATTTAGATGAATCTTTAGTATAAGCTGTGTCCTGGGTTGATACCCTAAACCAGGACAAGCTGGATACCTATTTTTTCTTAGATAATTTTTTGAACATCAGTTATTGTTTAGTTAAGTTCTTAAAAGCATGGAAGCTAATAAATACTTGCTTCAATCAGTGTCAGAATTTTAACTGACCATTACCACACAGAGATTTAAAGTATAAAATACAACTCCTTGTTTCATTTCAATCAGTCCTTGATATTTCCTTCTTTGGCCCTCCTAGGCTCTTCTTCAATTCAGTTCTTTACTGGTAGAATCAGTCCCTTGGATCTTCCTGCTGTCTTTCAAAAGAACTTCAAGAAAACAGAAAAATCTCTGCAATCTGACTTCAGATTATTCCAGAAATCCTGGGGAGCTTTTCCAGCAGCGTTCCTGTTTTTCTGTCGCAAAATGTGCCAGTCTTCCATGCTTGCCTCTCTGAACAAATGCCAGCTATGAAAAAGAAAAAAAGAAAAAAAGAAAAAGAAAAAGAAAAAGAAAAAGAAAAAGAAAAAGAAAAAGAAAAAGAAAAAGAAAAAGAAAAAGAAAAAAGAATTTTTTTTTTTTAATTACACCTGAATTCAGGGTGAGTCAACTGCTTACAGGTGCACATGGGTAACTCTCCATCTTCTGTAAGCTTTGTGAGGATGACTGTGTACACTTTTGAGTGATGTACAGCTGTTGCCTACAGGTGACTCTAGGTGTCTCAGAGTCACTGTAACAGTTATTTTGTTTCTATTTGCTTATACTAGAGGGAGATTTAGAAATCACTTATAATGCCAGGTGTGCTCTCAGAACCTGACAAGTCTGAGTGAGGCCACCGGCTGACTCCAGCCTCTTTTCCCCCACCAAACACTGTTCAGGAAGCAGACAGCTGCACCTCAAGGTCTGAGAAGGTCTGCTTCATAACATTCTTGACTGCAGCTATTACGCATAATACTGGAAGTGTTATTTTATAAGTCTAGAACTGTAGTAGAATCAGAAAACCATGTGGTGATATTTAAAATTATAACTTTATATATTTTGCATACTGGTAATCCAAAAATATTTCAATCCTGTTCAAACTCTGTTCTGACAAACAGTGGAGGAGCTTCATGCACAGAGTAGATCTTTCCTAATAGAAAACTTTTTTCTTTAACAGATGTATGGCTTTCGTTTCCACACGGTCCTGGGAAATCTGTTAAGTACCAAACACAAGTATTTTCTAAACTATGATACTAAGTATCATTTATAGCTGTCTGTCTCTGGAGTAGGGGTCACTAATGGCATTCTCCAGTCCTCCACATTACCAGTGCAGAGGCAGATGCAGTGGGGTGTAGGCAATAGGATCCAAAAGAGGCTAGTTACAACTCTGGCGTAGTGCCATATGTAAATATAAATCTCTATAATTATGAGTGTTTGAAATACAGATGGATCAAATGGCTTTATGGTAATTTAAAGCTTAGAAATTGAAACTGTTTAGAAATTTGTGTGTTATCTATGGCTTTGTGCCTTCATTTCTTTTTGGAAAATCAAAAGAACAAAGAATTAATTTCCTGGTGGAAAACTAGCTATTATGAAGTCTTTGGAAAGAACAAATTTTTCCATTATTTTGCAAAATCAGGAAAATACACTAGCTCACTAGCTAGCAATATTTCTTTAAAAATACATCTTTTAAAATGTTTAAATAGCATCTAAATATATATATATATAACAACTTTAACACTTCTCTCCAGAAGTGATACATGGAGTTTGGATTCTGCTAGAGGAGATATTTATGATTTCAGGTAAATTCAGCTACAGAGGGAAATTATATACAATGAACCATGGGTGTGTGTACAAATTGGAATTATGAATGTATAAATGTACAACTAGGTTTGCATATATCTGCCATAATATTAGCAGTTATATACTACCTGAATTCTGAAGACAAAGGTCCTCTACTTCCCTGTATGACCTCAGTTTAGGGATATGACTTAACTGAGGTCAGTGTATGCCTAAAATTAATGCATTGGCTAGTCAGGGTGCAAAATACTACTACTAATAATAATGATATCCTTAATTATTCTGTGATACTACACTCAGTTTAAGGTAATAACTTTTCTTTTTCTTTCAAGAGTGTATTCATGGATGTTGTTATTGCATTAATAAATACCAGGCAAATTTGGGATAAAATAATAATCCCAGAGTCATTAGAAGAAAGGTGTTTCTCACAAATCAGTAAATGGTACTGGTTTCAAATAGTATCATAGGTAGATTTGCAGTTCACCTACATTGTTCCATAACAGCTTAGTACAGAGATAATGCAAAGTCTCCCTTCTGCTTTTGTCCTAAGGAACAGTTCCCAAGACCTCCTCCATGTATCTTGGGCAACAAGAGTAGGGCTGGAGTTATTTTCCCAGTCTTTTTCACACACCTCAGTGTTGGTTTTTTTTTTGTTTTTTTTTTTTTCTGGAGGCGTCACACGGCTCAAGCTTATTTCACCCAGTTCTAACTTCACTGTACATCCACAGGTAGTTTAAGCCACAAACATTAATTAGTTATGTTATTATAAGGTTTTCTTATATGTGTTTATCAGTCTGGAAGCAGTTGGAGTGTCGAATGAACCGGTGTGTAGGAGACATCTCGGCCTCTCCAACAGTCGTGAGTGGTGTTTAGCTTTTCCCTCCTGCCCTCCCAGTATATTCACTCAAGATTTAAAATTATTTGGCAGCAACAAGCACTGTTTGTCTCCCAGATCTTAAGTCTGGTCATCTTCAAGTCAGTGTGGCACAGCAAGCTTGCCCAGGCTGCTGCAGTCCTGCTGAAGGACACAGGTCAGCTGCTGGCCTCCATGACCATGGCCTTCATAGCCAGGAGTTGGGAGCAAACTAAGCCACTGCTTTCATACAGTTGCCCTCTGAATATTATTGTAAGCATCATGGCTCCTGTCGCTTTTATCCAACACTGTAGAGGTTTGACATGAAATAAACTGTGTTTGATTTTCATTCAGGGAAACAGACATGTTAGGAATGTTTGGACCAGCCAATAATTCATGTAGACAAAGTCATTTGATTCTTGTGTCAATAAACATGCCAATAACTCAATTACATTTGGTATTGTTTGTGAGGCAATTTCATCAGGAAAACATCAGCGTACTCTTGAGGATTGACATCACAACTGAAAATAATTGTGAAAAGATTCATCTATTAGCTCATTGAATCCTCCAACAGCAGGTGATTTTCATAGCTGTTTCCATGACAGGAAAAAGTAAATATTGTTTTGCTAGTGCCTAGTTTCACCCCTTTAGTATTTTAATTTCATGTAGTCAAATCTGAATCAAATTTCTCTAACAAACTTAATAGCTCTTGACTCTCTTTTCCTAAGCTGAAACACTTTTGTCTTCAAATAATTATTTAGAACATTTTATATAAGTCACATTATACAACAAGGTGGCTTAGTATGGATATGTTCACATGGAATACCATGAAAATAAACCACTAAATATGTTGTTGGCAAGTTTATATTTCACACATATAACCCCCACGCAAACAAATAAAGCACGATAAAAAATACATGTTTCTGCAAGGATTCCTTATTTTTATCTCAGTTGTTTACTCTTTCTTTCCATATATTCAGCAATCTTGCTGGTACCCTATGCTAAGTCTTCTATTTTGACTTATTTATCAGTCATTCAACTATATGCCCTTAAACAAATAGCATAGAAAATTTTAGAAGGTTTATAGAAAACCATAGAAGGTTTTCAGGCAAACAAACATTTCTTATGACTGAAGAAAAGCATTCAATCCAAAGAGTCACTTTTTTCCCCAGTTCTGCTAGTTTACATTTCTCTCCAAACTCTGCATTACTTACCTTTTTAAATCATGACAGCTAAAAAATTAATATATGTCTTGATTAGAATATCCAAAATGGTACTATTTCAGATAACACTATATCCTAGAAAAAAAAAAAAATAAACCACAATAAAAATAGTTAAACAATCTAAAAACTTATATATCATCTAACAACTAGACAGCTGAATTTAGTACTGCATAGTCTTCTGTACAACCATATCTTACTTATTAAGAGTCTTAACTTTTTTTTCAGGATAATATTAAAATTAGTCACCTCATTGAAACTTTGTCTTCAACCTTTGCTAAATTTTCATTGATTTTTGAACATTGTGTTATACAATTCCAGTACTCTTGTCCTTGAGATCACATTACTCTTCCTGTACAATGTGCTTCTCTATGCTCATTGACTTGGTACTGTCAGCACTTTCAGCCCCTGGAAGGTGAAAACCTTCTCCAGGCAAAGTGTCAACTGCACCATGACCAAGTTTGAGACTATAGTTTGAGACTATTGGGACAAATCTGAGTGCAGAATGTTTTCCAAATAAATGTATTACATTTATTTCTCAATGATCTGAGACTTTTATGTCAGCTGGACTGTTTGTAGGGGCATTTTCTAAGATATGAAGAAAGGTCAGTCAGTATAAAAAGAATTGTGGAGATTATAAATTTCTAGTTATTCTTTCTTTACTGAAAAAGTGTAGTATGATATGCTTTGTAACTACTTTGTTTTCTTCCATTTTACATATGTACAATTTCCCATTCAAGCGAATACCTTCCAACATATGTTTACATTAATTAGATGTTTATGGCATGTGATCTTTCTAAACACAGAAATTGATATACAAGATTCAGTATAATATAATCCAATATTTCACACTGAAACCTGTCAGGGAGTCACCAAGCAAGGACAAATTGTACCAGAATGAAAGTGTAAACCACTTTATTTTCCAGATTACCAATTGTATAATAGTCCAAGAATATGAAACAATGCTCTACTTAACAGACAGGTACAATCAAAATATCTCACAATTAAGAAAGGAACAGAATAAATAATAGGATGAAATACTTGTCTGAGTCCCTCTGCGAATTTAAAGGGAGTTTGTCTGCTAGTATTATCATTCTCCACATATCAAAACTCATGGTGTAGTCAGTGATAGAGACCCTTCTGACATAAATGTAGGAATTTTTTTTCCTTTTTTTTCCTTTTTTTTTTTTCACATAAAACTTTATAAACATTAGCAACTGTCTTATCAGTCTGAGACATTACTAATGCTGACGATTCCTACTTGGCTTTGTCTGTTTTGATTTCAGCGTGGTCTAAGACATCTGAATAACAATAAAATGTTTCTTACCTATGGGAAAAACTGAATCTATGAACTAGGGAATGGGGTAATTTTTCATGCACTTTTGTCTCCAGAATACCTTTGAGAAGTTTCAGATGGCACCAAGGTAGGTCCTTTGCTTAGATGCATGGCCCAGAAGTAATAAAGAAACAACAGTGAAAGAAAGCAGGAGAGAATTCCAGTAAAATTTGAAACACTAAAATTTCTCTGGCCTGCAGGAAATTGTTGGTGTGATACATGAACATTAAGGATCACAGGGAGCATATCACAGGCTCGTTCACTGTGTTTTTCACTTGTCTTTCCTACTGTGAAGGCTGTATATTTCAACTTCCACTGGGCCATTTGCAAAACATTTGTCACAGCATGCTCTGCACTTGATATCCATAGGAATTGTATATGCTGTGTATAGCATCATGCCTCTATAATCACTTGGTATTTTGGATACTTTTCATTTTTCTTCTCAGCACTTATATGTGCCAGTTTGCTCTCCCATGTTGTAATGACTTTTTTCCCCTCACTTTTTACCATTAGTACACATATCCATTTTCTTGTTCTGTTACAGCTCTCACTGGCTATGTCTATGGTTTGGCTGTAGATTAAATCCAGACTCTGCTGGAATAAGAACACTCCCCCTACATGATGCAGAGTGCTGATAAACTTACACTTGAGCCAGCGAAGCAAGTTTATAGTACTTCAAAAATGTTGATGAGATGACTTTCTGCCAGCGAACTTTATGCTAAGTCAGGACTGTCTGACCATGCCAGATCTCCCACGGCTAGTGAACCTCCTACAGATAGACTGTGAGACTTTTCACATCCCCTTCTTGCTTTTTTTTTCTGCCTAGTTGCCCACAGTCATTGTCCTTGGAAGCAGCCTTGCATCTTTTATATGCAGGCACAGGGTCCTTCCTTTCTCTTTGTCTTTGGTTTCCATCCGTAGTCATGGCCCTAAGCTGCAGATCTGCCATGCATTGTGGATCTCTGTTGGTCCACAGCCTCAGACTTTGCCACTGCCACATGACTGTTAGCTACAACACCATGGTTATCATCGCAGAGACAGCGACAGGATTTAAGCCAGATCAAGACCATATGTGCCTCATTTGCACTAACCCAAATCCCACCATTATGTTGACCCCAATCCAGAGTGAAGGTGGGTAGATCTAAAACAGCTGCTAGAACTCTAGAGGTAGACCCTTCTCAGGTCTGCTCTTGCCAGCACATGGAAAGAGGCTGTGTGTTATGCTATGGTTGTGCATTCTTTACTTGGCCACCTGCAGGACCGTAGCATTTCCCTGAGTCCTGCCCTGCTGCTCAACAGTTCACACTCTCCTTGACGTGGATTTGGCCTGAGCCAGCTGAACTTCTTCCCCTGGTGAAAATACTCCTTGCTAGGAACTGGTCCAGAGCCACACTTGAGGCTCTTCTTTTCCTGTAGAGAAGTGTAAATTTTATCCATCCAAACCTCCTGTGTTCTGACCATGAGAGAGGCCCTGGCTTTCTTTTGTTTATTGGTATAGGACTAAACAACAAGCTGTGTTCGATTAATCTGAAGGTTCTGAAAGGACTAATATGGACTGAGGATAATAATGGCTGCATGGATGATGGGAAGACATTCTGCAGCTATGAAAATCTTGGCAACTGCAATGTACTCAGATGCAGAGGTCTGAGACTTCAAGCCTCCTGTGTCTTGCCCCTCTTTGAGGAAACAAGGGAGCATCTGAGGACAAACTCTGATCATTTTTGAAGGCCTTTGAGACTTCTTTCTTGTTTCCTATTATTTTCTAAGCATACAGCCAGCTCCTAGGCATTTTGCCAATAGAATGGTCTAGTATTGCTGGCAATTCTGTCCCTGCTCTTCTGTCAGTGACTGAAAACTGGCCTTATGCTACCTAAACCCTTTCAATCTCAGAAAAAGCTTTCCTACTCCAGGACCTAGTGTCTCTCACATTTGGAGGTTTTGATTACTTTCTGTGTTTGTTTCACCCTGGGAAAATATGAACCACAGCCCCATACGCGTTACTTTCCACAAAAAGCCCTTACTGGGCAACTGGAGTTGCATAGAAAAACACATTGCATTCAAACTGTAGATATATTAAAAGCAAGAATGATGATTTTTCCTGCTTATCAAGAGTACCTGGAGAAGGGAAAAGAGATTGGACTGATGTCACTTCTGCTCTTCATCATCATCCTCACTTACTATTTTCCTTGCAGCTAATGTGTCAGCAGTTAGAGAGCTATACTTCAGCCTAAGATAGGCAGTAAGTATAACCAGATGTTTCCTGGGATAATAGACTTCTCTATGGACCACGTTTTGTTTCTTCACAATGCTTTCCATATTTCTGAGCATTTAGTGCTAAATAGGAAGGTTGCATGCTGTTGAAAAATATTTGCATACTGCTGCAGTCACATGGGTTACTACCATAATGAGGCAGGGAGGATTGTCTGCCAGAGGACCATGCCATCTGCATGTGATGGTCCCCACAATTCACCATGGGTCTGGTGAACCCTTTGTCCTCCATGTACTGGAGTTGTGGAAGAGTCTGGAGAGAGCATGCAGCAGTTACTAGCTCTTCTCTCCTCTATACTCACTGTGACACCAGCCAGAGGTAGGATCACACTGATAGAACCTATCATTGCCAGGGCTAATGCAGACAGAGAGTATGTCAGCTGGGATCCACAACAGCCTAGGGCAAAGGTCACCCAATTAGCTGAGGTATCTACAATGACCATTTCTGTTTTCTGTTTGGACAGATTGGGCATCTGCGGTCAAAGTCAGCTGCCTGGACACATGGGCCTGATCTTCGGCCAAGTGGATGGGTAATCTATGAAATTAAAAGTATGGGAGCTGTGAAGAGAGTACTCAAACAAACATGGTTTGGCTCAGAGGAGGTGTACTGCTCTCCTATTTTCCTGGGTCAGAGCCAAGTAACAGCTGCAGCTGTACTCAACTATACTTTCATACTAGCTCTGAACAGGACAAAAGACAGAAGACAGCAGAGGTAGGTTATGAGACCTAGCACAGTATGTGTGAGATCCTGACTGGTACCTGATTCTTACTGAAACACATCACACACTCTGAATACTCAGTCGCCTACTTCATGAACACAGTTCTCCAATCCATGCCTAATACACTTTCCTAAACAAACAGTCCACTTAACTCTGTTAGCTTCCAGACACCAGAACCCAGTAGGAGAAAAGCAGGTTGCAAGCGATACCTATTGGGATCAAGTCTGGTTCTGTGATCCTGGGAGCTAAATATCTCAGAGCTCTTCCAGGTTGGGATGGAGAAGCCCATTCATTTGGATTAAAAAGATGGTAGTAAGAACTATACTGGTAGAATTTGTACGAATAAAGGGACCATCTGGAAAAACAATAAAGGGGGGGAAAAAAAAGAAAATGAAGTTGTATCATTGTGTCTCATTATTGACAGACAGCTGTGGGGCTGCTTTTATGTTATGAAACTGATCAGCTACACAAGAGCATGTAGGTACACTAAAAAAATCTTGCAAGGATAAGGCTGAAGGGGTGTATAAAGAAGCAAACCTGATACACTATCTTACATACTGCCTGTTGGGATGAGTTTCTGAAGGGATTTTTCCTCTGAGCCAAACCACAGGGGGCCTAGCTAGTTCATCTCAAAAGTCCACCCAGAATGCATTGGTATGTACACAGGATGGATGATCATTACATACCCAAGGGAAAGCGCACTTAAAGGGTCTAAATCTGCAAGAACAGGACTGAGGCATGTCATGACATGAGCACACAAAATTTCAACTGCTTTAGCAATTGCCTATGAAGGTGACTTAGTCATGCAAGGAGAGGTATAAGTGCAGCCTGGTTCAGCAGGACTCTCAAGTAAGATCATCTACAAAAATGGTGGCTGTTTTTGAAAAGAAAAACTGAGTTACCCCATAGAACTGCCCATGAACTTACTGCATTATACTGAGATTCACATTTAATGGCTCATAAAAGGGGGCAAGTGAATGCACCACATGTTGTGACTCTCAGACATAACACCTTAATCTCTTATTGATATAAAAGCACTGTCATGTAAGCCCCCTAAACAATATGTGCATTGCTGTGCCTTCAACTGGATCAATCTGTGTTCCAAAACATACTGTGGTACATGCCAAACACATGCTTTCAGAAAATACAATAGCCTCTTGGAGTGAAATTCTATTATGTGACCCCACACATACCATGATAAATTTTAAACAAGGGAAAAAATAGTTACAGACTTGATTTTCAAAATCTATCTACAATAATATAAACTCTATTCACACTTCTTGTTTCTGTGCTGCTTTTTCAGCCTTGTCTTCTTTGTTTTTCTCCTCATCTTAATACAGATAGGACAATGCTCTTCCTGTGCAAGTCACCCTTCATTGCTGCTAGTTCTGGCTTCTGGAACATCTGCCTTAGTCAACCTTACCCTGTCACAGAACTTTGGCAGCTAACAAAATATTAACACTGTTGGCAGTGATTAAAAGCAGAAGGGCTTTTTCACCCCTGAAGCTTCAAGATGTTTTTCCTACTCTCAACAGACAGTCCCAAACAGACTCTGCAAACCCAAACTGCAGCCAAACCACAAATCTGACAAACTGCAATCAAACAAACCATTACTCAACAGATAAGCAAGCAAATTAATTTGCTCCCAGGCAACAAGGACTTATTCCTTCCTACACTAGTAGTCTCACAAAAAGCTTAGTCCTTCATACACTCTGCAATCTGACTTTGCTGAGAAAGAGGAAATGTGGCTTAAGAAAGCCCTGAAGATATGTGCATTTTTTCTGCCCCATCCTGATGAGGACTCCCAGAAAGAGAAATAGCTTCAACAGATATCTTGTCTGTTCACAAATGCCCTGAGCAGCAAAAAGTTGAAAACTGAGAGCTTTTTGGTAAAAAAGTTTTATAATTCCTATCTAGATATTTGTTTTTAACTTCTATCAGCTACTGAACTGCAGGTGTTTATAAGTCCTGGCAAGGCATGAACAGTCCCTACCCGTCCCATATACCTTCTAGCCATAGAATAAAGACTCTCCCATAAAGCAGGTGATGTGGGTTAAAATCAGTTTAGGGAGAATATGAACCGGTAGCCAAATCTCCTGATGGTGAGTGTTCTACTGCAAGGTACATGGAAACAGTCAGCTACAACTACACTCCTCCTTTGTCCTTGATCCTCCACTCAGTCCTTAAGCAAAGGGTCTCAATAGCAGGAATGTCCATGAATCATATATGAAATGAAGTTTCTCACTGTTAAAAAGCCAAAATGTCTAACTCTTAGCAGGGGATTTTGTATAATGTTTCCTGTTGGCTGGCCTAGGTTATTTATTATCTGTGTAGAGTGCTGGCATTCCTCTCTTTCCATATGCTCCATTGACAGGCTATATCTAATTCATGTCTTGCGATGTCCCAAGAGATGGCAGGAGCCTAAAACCTGTACACTACGGTGCCAGGGAGCATAAACATTGCACCTCACACTGCAGCGTGTTACAGATTGTCAGGTGCATGATAGTTCCATTAGTGTGGGGTCCCACACAGGCTAATTTGCCCAACTCCTCAGCAGCTGGGTTGCTTGTGGCAGCCAAACTGCAATGAGCACTACAGATGTATCCCGATCACAAGATAGCAGTATTCTGTGAATTTAGCCAAAAAAATGGTGGCTGTTTTTGAAAAGAGAAGGTGAGTGACACCAGAGAACTGCCCATGAACTTACTACATTGTACTGAGATTCACATAGCATGGTTCATAATATGGGCAAGTGGATGCACCACATGTTGCGATTCTCGGTCACAAACATCACAAAATGTCTTACATTTTGATATGTGGATCTAAGACAAGATTTATTTTTATCATTGTATCAATTAAAATGCTAAAAACTCTCTGTAAATTATTCTCTGTAGTTTTAAGTATTAGACTGAAATGGAATACTACTGCAGACATTCTTGAGTCCATTAGAAGAATTACCAACAGCTTTACACTCTCTTCTTGCCACAAAACTTCAAAACCTTATTTTTATAAATTATTTGTTAATCCAGAATCTGTATCTGTTATTTCTTTCTATACAATTCCTAGCTTTAAGTAAATTTTAGTTGTAGAAATATTTAATAAATAAATAGTAATTAAATAATTTATGGCTGAAGTATTACATATCCAGTAATGGCTATTCATTATTTAGGACTCCTGGAAAACATTCCCTATTTAATCTACCAAAAATGATTGCCTACTGTTAAAATAATAATTTTTCTCTACAACATTCCTGTTGCTGCTTCCTGTATTTCTTTCCACATTTCTTAAAATAGGCTCTTGGTATGACAGCCTTTTTACTTCTTTTACACTGAAAGTGTTAAACAGGTACAGTCCTCAGATAATGGGGCTACAATCTGAAAAGACAGGCAAGAAATCCAAGCATAGAGAAGACATCTAAACTAAAGTAGTTTTACACTGAATGCATAGAGCAACATATAAAAACGTTATTGGGGGACAGTTAATTAGACTGAGACCAAGCAAAATTCTTGACTCTCCTTGGGTCTTAACCATGCTTTGTGAATGAGCATGTTGACATGTACAACAATTCAGTGCTCACAACAATGCAAACTGAAGGAAGATTACTTGCAGCACATATAACTGGATTAATGTCAATTCAGGAGATAAATTTAGGTATTCAGGAGATACCTCTCTGTGGAAAAGAAGTTATACAGACAGCTGAGTTGATAAAATCTTAAGAAGAAACATTGGAGAATGTGAAAGAAGAGTTATTCTAACTTTCAGGAGTTGTCAGGTTTACCTTGCCAATGAGGTGTGCTGTACTGCTCATACTCTCACTATCAACATGTTGCAGAAGTGAACTATTCTTATAAAGACTGGGGCCATGAAAAACTTCTGTGAAGAGAGACAAAAGTTTGGAGTTGTTTAGAAAATGGGAATATAAGAGGAGACATGATAAAAACATGAAATGAACTTGTTGCAATATAGTCAGTTTCATAAAAAAAAGCAAAATACGTCTCTGGAAAATGTCATATTTTTGTCAGAACTTAAAACTCTGACAGCTATCAGCTGAGAAAAAAAAGAATTGGAGGTTGACAACAAAGGTTTTGGTGTGGGAGCTTTGGCAAAAGGTCAGGTTTTCCACTGAAAATTGCAGTATGTATATGTTTCTTATAAAATTCAATTTTCGTCTAAACCCAAATTTTATAAAATATATTTGATCATCCCTGATTTGGTTACATGAAGTCCAAATAGGATGTGATGCAGGTATTTGACAGAGCTCCTAGGCAAACAGGGTTGGCCATTTCATACAAAGTATGAAGCATTTCACCAGGAATCGGGAAAAATTCTGCTGCCAGGATTTTGTCTGCAAAAATGACTCCTTATTTAGTCTGATTCCTTTGACTTGCAGCTAATTCAGTTCTCTTGATGCAAGGAACATCTTCAAGAACCCAATGTTCTTTTAGCAATTATTGAATGAAGATTTTTCAGTCAACTCTGATTTTACACATTACTGAACGTTTTACTCAGACAAATTGCTGTTGTTCTCTCTTTTGTCAAAAAGAGTGCTGCAGGAGGTCTCCTGTTTTATTTTAAAGGAGGAAAAAGTATTGAAATTTCTAATTTTCAACACAGGTTGAAGGTATGTGGCCATATTTATAGTTGGTTCTAGTTTAAAAGTTGTACAAAATCCCTGCAGCAAAGTATGGGTACCCTTGTTTTTATGTACACAAATCAACTGATAATGAATTTTTCTTGAATGTGATTTGTAATGCTTAATTTGCAGTCAGCCAAAACAGCAATCTGTTCCTTTGCAAGATAAAGCATGCCAGTTTTCACATGCCCCTTTTTTTTCTTCTTAAATGCGAAAATGTCTATTTAGATAATAAAATATGTATTTTGCACTACAGCAACTGCATAATCTTTTTCACCAATGAACAATTACTCCATCATTTTTTGCAGAACCTTGGCAGGCTGGGGGTCTCTGCTACTAGTGTTTCCTCACTTTCCTGGGCACTGAAAAAGATCTTATAGATCAACTTTGAGTCCAGATGTTTCTTTTCCCTGATGTGTTGACATACTCGGCCAGATTCTCATCTCACATCTGCAGAGTGTATATCTGCAACATTTCTACAGAAGTCAAAGAAGGAACTGAATATACTTTTTATACAGAAATGTGCCCAAAATCCAGATTTTTTTTTTTTATATAAACTGGATGTTTAAATAATTTTTAAATGTCTCTACTACGTATTACTGAGAAAACCAGGTCATATCACACTTCACCTTTTAGAGCAGTTTAGTATGTGATAGGGCAACATTTCAGTGGAAAACAGGGGACCACTCTTCATGGAAGATGGGATAGGAAGAAGAAAAAGGAGAAAGCATCTGGTGAATGTTATTAATGCCTTTCTTATTCTTCATTATTGCTATCTTCAAAAAGTGTGCAGTTTTACAGCTTATTGTTAGGAATAGTTTTACTGTCTTATTAATACTTCTGTCTGAAATGGAATGAAAGAAGGTAAAGGCCTACCTCCTCTTTCTTTTAGCATCCTGAATAGTTTTGACAGCAAAAACATAGAAATACAGAGTGTCTAGGAAAATTCAGAGGGATTAGGCCAGAATATTTGTTAACCAAGGATAAAAAACTCAGACAAGTTACAGTTTTTCCAGCATTCAGAGAAAAATTTTGCTGTTATGATTTTCTCATCAGAACTTCCTTCTTGTTTTGACCCACTTTTCTCTTAGTCCTATCTAATTATATTCATATAGCTACCCTATATGTTAATGAGCTAGTGGAGATGAAAATAAATCTGTAATTCATTTCACTTTCATATTTCCTTGTAGTTGACACACAGATGAGACATGACATGACAGATGCAGTTGGATGAGAAACAGTTTTTGAAATTTGCTTTTTAAGCCTGATATATCCCAGGATTCAGCAAATGACCCTATTGTAGAACTCAATTCAAATTTATCATCTTACAAAGCTATTGTGAAAATAACAGTGCAGTGTCTGAGTAAAATACTTTGTAAATGTTTAAGCCAGATATAAGAATATAAATAAAAACATAGCTGTCTTTTGAACTGCTGTCCAATCAATTTGAAATAACTGGCCGTTTTTGTCTATGGATTCCATAGTTTTGTTACTCCTTGTCACTTCCAATTTCATTTAGGAATTAGTGTTGATATCTGGAGGGTACAGCCCTTACTACAGTTATAGCTTAAAGGGCAAATCCAGCCTGCAGAAGTTAAACAAGTGGCCACTCCTTCCCCATGGTGTGGCTCTGCGATAGTGGCCCAGCACTGTGGAGCCTGTCCAGCCAGTTCCCAGGCAGACAACTTGAATGGGCACAGCCCAGGTCAAAGAGAGTCAGGAGTGAGGGCAAGCTCCACCCTGGCTTCAGGTCACCACCCCTCCCCAAGTTCCCCCCAAAAGCTCCTCTCTTCTTCTATTAAGTATTTGTGCTCAGGGTTCTAAGTTTTGGATTACAAGTGAAACTAGGTCCTAACAGAGTTTAGGAACTGTTTAGTATGTCCTGTGGCCTAGCCTTAAGATTTGCTGTCCTTTGCAGGCTGAGTGCCCTAAGCAGATGTAATGACTCTTAAATCCCTCAAGCACGTCTTTAGTTCCACAGACTCACACAATCTATACCCCACCTTCCCCCCTGCACACTGCCTTGGAGTGTAGCAGTACCTCAGCTCATGGAAACGAAATGTAAAGGAACTAGAGGGGCAAGTTAACAGAGAGTTGAAAATTATAAAAAGTCATCTAGCTTTCTTCTAGTTCTGAAGTGTGTCAATTGCTCTAATATCAGCATAGTTTTCTCCCCCTCCCTGAGATTGTCAGTGTTTTTATTCAGTTTTATTCAGTGAAATGCCCTGAAAGGACTATCACCAAAAGCACATTAAGGTATTCTGTAATTTTTTTTCTCTCTCAGAGATGATGTTTCTTAGCATGACCATGAAAGACCTACCTTTTTCACAACTGTGATGCACAAATACTAAGGGAGGATATGGTATAGTCGATACTGTGTTTATGTTGCTATGCAATGACACATGCGTATAAGTAAAAGTAAAAAAAATTGAAAAAAAAATCACTTTTGTCTTTGTTGCAAGTTGTAGCCTCCACTTCCATGCTCAAAGAACAGAATGAGTTTCAGTTGTGACTTGTTTACGAACTGCACTAGTCAGAGATATTGACAGGTTTGCTGTATCTGATGAAATATGCCAGGAATTTAACAGGCATGGCAGGCAGATACTGTCTTGACAAACTCATGCAAAACTTCATAATCAGAAGATCAAGTAGACATATGTTTTTAAAGTATGTTTGGCTCTGTGGAGGTCTGACTGCTCTACAGTGAAGTAAAATGGAAGTAAAATAAATTTATCACCATGTTAAGATAAACAAAATAGACAAACAAAAAAATTGTCTGAAGTGGAAGTATGAAGAGGCTGAGAAAATTTCCGAGGGAAATATTATCAAAGAGGCTTGCATGTATCTTCTTGTTCCCTGATGTCCACTTATGGGCAGAGTCCTGGCCTACATGGAGCTTTAATGAGAACCAGGATGGTCATTCTTCGGCAGTTTTGAGGTCTCGTGAAGTGAAAATGCAATTCTGCCTGCCAGCAGATAAGAGATTATCTGTGGTGCTATTTTTCAAATAAAGAGATTAACTGCAGGCTTAAAGACCACAATTGTGGGATGCCTAGTTTTGAAAGCATGAGATATGATTTGAGGTACAAAAAAAGAAAAAAAAAAAAAAAAGATGGAAATGGGATAAAACAGTTCTTAAGAAACTGCAAGCCCTATTTATAAAATCAAGTAAATATCACACTTTTAAATTTTATAATATGGCATTCATCAAAAATAAATCAAAGTGTTTATAATAGTCTTATTACTTATATTATATAAACTACATTTTAGGATATATAACAGTACTTTTGTGTGAGTTGAAGCAGTGTTTTCAGCTAAAGTTTCACAAAAACTCTTACTGAGTTTTCTACCTTTAATTTTTTTCAGTCATAGCTCTATTGCTCTATGTTTTTAATTAGGGAAGTCATATGTTTTGCATTACTTTGCTTGTAAGAATAATAGTTGATTCCATATTCTTATTAAGCTCTAAAAGATTATCTAACTAGTTTACTTACAGGGTTATTTCATTCTATGCCCCTATAAAGAAGAGCTATTTATCTATTTCTCTTCTAAAAGGTTCATTTTTCCCATAAAAGGAAAGCAAGAAGACATTTCAAGCTGGATATTTAAGATAGTTCAGATTATCTCTGCTTGTCACAGTGAAAAACATTACTGTTAAAATGTAATAATGTCAAATGATCCCCACCAAATACGAAGTAATGCTTTCCTTTTTAAAACAAACAAATTATAACTGTGGAGATTGCTTTAAAATTATTCTCTCTCTCCTGTAGCCATAATCTTTGCTAGTGTAATTTGGCGCTGGTTCACCAAATTAAAGGGAGATTCACACATTCTCTCCAACTGATCATTTGCTGCTATCTGCACATACAAAAAAGATTTTTTTTAATTTAGAAAAAATCTGAATATAATCCTGAAAGTTTGAGTTGCTCCTTGAACATCTGGAAGTTAACTGCCCTCATACGGATGGCAATTTGATCCTACAATGGCTGCGATATGTGATAAGACATGTTGGACTACTTGTAGACTTCTATCAAGATGGGAGTAATTAAAAATTATTCCATCAGTCTGTTGTTCTTGAATGTGAAAAATACCAAACTTGCTACTCATTAATGAGCTGTCCAGTTTGGACAACAAAGGAACATGGCTGATTGTGTTGAGCTGCAGACAAATAGCCTCTAGGAGGAATGCAAAAAAGACCTTGGTGGTTAAATTTCTCTGGTTTGTGATATAAGTGGAGCTCCCAAGGGACTGGCATGTTATGAGGGTGCTGTACTGCACCAGTGACCTTCAATATGGACATCCATGACAGGTGTAAAAAGAATTTTCATGGTGAAGATTTCTCTAATAAACCTATTTTAGATAAAATCCTTATGGAAGGTCATATGCTAGCGAAGAGGCTCAGCTAAGACCCCAAGGCCATCTAGCACGGCATCCTATATACTTAGAGTCAAATTCTCTTACCCCTAAAACCAGGCTGGTTGCATCCAAATTTCCCCCAGAAGAGTTTCTCTCTGGTCTTAGTGGTCAAGGTCAAGGTTTTTTTGAGAGATTGTTACCAGGCCCAGGGCCAGTCCAGACAGTGGCTAATTGCCAACAACTAAACAGCATAAGCAACCCCAGGCCTCTGCCTAACTCCAGACATTGGCCACCTTTGTTTTACTAATGGAGAAGTTTCTCACACATTTCAGCTAGCACAGAAAGAATACCTCTACAAAGAGGAACTTGGAAACTTTTAGAATTCTTTATTTTTATAGTCCTGGCTGACAGGACATGAAGTTCCAAGGCTACAGCTCGCACTGAGTAGCCCCCAGCAGCCTGTGGCCCCATGGCCAATCATACCAAGTCTATCTACTCTGTCTCCAAAATCTTTGCAGGACCCATCTCTGTATCCAGTATTTTCAGTATCACAGTTTCCTTTGGCAACATACCATGTATTATTATATGGATTCCTGCAGAATTGAGAACCTCAGCATGTGATTTGCTAACAGTTACAGATTAATGAGGAAAATTGTATTGTAGGAATGTAGGTAGACATGGATTTCAGAGTCTCAAATGAAAAAAAGTTGCATAAAACATATAAAATTCAATTATTTTTTCCATCAACAAAATGTTTCACAAATATTTGGCTAAAGGATTGTTCAAGAGCTGACTTAAATTTATTTGCAGCATGAGAAACAAGGATAACCTTTTATCTTTTTGGTTTTTCCTGCTGAATAAACTTTTTTAAACCTTCTTTTGTGCCTCATGCAAGTATGAAAGGAAAGCAGCAGCAGTTATGTCTTTGAAAAAACCAGGAGAATAATATTAAGGAACACTTTTGAAAGATTAGAACTTTACCAAAAACAGAATTTCAGTAAAATCAACAAGTTTCTCTTCAATTAAACACTTTGTACATAATTGATAAAACAATTATTACTCTTAGGGAAAGTCACAGTTTTTAAAGTGGGCTTTGGTCAATCAAATTTCTAATAATAAAAGGAATTTAATCATCATGCTTAGGAATTTTAATATCTTAGAATAAATTAGCATTTGTGGATCCTAGCAGTGGGAACCTCATGCTTATCTGAAAATCAATCTTGCTTTAATTTCCAAGGCTACTGGTATTTTTAAAAAGACATCTCTTATATTGCAAAAATCTCATCTCTTCTAGAGATTTCTTCAACAAATTAAATTTCAGAGGAAGGAAAATATATACAAAGATAGTAAAAAACAAAGAAAATCTTACTGAAAATGCTGAAATAGAGCTACTGTCAGAATAGAATTCTAGTTTAAGAGTTAAAAAAAAATCCTAGTAGCCTCAGTGACCTTTAAATAAACTTGATGAAGCCTAAATGTGTCTCCAAATGCTGAGGACAGGTACCTCCATTGAAAATTAAAACCTTCAGTGCTCTGACCTGGCTGATACCAGCTTCAGAGAGTCAAAGGTTTTAGTAATAATGTCATATGGTTTGGATACAGTCAGCCCAAAATGACTAGGATTCACCCAGATGCTGAATTGGTTCTCTGATGTGATATTTAGTCTGTTCTGAATCATTGATGAGATTTATGGTAAAATTATTAAAATGGGGAAAGGGTAGTGTTACTCCTATCTTAGGACAGACCAGAGAGTGAATTTGGGATGAACATGTCTGTTAGCTTTCCTTCCCTTCCTGGAGAGAATATAGAACAAGCCCCTGATAATTCAATGTCAACATGGATGACAAAGTAATTAGGACCAGTTAATGTCAATCCATCAGGGATAAATCATGTTTGATCAGCTTGATAGCCTTCTGTGATGAAGTGTCCATATGTGAAAACAGACCAAAATAATCTATTTGTGGTATGTTCATGGATGTATCATAACTTTACTTTAATATGGCCTTTGACACCACCTCCCGTAGCATTTTCATATGGAAGTTGAATAGTTAGGTAGTTGAATAGGTGTTTAACAGGTAGTTAATAGTTGAATAGGTCTGGATGGATACACTGTTAGAGGTGTTAAAAAGTGGCTGAAACAATTGTGCTAGGAAGACAGTAATTTGACATCCACTTTGTGGCTGGTCAAGAGTGCTGTATCCCAGAAGTCAATGCCGATGCTGATGTTGTTCAGTATCTTCATCTTCGGGATGAGCACTCAAAGTACATCCTCAGCAACGCTGTGGATTTTACCGATATAAGGGGACAAAATGATATGTCAATCAATATTGACATATCATTCAATTCAGACTCTATTTGCTGCTTGAGGACTAGGCCAACAGAAAATATGTGAAGTTCAAGGCAGACAAATACAAGGTTTTCATACTGACCTGTAAATGTGGGCTGGCGCTCTGTCCCAGCTTTCACCTGCCCCTGTCCCCAGAGAGGTGCCTGATTGTCAGGGCTAAGGCTGCCCCCATGTCTCCGGGCTACCCTGCTTTTGCCTGGGGTGGCCCAGTCCAGGCTGCCAGGCTCTGTCCCTACAGTCCCCAGCCCCCCTTGCTGCCCCCGGGCCCATGCTGCAGCCTGAATGCTTTGCACCCGAGATGGGGTAGCAGCCCAGGTGCAAACCATGGCAGCTGGAAACCAGCCCTGCCTCAGCTGCTGTTATGTAATCTGCCTGTAAGGACACTGGAACTGGTTTCTCTACTACTGCTGTGTTTGTCACAGAATTTCTAATAATGCTTATCCCAAATGTATGTATCAAAACTGAGTCAAATCAATGACAAATTTAGTGCATTGGTCAAAAAAAAAAATTTCAGAAAAGATTTCTAGGAGGAAACCATGGAAAGTCAAGTCATT
>VWZN01003886.1:111569-125913 GCA_013396955.1 Regulus satrapa
AAAAAAAGAAAAAAAAGCAACAAACTCCCCCCCAAAAACCATGGTTTGCATACAAGTTAAAATACTAGGTCTACATTTATTTATCTTGGAGAGGGACCAAATAGGGATGAGGCCTAGGAGCAGTCCACATAGAATAAAAAAGTAAGGACATGGACAGTGAGAAAGGAACTGATCAGGGAGTCGGAAGACAAAATAAAGAATGGATGATTTAGGCTAAGCAGCTCAAAACTTTCTCACAGGGAGGCAAATTATTCTGCAAAGGAGTCAAAGACATACCAAATTGAAGGCTTTAAATATGACTAGGTAGAACACTAAGACTATGACTTCATGCTTAAACTCAGGTCTCCACATGCACATGTAGCTGAAAAACCACATTTACAGATTTTTGGGTCTGTTAAAGGCTGCTTGGGTTCCAGTCCCACCCTGGAAACCTCACTGTGGTCTCCCACCTACAGCTGCTTCTTCCTTCCCCTGTCCCTGCACCTCTATCCTTAAAGACAGAGAATTAGTATTTCTACAGCAGAAAATACTGCTATTGTCCTCTGGTCTCAACTGTTGAACAGCTGTGACTTACACAGCAGAGTATGTGTCTGAACAAAACTCTTCCTAGTGATTGTTCCATGCAGCCAAGTCTGCCTTGACTCAGATACATACAACCACAGCCTCAATCACTCTCCCATTCCCTAGATTGTTTTAATGTCAAACTTTTCACCATTTTTATGTCAGAGTTATTTTTATGGGTTATAAGTAAAATTAGTCAGTTTACTCATCTGCATGTTTTTCATATTATAAAGCCAACTGAATTATAACCAAATCCATAATTTCAACAAAGGTGCTCCAAAGTCCCTTATTGGATTTAAGTCAGAAGAGGGGTTTAAAAGCTGAACAAAGTTTGGGGTTTTATCTCTATCAGTTGATGTTGGTATCCCATTTACCTTATCATTTTATATCAATCACTGATGACATTATTTCTGCCTTAAGCAGCAAACATCAGCCACTGTCTTTTCATTAAAAGTTCATGCTTACAAAAACTTCCAAGATGACCTTTCAGCATCTTATGTAAAAGCACAAAATATTTGTTTTTAAATATTCAAGTTATTAATGTGGATAAAAATTCTGGTGTTTTGTTGTTTTGTTTTTTGGTTTTTGGTTTTTTTTTTTTTTTGGTGGTGGTGGTTTTTGGGATTTTTTGGTTTTTGGTGGGGTTTTTTTATTATTTTTAATAAATACATTTCAGGTACTCTTTACTTAAAATTAGTTGATTTCTGACTTATTTTAGGCAAACATAATCAATCATCCATACCACGCATAGCCAAAAATGACTGAGGTTTGCAATGAGATATTGGAAATCTTTACATTTTCTAAAATAATATTTATTTTTAATATCCTGAACAACACATATTTCAAATGCTAGAAATAAAGTGCCTAGGATATATATAGTAAAAAGAGTTGGATTTCAGGCAAAGGTGACTGGAACAGAGGAGTGAAAATAGTGCAGAGGAATTAAGTGCTGAGAGCTGCAGTAATGTGATGCTTCAGGTTTTTCTTCTGTACACATGTCTTGTAAAGTCTGCAGAGCCTGTGCTGGGCTAGAGCAGTCTTGTTTTCAGGCCCATGCTCTCAGGCCCTTGTCCTAACCCCAGGTAAAGGGGAAGTCAGGACTAGATTTCTTGTCTCCCACCTGTGCTCAAAGATGCACATTCATACACACAAAATGAAATCAGAGTCAGGATTAAGATGAGATCAAAAAGCTATTAAAATGACTGATGGATTAGAAGAGAAAGAATTTAAGCAGATTTAACTTTGTTAATCTCACCAATGACAAAGAAAATGCATCAAAGGACCTAAAAGGAAAAAAAAAAGTTATTTGCAGCCTTCAAAAGACTTATGTTGCATTCTTTAATTCTTTGACAAAGACCACATTTTGTGACCACACTTCGTCTGCTGCTTATTTTATTCTCCTTCCTGCTGAGCTTGAAGAGGCACAGCCTGGCTTTGGAAAACATTCTCTGTCCTGATTGAGCAGCCTCTGCTTTTCTGTTGTACCTTCTGGAGGTCCTCTTCACTACTCACTGACAAAATTTAATCCACTTTGAATATTATCTGTGTCCTCTATGTGGTTACTGTTATTTCAGTAATCTTCTGAAACAAAAACGCTCATCTGCTGCTTGAAGTTCACATTAAATGAAGGACAGTTATTTTACCACCACAGTCTCCTGAGCAGCAGTGTTAGCCCCTTGAAGATGGCTTCCCAAAATTCTGATAAAATGTGTGTGGCTACTGTCAGAAACTTGCTTCTCCTGCATATGCAAATAAAGATGCTAGAGATTGACAATATCCAATTCCAAGCCTCCCGTTCTCCCTAATATGGATAAGTAATATAATTTCATGGCATGAAATGCCATATGTATGGGAAATACCTTACTACAAGAATAGTGTTTACTTCAGAGTAAATTTAGAAGCATTTGACAAGTGTAAAAATAACATGAGCCGTGGAATATCGTGGACTCACCTTTGCTATTAAATCCTGCAGAGCCTACAGTCAGCAAAATGTACTCCTGCCTATGTAAATCTGCCAGGAGTGAACAGCTCTTACTAGTGGTGTAATTATAGACAGAAGTGGGTATACCTCAGTTCATGGGCAATGGAAAATAATCAAAGATCTCCTCTAACAAAAAGCCATGTGCATTGCAAACTACACAAAACTTCTGAAGTGCTGAAGACATTAAGTGTCACCACCAGCAGGGTGTGTATGTTAGTCCGATAAAAAGCAAACAATTGCCTGCAGCCCAGTGAAGTGAACAGTGCTGTGAATTTGGCAGGTACCTCTGTGCTGCTGACAAGAATCACAGCCACTGTCTGCCACAGCAGCTCCCACTGAGCAGTGAAATCCTGAAGGGGATTTGAGCCAAGCCCACCCAGAACTGCACACCAGGAGGCTGAGGGGTTTGCTTGCCCATTCAAGGGCCCAAGTGTCCAATAAATCCATGGTCTATCAGTCACCTATCAGTAACCTAGCGTGGGTCTGACTGCTCTCTGACAACACTGCTATGGACAATTTATTCCTAAAAACGTCCACTTTCAACCTTAGCCAGAAATCAGGAGTTGACACCTTAGCCCATCTTCTTCAGTCAATCTCACAGAGTTATGTCCTACTTTGAGTCAAGGGCCTCAAGGAAGCAGTGTTACACAGATGCATCTTTCCAGCAAGTGACCGAAGAGAAAGTCTTTTCCTTTGCAAGAGAATGCTTGGATCGAGTACGGTAATAAGAGGAGTAGAACAATGATCATCTAACACTGTGAAAAGAACACTTAGTAGAAAGCAACTCCTCAACCTTCTGGAAAGAAATATTCATTTTTCTAAGCTTGGTTTGCTAGAAACAATATGTTTGAACAGTGAAATTCTAGATAAATCAACAATAAAACCCATATTAATTTTGCCTGCAAGTAGAAAATAACTGAATGTTACCTATTAAACAATAGAATTAGTGCCCAGTTAACCATAAATATATATTAAGAAGCATATTTTCATATACTCTTTCCCAGTGTCTGTTGTTTTCGTATAGCTCCACTGTTTCGTGTTTCCACAAAAGTGAAAAAATAATTGCTGTTTTTCTTTCTTATAAGAGATAAGTCTCACAGTCTTCAAGAACAGGTCATGTCTATAGAGCCCAGCCTTAAAGTATTCAGCCTTTATCTTGGTGATAAGAGACAGTACCACTTTTTAAAAAAAAACTTACATTTTTTTTCCTGTAGGCCTGCAAAGATGTCATACGGCAACCTAAGATTAGTAATATAATTTCTTACCTTTTGTGTCTCTACAGAAGACTTAAGTTTTCCTGGTCATGTCTTGAAAGGGACCCAGTATATACAGAAGAGCAATTTCTAAGGAAAAATCTGTTGTACATGGATTAATGTGGTGTGAAATCACATTATATGCAGAAACTTGTTTCCCTGATGGCCCTGAATGACTTGAGTTCACAGGATTTTTATAAGGAGAAAAAGTGTTACTTACAAGCACCTCAACACATGGGTTTTAAGAAACAGTAGCTTTTTAACTAATTGCCTTTCACGTGAACATGATCCAATCTGCTTTTTTATTATAGATACCTTTAAAATACCTGCACAGTTGTGGATTTGGAAGACTTGGATATGAAATGTTGAGTGTACATTCCTGTAGGGCATACACTGAAGCATGAGATTCATCTTGGAAGATATGTAGACTTTTTTTCCCCTTGTAGATGGAGGATGGCTTAAATAACTTTTTGTTTCTTTTTTATTCAGAGAGAAGCTTTGAGTTTTGTACATCTAACAGAGCTTTATTCTCATATCCTATATTCACACAGGAAATATATATCACATAGTAAATAAATCAAAACAGTTTGTCTTCAAATATCTTCTACTTATTGTTTATACCTATTTGTTTTTTTTCAAACTACCATTTAACATTTTGCTACATTGTCATATGACCCGCAATGACCAAATAACTGAAAAGAGACCTGAGGCACCAGTTTCTTCAAGCAATATATGCATGACTTCAAACCCAAGCCTCAAAGTACACAGTTCCTTAAGACGCACTTTAGGAAGTGACACGAAGACCTTCAGCCTGCAATAAGGGAGGAAATACTTTTCTCATCCCAGAGAACACTGAGGTTTCATAGCTGCTTTTTGCTTTCCACTGGGAAGAACCCAGGAAACTTGCAAAACCATCAGGGAGAAAGACAAAAAGCCACTGATCCTAGGGTTCTTGTCATTTGCCTGTGAATGGGTGATGGCTCCAGACACAAGGTCCAAACTGTGATAGCAGGGCCAACCTGCTCAGGGAAAAACTCCTACCTCATCTTGAGCACTTGCTGTCAGAGTCAACAACTTCTTCCCAGAAAGTTCACTGGTATCTCTGCATCAAGATCTTGAAGGAAAAAGTGTTTGCTTCAAGGTCCAGCCGTACTCCCACTGCCTGCTTGGAAAGTAATCAGTATCAAGTGCTGTGGTTGCAGCATTTCTGAGGATAAGGGTCACCAAGACAATTCAGATCCTGCTGACCCTCTGTGGGACTCAGTGCCTGCATGAGAAGATGCAGTGCAGCAGTTTGTACACATTTTTGCACCCTTCAAAGAAAAATAAAGCCCAGCTGACTGTTCTGGCTTATATCCATGGCTGCCAGCATTTCAAAAGTGTTTTGCAAGGGTTTTTTGAGTTTTCCCACACTGAGAGAAGAAATTTTTCAATCTGGATGAGTTATTTCACCAAAAAGTACAACTAACAGGCAAATAAAATGCATATGTGTGTATTTGTGCTATGCCTGTGTGAATATGCACAAGAGAAACAAAATGGGTACTTGGCTCTTTTGAATTGGAATTAGCAAGTCAGGCAGCAGGTAGGATCATTTGCATTGCCTGTGTGCTCAAAGTAACTGCCTAGAGAAAGATAAACTGATGGATTTTTTTTTTCTTCCTTATTTTATTTTTTGCCCTGCAATAGCTACTGTAGGGGGCAACAATTTATAGAAATGAAATGCCTGAATTTTTCTAGGTGGCTGACACTAGGAGATACTATTCTCAAAAGAGAGTGTTTCATGGTTTTTTGGTTGGGTGGGTTTTTTTGTTTGTTTTTGGGGGTTTTTTTTTCAGTATATCTTCATGTGTATTTTCTGCATTAGGCAGAAGAAACAAAGTTACAGTGTCCAAGGCTCATGAGTCATATGTAAAATGTGAACCCAATGTTAAGCTCTTCTTCTGCATGGCCATGTTAATTTAAAACTTTTTCTCTTCCCTTTAAGGCAGTTTAAATTATAGCAGGACATTTTTAAATTTCACTCAGGAATAATATGAAATAAGATGAGGTGAAGAGACTGTTCTTCCTCTCATTCCTGAAATTCTATCCTGTTCCTTAATCTTCACAATCTACTCTTGTCCAGCTTATATTAATATACTTCCACTTCAAAAATGTATAATATGACAATGACATGCCTAAAATAATTTTTCCTGGCTTCCTACTGAATATTGTTATATAATTTTATTTTAAACCATGATAACAAAAGAGTACAGTATAAAAAAATCTGGAAGTCCCCTACTGAATTTTTTTTTAAAAAAAAACTAAGCTGATGTTGTCAGTAATTAGTTAGTTGATGTTGTTAGTAATTTGCATAAGAGAAATTACCATGTTTTAGAGCTTATATTGAAGTAAGAGGAACTACTAAAGGTTTTAGGTAATTATAAACCTTCATACAAACTGCCTGAAATACTTTTAATTTCAGAGCTAGAAGAAGCTCTCTTGAGAGTAGACTTTAAAATGTGGATGGCTCAGCTCTGATGCCAGCTGAAACCCGAAATTTCTAGTTGCTTCTAAAGGCATTTCATGCTCAAAGCCAAGCAGAAAAGAGGCAAATGTGATCTGGAAGCTGTGATATTGTTTCATCTGCATGGTTAAGTATCTAGTTTTAGCAAAGTCATTTTGCTTAGTTTTGGATGTTGACGCAGAGTCCTTCTTTGAGCAGGGACTATCCTAATTTGACTCCTAGTCTGGCTGCTGGAAGAATGTTCTTTTTACATGAGAATGTGTCATTTCACAACATGATGAGGAACCGGCGTGCTTGCTTGTAGAGGCACTGCCACTGCAGTTAAGGGAATTGTCTCTCCTGACCCAGAGTTTGGAACACGCAGATTGCAGTCTGAGTATTTTATTCGGATTGTGTCCAACGTCATCTGAAAATTGGTGCAGAAAATTCCCTAATATCTAAAAGATCAGAGATTATGAGCCAAATGTATCACAAGTCCCAGACTTGCACTCTACAGGCAGCAGAGCAAACTGAGGATGTAGTAGGTCTTATTTCACCAGGAGGCCTGACTTGGTGCAGCTAGACTCTGTAAAGTCTTAGCCTGGGCTGATTAGTCTTACAAAAATCCACTCAGGGTTAACCCAAAGAAAAGAAGAATCAGTTGATTTAATGAAGTCTTTTCATTTTCAATCACAAGAAACATTTTTTCCCCTTTTTTGTACAAAGCTGAATGTTCTGTGGACACAGAAATCTCATTAGCTCTAAGTAAATAGAAGTGATTATTTTCTGAAAAACTCTAGTCCATAAAGCTCTAGTCCATAAATTTATGTGTATTTGATGTAACTTGTTCAAATGGGTTTTTTTTTCCTTTCCACTTTATCAACAGCCACATACACTTCTTTTTTTCTTTTTTTATTTGTTTTAAAGCACTTGCCATCTGCTTTTAATTAACAAAAGCAAACAGTGGTTGATAGGCAGATACTGTATCTGGTAGTAGTACCAAAAAGTCAACTTACAGGTGTGGTGAAAACTAAGAGTTTTCAGAAAACAGATTCCCCAACTGGGAGAAAGTCCTTTGTAACATAGTTTGTGTGACTTTAGACCTCTTCTGGACCTGTAGGTTTCTATTCATTTTTAAAGCTGAAAACAGGATTCTACTTCTCCACTTACTTAAAGTAAACAGACTACTTGGAAGGAAAATAAATTTAGAACCCCTAAATTAAGAATAAAAATGTTTTAAAAGAATGCTGAATGAAGGCAGGGAGCTATGGAAAGAGCAATTACCTACAATGGAACACATAAGGAATTTTACAAGAAAAGTAGCAGAATTGCAAAGCAGAACAACAAAGCAAAATAAGATTTTCTCAGTGATGTAAAAAACCATCCATTAGCTGGAATTTACCAGTCACTGCAGAATATATGTAGTCTTAAAAAATTATATATTGAAATTTACAAGGGAAAAAAAAAATCCTAACTGGTTAACCAGCAGAGAAATTCAAAAAGCTGTAGAAAACCCTCCTTGCATGTTATGCATAAGAGAGGGATTTACCATACCACTATAATTACAGTGCATATCTTAACACCACATAATAACAGCGTGTAATGTAGAACTGTATCTATACTTGTTGGCTCTGCACTTTTTAAAGGAAAAGTAGAGAAAAATGTGTCAGTGCTCTTCAGCAACAGAGCAGCTGTGGGTTTTGAGCAACACTCCTTTTCTTCATGTCAGTTTTTACCTATCTGACCAATTATTCTCTACAGAGAAATTCAAGTCTTTAATTTGATTCTACCTTGCTGATAAAATATTTACTAAAAAGGTAAGGAATTTCAGTATGTTCCAGGAATAGGTAAGGAACTTGTCTACTATCCTCTTTGCAAATACCCCTAAAGTAAGTTTTCCTTCACAGATGGACAAAATATTAGGCCTTTCATTATAAACTTCAAGGTTTCAAGGAAATGGTTTTGCTTTGCAATTTATAAAAACAAAGCCTGTAATACACATTTGCAAACAGTGCCTTAGTATATAAATTGCCATTTATTAACTTCTATCTTTACAGAAAAAGATAATCATTTAAAGATCTACCCATGTTGAAACTCTTTTAAAGTGATACATTATTCAATATGTTTTGGATTCAATAGCAGAGCTTTTTTAAATAGAAAAACATTTTCTAACTGTGTTCTGATAAACTCATCCTTCCCAAGACTTTTCCATCAACAATTAAGTTAAAATAAAGAGGCAGAGCCTCACCTCTGTACAGAGATTTGTTTTGTTTTGTTTTGTTCATTGGAACCAGACATGGTATTTTACTGTTAAACATTTTTGCTTTGATGAACATTTTGTCGTGACATGCCAACAGAGGGGAAAGGGCTGTTTTGAGAGGGCAAGATAAGAAATCTTACTGTGTAAATAATATGAAAATGTACCTTTGAATAATTGGACTACCTCCACAATTTTCATCTGTAAAGAATAAATTCTGGTCTGTTCCACCTAGAAAATGTTAGTCTAAATACAACCTTGGTAAATTTGATGGCAACATGCAAGTATAACTGAAAAGCTCTATTAAAAAGTGGTTTGTACTATCAATTAAAAAAAAATTGCATAAAACTTTTTCAACATTTTCATCAAAAAACTTTTTAAATCTACGCTTAATCATTAAGCAGTTTTATACAGCTTTAGGTGTTAAAATATCAAAAGTATTTCTAAAACTAACAGAGAATAATTCCCCCAGAATTCAGAGGAATTCTAAACATATTCCAAATTACATAATATTTAAGACATTTAAAATTTCTTTTAATTCTACCCCATCTCAACATAACTTCAGTGTATATGTCTTACTTAAGAAATCAAGATAAAAACAGATCTACAAATTAAACTATTGTTAGCTGGCACTCTCCCAACATAATTTTTTTTTCCTTATACCTCTAGGTCACCAAATTTTTTCCTGCTAAATATTGGATTAGTGAAAAACAGCCCCAAGTTCAGTGGGATGAAATATGACAGTAAAATTCACCAAGTATACAATTCATTAAAAATTTGATGTTTCAGGGACAAATCTTAAAAGCTGAAGCAAAATATTTTTAACATATGCAATAGCTGTGGGTGGTGAAATACGGTGGTCCTGAATTATGCAAATTTGTCTTGAAAAGTCTGGGGAGTAGTGCAATAATTCAAGGCATCTGTTACTGCTGTTCACCTCCAATTAACGACACTTTTTTTGTGGCTCTCATCCAAATTTGGATCTGTTTCCTGCTGGCAGGCCAACCCCATTTCCTTGCCAACAGTGCAAATACCCTCAAACCACTGTGCTGGGAATGGCAGTGCCATGTGCTCCTCATTTTGTCCTGGGTCGCAGTCACCCAAGGGTAATATCAAGCCTGAATAATTCTGACTCCCGGAGGGTATACATTGTTCATCCTGACTCCGGCCTAGCATGGCTATTGGGTATCTTTTACTTTTTCATCTCAGTATCCTTGTAGGGTGAAGGACTATGAGGGTTTAGGACTAAATCAACTGTAGAAACTAGAATGTATCTCTGTTTTACCCAGATAAAGCTAGGTTTTTCTACATCTTTCAAAAGCTGATCAGGATCTAGACTAGATCTAGACTAGAGCATGATTCCTGTATTTTGGATTATTCTATGATGATGTGGGTCACTGTGGCAATTCCCACTATAAATCTCAAATGTTTCCCCTCCTATACCGAACACCACAAGAGAGCACAGAGTTGAACATATACTCCGAATAATCCAGTTCTAATTCTCACACTTCTCCATTACACACCAGTAGCAGTTAGAGCAGAAAAAAAAAACCTGTTATGTACATGTTCTATCTAAGAACACCATGACATCATAATAAAATGACAAAGCAAACAGGTAGGTTAAATAAGCTCTTCTGTCTTGAGTTCATTCAAAAACTTATAATAGTAACTGTGGTGTACAAAAGCCTCCTCTTTGGACATTTATATTGTTTTTTCAAAACAAGCATATTCCCTAAATTTGCCAGTTACATAGAAAGGCCATGCAGTTTCCTTTAAATCCCAACACACTTAAATATATATTCATACTGTGCCTGTGAAGCGTCATTACAACTTGCCAGTTCAGAGCAAATCCCTCTCTTTGAACACCTTGTTGTGATGAGAACTGCCTGCCAAGAAAGCTCTCAACATATGGATTGAAGCTCTGAAGAATGTCTTTCTTGACTTAGAGATGTCTTTGACACCACTTTCACAGTAAGACTTGTAAATCCTTCTGTAATTTTGGGGAAGGATAAGAGATGTGTCTGCAAATGCACCTGATCAAAATATAAGCCATTCCAGAGGTATTTCCTAATCACCCCTCCACATTTCCCAAAAGATAAAGGAAGTGCATTTCACTGATGCCTACTTTCTGCCTTAAAGGGTCAGCCACACTGCCTTAAAGTATGTTACATTAAAAAAGAAGTATCTGCATAAATAGGAGGATCTATCAGGTGTTGTACAGATAGTTCTGAAAGCAAATTAACAGCTTGGGTTTTGGAATGACTGATTTTGTTTATCTATCTTATAGCAGCCAGTCTTAGTCCCTTTCTGTCCTGTAGGCTCACAGGAGTTTTTGAATGGATACTTTAGTGTAGAGATGTGTACAGCCATGGTAGAAATGTTATCTTTAGAATTTTTTATTTTAAATCTTTGAGCACTCTAGCTAAGTCTCTGTGTGGAAGATAAGATTGCAGGAGTACAGCAATAACTGCTCATGTAACAGAAGTTTTCTCCTGAACTCTTAAGTGACCCGAGGCTGGCTTTGGACAAACCTTAAATGGCGTATCTAAACAATGAGATTCCCCCTTGGGCTTGCAAATTAAGCTGGAAATCTTGAGAATTTTCTATCTCACAATAATTCCAGCACTTCCAGCTCCAAGACTGATATACTGCAACAAGGGCCTTCTTTGTAACATAGCCTATTTATTTCCACATAACTTTAGCTGCAAATGGAAGGGTAGTGCACATAAAACTGAAAAAATATATCCTGAGCCTTCTGAAAAGATATGATATTTCCAGAAATAATTTTTAAATAAATGTTTTTCACCAGTAAAGTTGGTGGGTGAGCATGACAAACTGTGTTTTCCTAAAATATGTTGCTTTGCCAAAACTGAAATATTTTGTTAAATTGCATCACTTTTGATATTATTTGATAGACTTTTGTCTGAAATCCAGAGCACATTGTTTTTTCAAAGAGAATTAAAGATATAACAAAAATTGTACATTTGATAGAAAAGTATATATTATGAGTAAATTAATATTTTTTCACTAACCATTGAAAGAATTTTGTTACAATTCAGGTCTTGGAAGCAAGGAAAATTAAAAATACAAACATCTGTGGGGGCAGAAAATGCTTGTATTCCAATCTATTCTGTTTAAGTTTCTAAGGTAAATTTTTTAGTTTGTGTAAATTGCCCGAATAAAACATTATATTGTATCATCTTGAGATAAATTTTATACTATTTTCTGATACATGAGATAGTCATTAGCACACAGAAAAACACTTTTTCTTGGTATACCCAAGTGCAATATATGGTTTGTTGTTTATTTTTCTTGTAAAATTGAAATATTTTGATAGAACCACTAAAGCTGTATCAAATACTTAAGGCCACAAAGTTGTAAGGACTCCAGGTTAAGAGGCAATATTGTACCCAGTAAGTTATGCCACTACTTCATAGTGGGAAAATGCATTAATTTAATCACTGAATCATTTCATTTAAACCTTTGCTGGTTGTTGTCTGAGAGAGAGTGCTGTGCTACCAAGGAAGGTATCCTCCTGTACAAAAACATATAAACATCAATTTTATGTAAATACTGTATGTCTGGCAGAAATACAAGAAAGGATTGCCAAGAGATTCTGTGTTCTCATCTTCCAGAATGTAAAGCCCATATGGAGAAGACATTTTTCTGACAGCTTTAAAAATGAACACTATTCACTTGGGTTCTGTCAAAGAACTACCAAAGACTACATTCCATGTCTCTCACAGACATTATTCACAAGTGGCATGCAAAAAGTGTCCCAGAGCTAAAGAGTTTGTATTTGTAAGGTTCATCTGACCCTTAAGGTGGCCCTTAAAACACTGATGAAGGCAAGATGGTTTTTCCTCTGAGTTTTTTAATACCTGCTCAATTTTAGCAAGTATTAGACTTTTCAGATAACCTCACAATATTCAAGATTCACAGATCAGCTTTCTGCCAACTGTAAGTCATACACACAAGGCCGTCTAGAGAGAGAAAGAAGTGAAAGGGGACATGTGTACATTTTATTAAGATTGTACTATTTGTTGCTGAAAAATAACAAATCTAATTTTAAACAAATATTCTAATATCCATGGTGGTTCACCTGTTCTTAACTTAGATGAAAAACAGTGAGTTAAAAGGAGTTAAAAATTGAAAAAGGGACTAACAAAAATTACAGTAATAACAATTATAAAGGGTCATCTAAAAAAAACAATTGAATCAAAGTATTTCTCTAAACAGAATATTTTTCTTGACATTTAGCCTATAAATTAAATTCTTAGTTAAGACACCAGTTCTTAGTCTTAGTGGGTCTAAACTAAGTTGCATTACTTTAAAAGAATATATATTTATAATTCATTTGTGATAAAGTGACATTTGCTTTCTACCAGAAATTGTGCATTAGAAGTTACATATAATTTTGTCTCTCATTAATATCTGCTATTTTCAGTGTTCATCTGTCAGTGTATATGACTGACTATTTTTGTGAATCAATTAAAAATGTCAAATAAATATCACCCTATAATTCTCATCAAAATAAAACTTCTAAAATTTTGAACTTTAACCACATATACTTCTTGTTGTACAGAGGGGTGCAGTCAAAATCTAGGTAATGTTATGTGTGTCAGCAATGAAACTGTCACATAATACTCAGTTATAGTTGAACATAAATTATCAGATGCATGAACTATATAAAAACTATATTCTTCAAATAATCAGAAAAATATTCCAATTTTTCTTTTTAAATAAAAAAATTCTACTTCAATAGCACTTTTTACATCTTATTTTCCATTCCTCATATTATTCAAGCTCACTGAAAGATAATTACATGAAGCACAAGATGCTAAATATAAATAAGCCATAATCTACTAGATTAATTTTTCTTACCTAAGGCTTTTGCTCATCTTTTCTAAAAGACACTACCATTCTCTTGGCCAAAATTGTCTCTAGTAATGCAGGCACTTAAGGTCAAAATATAAAAGACCCAGACATTTGAGACCACTTAATACATTTTAGAGGCAATGCACAAAGTCCAAAATAAATAAGAGAAAGAGATGCTACTTTTAAAGTGTTATTTTAAAGAACTTGATAGCTGGACAGGCATGATTTACTCCTGCCACAAAGAGAGTCTGCTTCCCGTTTAGGAACATAAGGGATGATTAATTTCTTAAAATTACACAATAAACAAATAAAGATATCTATAATTATCTGGATCTACCTCAAGAATTAAAGTAATATTTGCTATCATAATTTTATAGCATCCACTGACAATATGTATCATTTTTGCCTTTGAAAGAGACCTAGTATATCAAATTCAGAGTGTTGTGAGGCTGACAATGCATTTTCATCCCAAGGGAAAAGTAAGATATGCAGGGAAAAAAAGAGACTGTTCCACTTTTTATCACCTATTAGTGTTTCCTCTGTGGATGTTGCTGATTCAAAGCACTAAAATTGAAAAAAAAAAGAAAGAAAGAATTCTCTTTTCTCTAGAGTATCTTTTTTCAGGGGATAGTAGTAATTAATACAGGAAGAATTTTAGTAGTTTTTGTAACTGTTGGCTCCTTATGTTTTTCTTCAATCAGGTAACAATACTATAAATAACATCATGTTAGATTAGCATGCCTTTAAATATGGTTTATTCAGATAGCAAAGAGAAAAAAATTTAGCATCAAGTAACAGGCACCAATATTCACCTAAAGGATAGTTATCCTACCTAAAACTGACAATGGTTTGGACTCCTTCATGCCAATCCTCAGATCCTATGTTGAGAATTAAGTGCTAGAAAATATATCTGTCTGGGACAAAAAAAAAAA